>CM067171.1:90776327-90973827 GCA_034093135.1 Erigeron breviscapus | reverse complement strand
AAAATCATCATATGATATAAAATCTTCTAATATATATATATACTTGTGCTTCGTAAATTTTCGTGCATCAATTTTATCATGATCAAAGGGTCAAGATCTTGTCCTATTTATTTTACTTTAGTATTTGTTTTACAATAATCAACTCCTACAAATATAAGTCCACATATAACTTTAATGTTTATGAAAGAAAAAAAAGGTTATTAATAATATGTTGGAAAATATAAATACTAACATACCAACATATGTGAATAATGATTGTTAGGGGTTTTCACTTATAATTAGATTAATAATGACATCATCAATGTTCAATTTCAAGAATTGGAGAGTTTTGATTGATCCAATAATGATTAGGTTACTTGTCATAAATAGTATTTATATATATATATATATGGATGGCAATCTACTAGACGCATGGTTTGTGTGATTGAGGGTTCCTCCATCCTTTTATTTTTGACATATTTTATAACACATCAACCTCTGTTATAATAAGTTTATAAAAGCATTTAAAAAGATTGAAATGCTTAGATTTTAAATCAAAATAAAAATTCACTTCAATAATAACTATTAAAACAAAAAACAAAAACCGTATATATACACACTTCTGGAAGGATTATAAGTAGTGAAAACAATTCTATAAAATTTGACATAGCAATGATATATTATAAAATCTTTAACATAGGTCTACCAATATCAAAGGTTTCCAATAATTAAGCATTATTATTTTTGGAATTGCTAATATAATCTTAAGCATTTAGTTAACAAAGATGTTACACAAATTGGGATGATTAATAAAGAAGATGCCCTCTTAATAGAAAGTGACTGAGCGTGCTAATGTCAACGTGGAAACAACGGCCTTTTATAAATTATATGACGCGTAAGTAAAACCTTCTTTGAATTGTTCAACCAACTTAATTATTACGACTATCAATAAGTTTTTGTTTTTAAAGATACGAATTATTCGTTAATATTGGGTATCTAGCACATGTTGTTGTAATCGGGTCGGTGTTAAAGAACTCACTCATCGAATAGACACTCTATTAAAACTCTCCGATGATAAACTTCTATTACCCAGAGATCTGGATGATAAAACTCACTCAGATCCATCATAGGTGGAAATTAATTACATGTGGCTACTCCCGGATATACTCAAAGTAGGACTCGAACTTAAGACCTTTTGTGAGAAAACAAACCTTCTTACTACTAAACCATTTGATAATAGTTACGACTATTAAACTAACCGATAATCATGAAACATTCAGATTTCACTTATAAAATCACGGGTTCAAACATTGGCTAAGATTTCATGTGCTTTTGTGGAATTGGAGTTGCATGGCGGTTCGTTAGGGCTACCCAACGGTGTCTAAATTCGTTGATGTATGAGGTCATTTTTCGTCATTGATCTATTTCAGATAGCTGGACTTTATTAATTTATCATTAAAACATAAAGAAACTAAATCATTACTACTACTCCAATACTCCGTAGGTCCGTATTATATTTTGCATTTTATTAAGGACAACTTTTAATATTGTCAATAAAACCATCATATACATTAATCGCCGTAGGTCCGTATTATATTTTGCATTTTATTAAGGACAACTTTTAATATTGTCAATAAAAACATCATATACATTAATCGTTTAGAGACTTTTAAAAAAGGTAAAAAAAGTGAAAGATTTTCACTAATAAAATTGTTTTATATAATTTAACAGTGTAAAGAAAATGAGAGAACAAAAGGGAAAAGTGTTGTGGGTAGTGTGTATGAATTATACAGAGTATTATATTACTCGTATATTATATTAAATCGTAGATATATAGTCTACGGTCTATATATAGATACAAATCTAGATATAGTCATATAGATATAGATTAATGTAATCAAAGACAAAACAAATTTCCTACCAAGGCATTGTATTGTATGGTTCGTGCGAAGTTTCAACACATTAATTAAATTAAATAAAGCCAATCACTATCACGACACGAATGCATAATGCTGCCCATTTGACTAATATAAATTCAAACATAAGACCATACACGAGCAACCCACCAATCAATCAATATATTAAACAGTATATTCAAACATATCTTTCATTCCTTGATCACCATTGTTTCATTTCATTTGTAGAAAAACAAACACAAAACAAAAACATTACATTCTTAAAATGGGAATTTGCGTTGGAAAACCTGCTAATGTTGCTCATGCTTCTTCCTCTCAATTTCTTGGTACTTCTTATTGTTCTGTTTTCTTTTCTTCTTTTGTTTTTAAGTTATTAGTAATTTTTCCTTTTAACGGAAAATATTAGTTGTTAGTAGTTAATTTTTCCCGAGTTAGTAATTAAACCTGATGGACCTCTAGAGAGGCAAAGTCTCTCACCTCCCCGTGGACCACTAGACCAGCAGCTCATTGTGGAAGTTATTAGTAAATATATTTTGGCATGATCACAACCAACCTCACCGGCGTTTTTGGTGTGGTATCATTTTTTGGCCAGTGTTGTGCCCGGTGTGGTTTCTCAAAGTGGAAATAACCACGCTCAGAAAGTGAGCTGTGATTGTTTTATGAAACAGTAGTATGGTCCATAACTTGTGGTCTAGTTTAGTACCTATACAACAACTTTGTCTAGTGTAGTTAGTGTGATTGTTACAACCACTATTAGTTTTAACTTTGAATAGATTTTATGTTATTGAATTTAATTATTATGATTTTAAATGCATATATTCAAAATTATATGAGAATTATGTAACTTGAGACTTGAGAGCTAACATTTTGGGAATTTATAAAGATACCAAACCGTTCATTATAGATTTGTACAGTCTGTTATAACAGTCATTCATTATGGTAGATATATCAAAAAGTGTGATAGCTTTATGGCTTCCCTAAAATATGTTCTTGATCACTTTTAATTTTGTTACTAATAATGTGTACTGTATTTCTTGCAGAGGATATGCTTAATAACAAGCGGAAATTAGATTCAAAAGCCACAAAGAACCAAACAAAAACAGTTAGTTTCAACAAAGTTCCAAAAGCGCAAAAGGATGATCATCAGCCTGTTCCAGCTAACATGAAAGCTTTTAGTTTGACTGATCTCAAGACCGCCACAAAGAACTTCCGGCCAGATAGTCTTCTGGGTGAAGGCGGTTTTGGTCAAGTGTTTAAAGGATGGATTGATGAGACCACCTTCGCTCCAGCCAAACCTGGCACTGGGCTAGTGGTGGCTGTCAAAGTACTCAAGGCCGAAAGCAGCCAAGGTCACAGGGAATGGCTTGTAAGTGACAATGTTTCTTTTTCTTGTTTAATCAGTAATGAATTTATTGGTTGACTTTCTAAACCGCCGTGTTTGACTATTAGTTGAATACCAACTATCTAAACAAACATAAAAAATTTGCAACAACGGGCCGATTTATATCAAATTGGGAAAGTTTAAATGGTTTACAAAACCATTTTTGCCTTATTTGCAATTTTTCAATAACGATGGCTTGTCTGGTATTAAGTCAGTTTATGCTGATTAAAATTAGTCATTTGTTCATGAAAAATTGTCTTTTGATTTGCAGACTGAGCTTGATTTCATGGGAAGGCTTCGTCATAAAAATCTTGTCAAACTGATAGGCTATTGCTCAGAATGTGAAAACCGGGTTCTAGTTTATGAATTCATGCCTAAAGGATGCTTGGAAAACCATTTATTTAAAAGTGAGTACTACTCGAATACTTTCTACTTACTCGTGTACTCATTTTCATTTTCTGGGCCCTAACGAGATGAAACCCGCCAAACGATAAACAAAGAATGCAGAAAATTTTCAAAAATGAGGTTCATTACAAGGTTTTGTTTGCAGAAGGTGTTCAACCTATGCCATGGGCCATAACGATGCGTATTGCTATTGATGTAGGGATATCTTTCTTGCATAGTCAAGAACCTAGTATCATCTATCGGGATTTGAAGGCTTCTAATATTCTGCTAGATTCAGTATGTGAACGTCGTCTGAAATTTGTTGTTATGTAACTATTATCTTTCCAGGTCCCTTATCTTACCAGTGATTTTGTGCTGAATTATATAGGATTATAATGCAAAACTTTCAGACTTTGGTTTAGCAAGGACCGGTCCTGTAGGGGATAACACACACGTTTCAACCAGGGTTGTCGGGACCAATGGCTATGCTGCACCAGAATATGTTGCAACAGGTTGGGCTTTTTGATACATTGAATATGAGTCTCTTCGGAATTACATTTATAAATGATAGTTTATCACTTTATAATGTTTGGTTAGAGATATTTTAGTTCTAAGTATCTTATAATTACGTCTGCAAACAGTTGAAGCATATTCGAACAGTCCCTGTATATAACCTTCTGTATACTATCCAGGGCACTTGACTCAAAAGAATGACGTGTACAGTTTTGGGGTGGTCTTACTAGAACTTCTATCTGGAAGACGGGCCATAGCCGATGAAAGAGAAGGTGGGGTCGAAGAGACATTAGTAGACTGGGTGAAGCCATTTCTAAGTGATACTAAACGCGTTCTAAGAATCATGGACTCACGACTTGGTGGTCAGTACCCAAAGAAAGGTGCACAGGCCATGGCTGCACTCGCATCAAAGTGTCCCCATAAAGATCATAGGTTCAGGCCACTCATGGCCGATGTCCTTGCTACTTTAAAAGAAATCCATAATGCTCCAAGAGACACTTCGAGGATTTCACCCAGTCGGGAGCAACAAAAAATAGGGAGATGAGTGTAATCAAACTTGAGATTGAATATATCAAATTTTAGTACTCCATTTTACTATGTGATGTACAAACTTCAGATAGTATGTTACAAACTTAAGATAGACTGCAGATATATAATAAGGTCAACTTTGGCTGTATTGTATATGATTCTTTAATCTTTATGCACAGATGTGCATCTTTGAATAAGTTAACACTTAACAACAAATGATTGGGGATAGTCATTGTCACATTGACACAAGTTCCTTGGTTGATCACTGAATATACTGTAAATGGACTTAAGATCTAGCTATACATGCATCTGACCCTGCATACAAACCCCAATACATAAGAGAAACGTAACGGGTCAAGTCAAGCCATAGACAATGCATACCACGATCACGATGAGCTTTTGGCCTAACGACCCTTTGTATCCTACTATGTATTCCTTCTTTTCAGATCCACTTCAAGATTGCCACACTTCGAATACAAGAAAAGTTATACTCCATTGAGTCCATTGGTATCAAATACTTATTGAAGTTTTATTAACAAGAAATATATACTCAAATGGGTAAATAAAGTAGGTTTTTTATGTTCAAGGTAATCGAGGAGGTCGAGTCTTTGACTCAAATGTAGCATCAGGGTATTTGACATGAGTGAACGTTTTAAATCTCTTTTCTGGCCATCGCTTGATGATTCAAATTTTTGATGGTATAACTCAAATTTGACTTTGGAAAAGAAACAAATCATTTGACAACAAACTAGGTAGTCTACCCATACTCTATTGCCCTATTGGGGATCTTGACATGTTAACGAAGAATCAACTTATTATAAGTAGACTTCGTTCTCACATACCAAACTATACGTTCTGCTTGATGATAGTTACGAAAGTAAATCATTGATTAATCTACCCACATTATGTTATTCGGTCCCGTCAATGTCTCATAATCTAGTGGAACACCAACATCAACGTTAATCTCAAACCAAATCGTATCCGCACAATGTATAAATGATAATGCTACGCTGAATTAAGTAAATTTTGTTATTATTTTCTTAAAAATTATAAGATACAAGTTATAATAAATTAAAGAGTAAATTACACTTTTCGTCCCTGAAGTTGGCACGTTTTTCACTTTTCATCCTAAAGTTTAAAAATTACAATTTTGACCTTAAAGTTGGCCAATTTTTTCAATAATCGTTCTTTGGCCAGACGACGTTAGTTTTTGGCCGTTAACGTACGCACGTGCTAAACACGTGAGGAACTTCAGGGACGAAAAGTGAAAAATTAAGCTACTTGAGGGGACGAAAAATGAAAATCATACAAATAAATTTATTCTTCCATTCTTTCTTTTCCGATCATCTTTTCCGATGAAATTTTCCCACTAGACATTTATTTTCCGATGATACCTAATAAAAACTCGACTTTCAATCCAAATCTAAACCACCGAAAACACGAAAATAAATGGAATATATGATTATGATGATGATTCAGTATCTGGTATTGCTACTTAACAATCTGGATTTTTTGTTGATTTTATAATTCATTTTTTTAATCATACGGATCATCTATATATATAACTTATGATGTATGTATGTATAGATAATTGATGCGCTCTGTTTTGTTTTGACTGGTTGTTGATTTCTAGTATATCGTTTTCTACTTTTGTTTAATTAGCTGCAACTAAGTTTATTTCATTCATTCCGATCAGGCGATCATATATACTTTTCAAAGTGAGTGATTAATTAAGTTTAAGTAAATGGATACCTTAAGACTTGATCACTATAGGAATGAATTTGAGATCATATTAATTAATTAATTACAGTTGATAGATATATACAGAGGCTATATATATATATATGTATATATGTGTAATATACTGTAGGTAGCAAGCATGAGTTTGGTGAGATTGATCTATATATGTTTAGATTTATTTTCGTGTTTTCGGTGGTTTAGATTTGGATTGAAAGTCGAGTTTTTATTAGGTATCATCGAAAAATAAATGTGTAGTCGAAAATTCCATCGGAAAAGATGATCGGAGAAGATGATCGGAAAAGAAAGAATGGAAGAATAAATTTATTTGTATGATTTTCATTTTTCGTCCCTCAAGTAGCTTAATTTTTCACTTTTCGTCCCTGAAGTTCCTCACGTGTTTAGCACGTGCGTACGTTAACGGCCTAAAACTAACGTCGTCTGGCCAAAGGACGATTATTGAAAAAATAAAGTGAAAAACGTGCCAACTTCAGGGACGAAAAGTATAATTTACTCTAAATTAAATTGGTAATTAAATAAAGTAATCTTATACTAAAAAAAGAAGTTGGCAATACATTTGCAAACAAATCATTACAAACAAGGTTTACTAATTTACATGGACCAATAACATATGGAGGGATAATCATAAAAGAAAATTAAAACTTAGCTATTGGTGTCAACTAAGTTTGTAAAGTTAGTTAATCTTTAACTAAAGGAACACTGAAAAGTTAATAAATTAATTAAAAAATAATGGATTAAGTTATTAATTTATCATCCAAAAAAGAAAATGTAAGGTGGTTTGGCTATAGAAAACACTTTTTATTTTTCATTTTTGTTTAATAAAAACCCATGAAAAATAGAAAATACGTTTGAATTATGGTTTTCTAAAAAAATTTCCTAGGAAAACAAAAAACAATATTTTTCACTTTTCAACGGAACATCTTTTGTTGTTTTGAGTTTCTATATTTATTTTCCACCTCTTTCTCCCCACATCTCTATAGCATGTTTTCAGTATTCAAAAATAGAAAATGAAAGTGACAATTAGAACGTGTTTTAATATTTTTATTTGTTTTTTAGAAATGAATTTTTTTTTTTCACTTTTTAAAAAAATTATAAATTAAACTTTAGAAAACATTTTTTTCAAGCAAAGTACCCTAACATACTTATATTATAGAGATTAGTATTTCAAAATTTAAACAATTTTACATGAATTGTCATAGTATATGGAATTTCAATCCAGTGCGTATATGTGTCAATCACACAAGCTGTCACTTATAAGTTTTTGATTGGTCGAATATATAAAAATTCATTACATACAATGCATAGGATTAAAATACATTATACATACCCGAAAACCCAGTTTTTCAAAAAACCCTTGTCTTAAACCAAGCCGTTACACCATGTTCTTGAGTTTAAAATATAAAAGAAAAGAATTGATTGGAAGTAATATTTAGGGAGAAACTTTTGTAAACAAAATCATCTAAAAAATCCTTCCATTTCCTTTCATTTCCATCCTTAAATTAAACTCAAAGAAACTTTTGTAATCCCTTGTTTTCTTTTCTTTTCTTTCTCTCAAAAAACTCAAGAACACAGCATTAAATCTCTCTACAAGTCCCCCCATTATCATCCCTAACTCATCAGGGTTAGTTTGGTTTTCTCTTTTTCCCTTTTAATTTGTCTTTTATATAATGTCAAGAAACTTTTGTAATCCCTTGTTTTCTTTTCTTTTCTTTCTCTCAAAAAACTCAAGAACAACAACAACAACAACAACAACAGTACCCAATCCCAGCATAAGCCGGGGTACGGGGGAGGTACGATGTAGACAGACCATACCTCTACCCCAAAGGTAGAGAGGCTACTTCCAGGTCCACCGAAGTGGAGAGGGACCTCCGGCCCGAAAATATATAACATGTAGGTAGAGTATCATTACATATATATATGTATATTTATCAGAGGAAGGAAGGGATGACTTATCTCGTGACGTTTGATTTCCTGAATTCTGGACATCCATGACTTTCGCCCATGCTCTCTCCTGTCGCCATTGTTACATAACTAGAAAGCAGCCTGTCTTCATAGTTACATAGCTAGAAAGCAACCTTGTTGAAACAACCGAGCATAGCGCATGAAAACATCCAACATATTTAACATAACATATTACATCATATTAGGCAATGAGAATACGACATAATAGCCTATTAGAACAATTACATAGGAATGAATATATAAAGTCCATTACATGTGTTTCCTATAT
The DNA here is from genome assembly GCA_034093135.1 of Erigeron breviscapus. Lineage (NCBI taxonomy): Eukaryota > Viridiplantae > Streptophyta > Magnoliopsida > Asterales > Asteraceae > Erigeron > Erigeron breviscapus. Next base: position 90,965,138 of record CM067171.1, on the reverse strand, counting down.
TAGTTTATAGTAGCTTAAGTAAAGCGTAACCTAAACTTAGCTGGCATATCTATAAGCCCAACCCCTAAGCATATCTTTTCCCGAAACTAGAAGTAAATCTACTATCCCTCTACCCTAATTGCAGTCCTCCAAGCATTCCTATCCACGGTCAAAGCCTCTGCCAGGCCAAGCTCCTTAAAGTCGTTTGCCAGTCTAACCTCCCAAGTCATGTTAGGCCGCCCCCTTCTCCTCACGCCTTCTACCTGGATGGGTTCTGCACTCCTAACAGGCGATTTCCGGTCTCTCCTCTTGACATGGCCAAACCATCTCAAGCGTCCTTCCCTGAGCTTGTCAATGATGGTCCCCACTTCAAGTTGAGATCTAAAAACCCCCGTCGGAATCCTGTCTAGCAAGGTCTTTCCGCATGTCCACCTTAGCATCCTCATCTCGGCCACCTCCATCCGAGCTGCCTGGGCTTTCTTCATCGGCCAACATTCTGACCCGTATAGTATAGCCGGTCTGATAGCCACCCTGTAGAACTTCCCTTTCAGCTTTAAAGGGATCCTCCTGTCGCACATGACACCTGTAGCCGCTTTCCATTTCATCCATCCTATTTGTATCCGATGAGCCACGTCTTCATCTATCCTCCCTGACTTATGTAGCACCGATCCCAAGTATTTAAAGGACTCTTTCGGTTGTAAAGTACGCTCCCCAATGCGGATTTCGTCGCCACCGTTTAGTAGATTCTCTCAAGAACACAGCATTAAATCTCTCTACAAGTCCCCCCATTATCATCCCTAACTCATCAGGGTTAGTTTGGTTTTCTCTTTTTCCCTTTTAATTTGTCTTTTATATAATGTCTTTACATTTGTACTATATAATGAGGTAGTTGTTTTTATCTGTTTGTGATGTTATTTTTTTTTAATTTTTTTTTTTATGTTTAACAGTTGGTGAAATTAAGTTATCGTTTAATAATCTGTTTATTGCTATCTAAAAAAGCTTTAGCAAAGTTCAGGACATTTAATTAGGTCAGTAATTAGATATTACATGTGCGATAGAAAGATGTTGTTCATTTGTATATGACATAATAATTTAGAAATTAGCTTGTAAAATCGTGATAGTGATGCAACAGTATTTGCTAAATTTTAGCTGCATTGCGAGATTCCAAACACAAGTCACTCGATAAGCCAAATTGTGTGTCGTCACTCTTGTAAGATAAATTATGTACTGATAAATCCGGTTGACATGTTTCTATGGTCATTTTTGGATTTTGGGTTGCAATATGGTAAAAAAAAATGACGAGCTTTAAAGACACGATAGTTAGCTACTTAGCTACATAGTATTTGAAAAGGTAAATTATATTTGTATCGTAAGGGGAAAATAAAAATATAAGTAGTTATACTCGCTGTTCAAAATAAAAATATAAGTAGTTATTTTAGATAATGAACATTGAATATATAATATATTGCCTTACAAGAAAGAAAACTAAATATAAATTTGTTATGAGATTTTACAATTGCCTCGCCAGTTCCATTTTTAAGAATCTAAATTTGTTACAGAGCCCCTTACTTGAATTTCTGAAAATTTCTCATGACAGTCTTACTGGGGTAATGCAACATGTTGAGCTTGCAAAACTTGAAAATCTCAAAGTGTTATCTTTGCCATTATGTAAGCTTGACAGTATGTTGATGATCACAAATTCAAGCATATTTCAACTTATGACGGATTTCTCTAAACTTCAGGAGCTTACTCTAGATTTTTTGGACTGCAAGGTAAAGTTGAATTCTAAAATTTATTTACAAAATATAGCAGTAAGAGTGTAAGACTATGAGTTCAATTAACTGTAAGAGTGGTTTTGTGTATTCCGCTATTTTTCATAGTTATTGGCAGGAATTGAAGCTAGAAAGAATGTCAGAACCACCTTGCCTTGCCTTAAGTTTCTTGAATTACGCAGCATAGATTTTAGCTCTGGTATTATGGTATCATGCGCTATTGAATTGATATGTGGGTCCTCAAAGTTGGATATACTTCATATCACGGTAAGTGGAAGGATTGTATGGTATTCTATTGATTAATTGATCATCCATCTTAGAGTCACCTAGTTGTGCATATGAATACCACTTCATTTTGCAGGCTGCACACGAGATGGCTGTGGTCCCACCACCTACATTTTGTTCCTCGGAGGTAGACTACAGCAAAATGGGGCAACTAAACCTTCAAAGAGTGACGTTAAATGGGATTGAAGGTTGGGACAATGAAGCATGTTTGATAAAGTCTTTACTTTCGTCTTCTCCCTGCCTAAAGAATATGAGGATTACTGTCTTCAGATCATCCTGTGGGACGAGTTTTAACCATGAGGAGATGATGTTTGGTATACAGCTGTTGAAGTTCCACCGAGCCTCCCCCTTGGCCGAAATAGACCTCCGATGGTTGTAGGACCGACAATACTCTACCGAAACCCAACTGAATTGCTAACATGAAAGCTTTTAGTTTGACTCATCTCAAGACCGCCACAAAGAACTTCCAGCCAGATAGTCTTCTGGGTGAAGGCGGTTTTGGTCAAGTGTTTAAACGATGGATTGTGAGACCACCTTTGCTCCAGCCAAACCTGGCACTGGGTTAGTGGCGGTTGTCAAAGTACTTAAGGCCGAAAGCAGCCAAGGCCACAGGGATTACTTGTAAGTGATCCTGTTTCCTCTTCTTGTTTAAGCAGTAATGAATTGACTGGTTGACCTTTTGAACCGCCGTATTTGACTTATAGTTGAGTACCAATCATCTAAACAAACAAAATTTTTTTGGAAGAACGGGCTTTTAGTTGAGTACCAATCGTCTAAACAAACATAAAAAATTTGGAAGAACCGGCTTTTTACCTAATTTCCAATTTCTCAATAATGATGGTTCGTCGGGTATTAATTCAAATTATGCTGATTAAAACTAGTCATTTGTACATAAAGAATTGTCTTTTGATTTGCAGACCGAGCTTGATTTCATGGGGAGGCTTCGTCACAAAAATCTTGTCAAACTGATCGGCTATTGCTCAGAATGTGAAAACCGGGTTCTAGTTTATGAATTTATTTAGAAGTGAGTACTACTTGAATACTTTCTATTTACTTGTATACTCATTTTCATTTTCTGGGTCCAAACGAGATGGCACCCACAAAACGATGAACAAAGAATGCAGAAAATTTTAAAAAGTGAGGTTCATTAAAAATCTTACAAGGTTTTGTTTGCAGAAGGTGTTCAACCTATGCCATGGGCCATAACGATGCGTATTGCTATTGATGTAGGGATATCTTTCTTGCATAGTCAAGAACCTAGTATCATCTATCGGGATTTAAAGGCTTCTAATATTCTGCTAGATTTGGTATGTGAAGGTCACCTGAAATTTGGTTTAGCAAGGACCGGTCCTGTAGGAGATAACACACACGTTTCAACCAGGGTTGTGGGGACCAATGGCTATGCTGCACCAGAATATGTAGCAACAGGTTATGACTTTTTGAATATGAATTTGTTTTTATGATTAGATTTATAAACTGATACTTTATCACTTTTTAAAGTTGGGTTAGAGACATTTTAGTTCTAATTATCTTATTATTTCATCTTCAAACAGTAGAAGCATATACAAATAGTCCCTGTATATAACCTTCTGTATACTATCAGGGCACTTGACTCCAAAGAATGACGTGTACAGTTTCGGGAATCGGGGTAGTCTTACTAGAACTACTATCTGGAAGACGAACCATAGCCGATGAAAGAGAAGGTGGGGTCGAAGAGACATTAGTGGACTGGGTGAAGCCATTTCTAAGTGATACCAAACGCATTCTAAGAATCATGGACTCACGGCTTGGTGGTCAGTACCCAAAGAAGGGTGCACAGGCCATGGCTGCACTCGCATCAAAGTGTCCCCATAAAGATCATAGGTTCAGGCTACTCATGGCTGATGTCCTTGCTATTTTAAAAGAAATCCATAATGCTCCGAGAGACACTTTGAGGATTTCACCCAGTCGGGAGCAACAAAAAGTAGGGAGATAAGTGTAATCAAACTTGAGATTGAATATATCAAATTTTAGTACTCCATTTTACTATGTGATGTACAAACTTCAGATAGACTGTTACAAACTTAAGATAGACTGCAGATATATAATGTCTACTTTGGCTGTATTTTTTATTTTTTATTTTTTGAACGGCATTCTATTCTACTTCTACTTCTACTCCTAAATTACACGTATATATTTGGCTGTATTATATATGATTCTTTAATCTTTATGCACAGATGTGCATCTTTGAATAAGTTAACTACAAATGATTGGGGATAGTCATTGTCACATTGATACAAGTTCCTTGGTTGATCACTGCATATAATGTAAATGGACTCAAGATGCTCTTGAAGGATAGCTAAACATGCATGCAACCCTGCATACAAACCCCGGTACTTACTAGAAACGTAACGGGTCAATTCAAGCCATAGACAAGGCTAAGGCATACCACAATCGCGATGAGCTTTTGGCCTAATGACCCTTTGTATGCTCCTATTTATTCCTTCTTTTAAGATCCACTTTGAGATTGCAACATTCCAATACAAGAAAAGTTATACTCCATTGAGTCCATTGGTATCAAATATACAACTCAAATGATTATCAAGTTTATTCAAAAAAAATTTCTAACAACCTTATTGAAGTTTTATTAACAAGAAATGTATACTCAAATGGGTAAACAAAGTAGGTTTTCTATGTTCAAGGTATTCGAGGAGGTTGAGTCTTTGACTTAAATGTAATACCAGGGTATTTGACTTGAGTGAACGTTTTGAATCTCTTTTCTGGCCATCGCTAGATGATTCAAAGTTTTAATGATATAACTCAAATTTGATTTTGGAAAGGATCAAATCATTTGACAACAAATTAGTTAGTATACCCATATTCTGCTGGGGATCTTGACATGTTAACGAAGGATATAATCAACGTATTATAAGTAGACTTTGTTTTTTGATGATAGTTATGAAAGTACATCATTGATTAATCTACTTACATTATGTTATTCGTTCCCATCAATGTCTCATAATCTAGTGAAACACCAACATCGACGTTAATTTCAGAGCAAATCGTATCCGCCCAATGTATAAAAGATAATGCTACGATGTATTTAAAATAACTGTTATTATTTTCTTAAAAATTATAAGATACAAGTAATCTTATACGGAAAAAAAAAAAGTTGACAATGCTACATTTGCAAACAAATCATTATAAACAAGGTTTACAAACTGACATTAACAATAACATATGGATAGATAATCAATAAAGAGCTAAAGTAAAAAAATTAAAACTCATTTGTCGGTGTCAACTCAGTTTGTAGAGTTTGTTTATAGATATAACATTTTTGACAGTTTGACTAAGGAACAACGAAAGGTTAATAAATAAGCGGATATTATATATGCAGTTGACTGCACTAATATTGACTGCAACAAGATGAAATTTATGGGGAAAGATGTTTATTATTTAAGAGAAAAAACATTATTTTTTAAGAATTCTTCATTGCTACATATATGTAGTCCCTGGGATTTTCTCAATAAATAAATAATATAAAATAAAAAAGGTAACCTCCTTGAATTTTAAGGGGAACGCATACATACTGCTGCTAGTGGTACGTATGTTACGGTTATGCTATTCTCACGGACCGGAAACCTAATATGTATATTTAATAAATTTTAGAGGGCAAAATTGATTATATTTGTGTAGTACCTATCAATCTATCATTTCCCCATATTTTAAACCGGCAAATAAGGCTCTGCATTCCTGTCTTTCATATACATACCCGGAAACCCGGTTAATCGAAAAACCCTTGTCTTAAACCAAGCCCTTAAATCTCTAACATCCCTAATTCATATTTTATGCTTATAATAATCACCAATCATATAAATCTGAAGTGAATGTGATAAAACACTCTCATCGATTTTTTTTCCAGAATACAGACCACCAACTCATCAGGGTTAGTTTGGGTGTCTCTTTTTCTCTTTTAATTTATATTTTTAAATCATGTCTTTACATTTATACTATATAATGCGGTAGTTGCTTTTATCTGTTTCTGTTGTTATTATTGTTATTTTTTATTTATTTATGTGTAACTGTTGGTGAAATTAAGTTATAGTTTTAATATCTCTTTGTTGCTATTTAAGATAGCTTAAGCAAAGTACAGGACATTTAGGTCAGTAATTAGACAAATGACATAAATTTAGAATTTAGCTTGTAAAATCATGATAGTGATTTAAGAGTATTTGCTAAATTTAAGCTGCATTATGAACTGATAAATCCGGTTGACACAATATGGTATTTCATATTCCAACAATTTATAATTCTTGCTTATCGTGTCTTATTGTTAGAATGATGGAATCGATTCAGGGGATGTCTAGTAAAGCATCCATATTTGCATCAGACAAAGATATAATTAGCAGCATGCCAGAGAATGCGATTACTAATATTTTGAATCGGTTGGAGATAGAAGAAGCGGTGAGGACTAGCATTTTGTCGAGAGACTGGAGGTTAAACTGGACGTTGCTCAACCGGCTCGTATTTGATTCTGATTTCTTTGAGCGTCTATCATATTTTAATGATGAGACTTATTACGGGAGGATAATAATAAGTAGGATTCTTCTTCAGCTTAAAGGTGCATTGACTAAGTTTGTCCTCAATGTAAGTGAGGAAAGTTACTATGAAGATATTAATAGTTGGGTTATGTTCTTGTCGAGAAAAGGAATTGAGGACTTCACTCTTCGAAGTTGGCACGATATACCACTTACTTTACCTACCGATTTTTTCTCTTGTCTGAAGTTGACACGTTTGGAACTTCGTAACTGTTGTATCCGTTCCATTCCTGGTTTTAGTGGTTTTCCAAATCTGTTGAGCTTAACTATGTGTGCTGTTAGCTTTGAAAGCTACCAATGTGGGGAGTTTCTCACTCGGAGTCCTTTACTTGAAGTTCTGATAATTTCTCATGACAGTCTTGCTGGGGTAATGCAACATGTTGAGCTTGCAAAACTTGAAAATCTCAAAGTGTTATCTTTGCCATTATGTAAGCTTGACAGTATGTTGATGATCACAAATTCAAGCATATTTCAACTTATGACGGATTTCTCTAAACTTCAGGAGCTTTCTCTGGTTTTTACGGACTGCAAGGTAAAGTTGAATTCCGAAGTTCATTTACAAAATATTGCAGTAGAACTATGAATTCTCAACTATAACAGTTGCTTTCTGTATGCTACTATTTTTCATAGATATTGGCAGGAATTGAAGCTAGAAACAATGTCCGAACCACCTTACCGTGTCTTAAGTCTCTTGAGTTATGCGACATAGATTTTAGCTCTAGCTATTATGGTATCATGCGCTATTGAATTGATTTGTGGCTCCTCAAAGTTGTATACACTTCAGATCACGGTAAGTGGAAGGGATGTATGGTATTCTATTGATTAATTGATCATCCATCTTAAAGTCCCCTAGTTGTGCATATGAATACTACATTTTGCAGGCTGCACAAAAGATGGATGTGGTCCCACCACCTGCGTTTTGTTCCTCAGAGGTTGACTACAGCAGAATGGGGCAACTACAGCTTCGAAACGTTACGTTTTATAACATTGGAGGTTGGAGCAATGAAGCATGTTTGATAGAGTCTTTACTTTCATCTTCTCCCTTCCTAAAGAATATGTGGATTGTTGCTAAGAGATCATCCCACGGGTCCAGTTATAACCATAAGGAGGTGATGTTTGGTATACAGCTGTTGAAGTTCCACCGAGCCTCCCCCTTGGCAGAAGTAGAACTCGAATGGTTTTAGGGCCGGCAATACTCCACCGAACTCGAAACCCGACTGAATTGCCAAACTTATTTTCACTTGAATTAGGATTTAGGAAATCTTCTGATGATTAGGAAACGAGTGCATAGACTACAGATATATAATATCTACTTTGGCTGGGGGTGGGATAAATTGAGTACAGGTCTTAAATTAAGTCCAAAGGGTCCACTGATTTTCTTCCCTCTCCTCAAATCTCAAATTCCGTTTCCAGATTCCGGCGACATCTCCGACGACTTTTCCGGCAAAGTTTCGTTTTCGGGTGGATACGGTACGGGCGTTGCCCTCATCCGTTCTAAAGGGGTTGTCACGGACGCATATGGGAATCGTATAGATTTGATGGGCGGCGATCCAAGAGATGGTGGCGGTTTGATACGGTACGGGCTCCGCCCTTGCTGCCGGCGCCGGCGCCGTGGCTGGGTGGTCGGAGATGATGGTGGCGGCAGTGGTTCGCCGGAGATGATGGTGGTGGCCGGAGATGAAGGAGGAGGGAGAAGGAGGTAGAAGAAAGGAAAAATGAGTGGTTGAGATTTGAGGAGAGGGAAGAAAATCAATGGACCATTTGGACTCAATTTAAGACCTGAACTCATATCTTTTCCCACTTTGGCTGTATTATATATGATTCTTTAATCTTTATGCACAGATGTGCATCTTTTAACAAGTTAACTACAAATGATTGTCGATAGTCATTGTCACGTTGACACAAGTTTCTCTATTGATCACTGCATATAATGTAAATGGACTCGAGACGCTCTTGAAGGACATCTAAACTACATGCTTCCGACCTTGCATATGTACAGACCTGTAAAGGAAACCTAATGGGTCAAGCCATATACAAGCCACATAAATACTCAAATGGGTAAACAAAGTAGGTTTTTATGTTCAAGGTAATCAAGGAGGTCGAGTCTTCAACTCAAATGTAACACCAGAGTGACCGTTTTGAATCTCTTTTTTTTTTTGGCCATCCTTAGATTATTTAAAGTTTTTGACGATATAACTCAAATTTGATTTTGGAAAGAAACGAGTCGTTTGACAAAAAAGTAGGTAGTCTACCCGCACTCCGGTAATTAAGAATAAACATAGTGTAATTAAAGTAGACTTGGTACTTAGATACCAAATTATAAGTTTTGTTTGATGATAGTTACAAAAGTACATTATTGATTAATCTACCCATGTTATGTGAAATGGTGGATGAACCATCCCGTCAATGTCTCATATTCCAGTGAAACGCCAGCATCAACAATCCTATCACGTTACTTTGTTTTGGAAATTCATGTTTGAGAATAAATTGCATCCATCATTACTTAACTCCTTCGAGTGTTTGGAAATTGGAATAGCTTACTTAACTCTATGCTAACTCAAAAACTTATGATCCAAACCCAAAAATACAAACTGATTACTAGACTATCAAAACTATCGGTCGCAGTAATCAGCACATAGACAAGACATAGCTATTAAATCATGCAACCTTAACACACTTTGGATGTACACATACATGAAGAACTGATGAAAAATAATGTCAAAGTAAGTAGATTTGCACTCCAAACAAACTTAAATAGATCTAAACTTTCATGTTTTACTTGGAATAGATGAACACATGCACGGATGGTATCTTGGATAAACAATTCAATATCACAAAACAAAAACAAAACAAAAAAAAACCCGACAGGATTCACAGCCAATGAATGTATCAATCATTTCTTGAATCATAATTACAAAGTTTTATATAAAAATAGAAGGCAAATGGGCAAGAAACTGCGTCGTTATTTTAAGAAAACAGTCAACGAACTTACAAAGGCGTGTAGATATCAAGGAACATTAAAAACACTCATGATTTAAAGGAAAATAATGTAATGAACTATTCATTCGAATAAATAGATTTTAACAAGCAAGCTAACCATCTTTTTAACTCGAGAATCATCAAATACTTCTTGATACATTTGCATTCCATTAACCACATTAACCTATACACAGATGCCATTAAATTGATTACCGAGAGCAGCAATATGGCTTCATTCGATTGAATTGATTGGTTACCTTATTCGATTAAGATATATATGTTTAGTTAATTAATTTCTTTACAATCTTTAATTAATATTACTTTTTGTCAAAAGTGAAGGAAAGAAAAGGAAAATAACTGCTCACGTCTTTCACGGGTTTTGGGCCCTAACACTTCGACAGTGTATGGGGAGGTTAAGATGTAGACAGAACTTACCTCTACCTAGAGAAAGATGCTGCTTTCAGGTTTAAAAGGACCTCCAACCTTTGCATATGATGAGGATAGAACCTCTAACCCATGTCTCCAGAGGCCAGAATGTTTACCATTGATCCAAACTACGTTGCTTAAAGGTAATATTGACCCGTCCTCACCTAGCTCGTTTCGGCCTTAATCCATATAAGTTATAATAAATAAATTTTTATAAATATAACTAGCACGGTACCCGCGCAATGCGGCGGTGGTTATGGCGGCGACGGTGTGGTGGGGGGGGGACTGTTGGTGGTAGAGGTGACATCGAGTGGTGTAGATAATTGATGTAAAAGTAATTGATGTAAAGGGTTAATGGAAATAATAAAAAAGATAAAGGACTAATAGTGTAATTTAATCATTAAGGGCATTTTAGACAATTTCTCCCATGTAACTTTCAACATGGGGGCTATTTTTATATAGGAAAAGATAGTGTGGGTTGTCACACACCTAACTTAGGTGAAAAACCCCTCACATAATATATTTTAATATTTTTTGTATAATTAATAAATGATGGGCCCCCATGATTTTTATGGAATAAAAAAACAAGATGTGAGGGGTTTTTCACCCAACTTGGGTGTGAGACAACCCCACCTTCACTTACCCCATTTATATAATATAGTATATATTATAAAACAAATCTCATTTTCAACATTCAACAATTCATCAACACCACATTATATCAATAACCTACACTACTGCCACCGCTCCATCACCACCATGCCGTCGCCACCACCGCCACCTGTCGCGCACACCACCAACAGCCGCCGCCATTACATTGCCACCACCGCCGCCACCCCGCCACCATCACTCGTTACCGCCACCACTGCTGCCATTACATGGCCACATCGCGCGGACATATCTCTAGTATAGTATAGAAGTATAGATATAGATGTTTGTTTATACCCATATATATTCACCGGTCTAAAAAGTCTCATATATTTTAACAAATAATACTATATATATTTTATAAGCATTTGTTATTCTCTCATTTTCTTTTTCTTAAAAAAAACCTTGATTTATCTAGATATTTTTTTTATTCACTAATTTAAATATTTTCATCTAATATACTTATATTACCCTTAATAAAACTAATTACAATATACATCCCTCAACCCCTTAAATTACACTATCATCTTTTACATCAATGACTTTACCTCCGTTACCGCCACTTTAACATCGTTACTACACCACTGCATCGCGCATGAATATAAATAGTATATAAAAACTTTTCTCTAAAAGAACTTATAAAAGTTATAAGGGAAAAGTGAATGTGATGTTGTCTCACACTCAATTTGATTGGGTAAAAGCCCTCACATATTATTTTTAAGAGTTAATTACATTTTTCGTCCCTGTGGTTTGCCCCACTTTCAAGGATCATCCCTGAGTATACGAAATTACGTCTTTCATCCCTGAGTATGGAATTCCGTTAACAAGTTTAGTCCACCACCTAAACGGACGTTAAAAATAACCGTTAAGTCAGACATGTGCCTAGCACATGAGGGTATATTTGTCTTTTCATCATCATCTTCATCAATAACAACATTATATCTTCATCCATTTCCAGATTTCTTTAACTTTCTTCTATTTTTTTCATCATTCATCTCAATCAAATCAAAAATCATAAATTTCATAAATATAAAATTAAATATATATATATATATATATATAATATATTTATTTCAATATAATATATAAAATTAATAATATATATATATATATATATAACTCCCAAACCTGGAACCTGATCAGAATTAATCGAAGCAGCCCCCAACCCATCACGAATCGCTTCCATGGCCACCCCCTGGTGGCCGGCAGCCCCAACAGTAGCGGTGGTCGGCGGTGGTGGACAGGATGTAGGCGGCGGCTGTTTTGATTTTTCAATCAAATCGGCCGATTTCAATGATGAAATCGGATCATTAGGTTCAGATTGGAATGGATCAGCCACAGTTGAAGAAGAATTAGATGATCTAAGATTGTAATTGGTGGTGGTGTGGTGGTGTTTCTGGTGATGCTCCGGCGTACGGCGGTTTGATCCGATTTAGGGTTTTTATCATTCAAATCGGCGGCCACAAAATTAGAACCAATCAATTGAGCATCGAGGTTCAGGTCTGGAGCATCCCCACCACCGATCGACCCTCCTCCAGCCCTCAATTGACCAGAACAGTAGCAGGCGGCGGATCCGAACAGGCGGCGACGGCAGAACAGTAGCAGGCGGCGGATCCGAAAACAATATACCAATGACTTTCTCCCTCCTCTCTCTCTCTCTCTCTATATATATATATATCCTATATGTATATATATCTCTATATCTATATCATCAATTCTTCAATGGGGTTTCAAATTGGATTCAGAATATTGGTGGTTATGGTGGTTGAGGTTTTGGATCTGAATATTGAGGTTTCTGATCGGAATAGATGTAAATACATATATACATGGATGGATTTATGTCTAGATAATTTTTTGATATATAGATATAGATGTAAATACAGATTTGTGAAGATAGATATAGATATAAATACAGATTTTTTGATATATAGATATATAGATATAGATATGGATTTATGTCTGGATAATTTTTTGATATATAGATATACATGGATGGATATACAGATTTTTGATATATACATATATACATGGATGGATTTATGTCTAGATAATTTTTTGGAAATGTAAATTATTTATTTTGGGATGGATTTATAGATTGTGAAGTTTGATTCTTGATATGTAGATTATTTATTTTGATTTTGAATCTAGTGATGAATTGATGATGAAGAAGAAGATGACAATTAATTACACTTTTGATCCCTCAGCAAGATATAGATAGATGGATAAATGTATGTACAAATTTGATGACAAATATACCCTTGGACCAAAAGTGTAATTAAAGATTTTTTAACGTCCGTTTGGGTAGTGGACTAAAAGCGTTGACGGAGTTCCATACATAGGGACGAAACGTGTAATTTCGGATACTCAGGGACGGTCTGTGAAAGTTGGTACAAACCACAGGAACGAAAAATGTAATTAACTCTATTTTTATATTTTTTTGTACAACGAATAAATTGATTGAGCACCCAAGTTATAATCTCATTAGCAAACCTTTTTGTCAAAATAAGCAAATTAGGCTCCGCATTACCCGGTTATTGAAAAACCCTTGTATTCAAATTTCAAATTCAACCGGAAAGCACTGCTCACACAATGTTTAAAACCAACTAACCAAGCTTCTCTCCATTAATAATCATGATTTATGCTTTCATCTATTTTTATTTGAAGAAAATATAATCACCAATCATATACGTCTCTGAAGTGAAGTGAAAAAAACTCTCATCGATTTTCTTTTTTTCTTCCAGAAAGACCACCAACTCATCAGGGTTAGTTTGGGTGCTTCCTTTCTTTTATTCCTTTGCTTGTTTTTTATATTCATATAATGTATTACTTTTATGTTATATGGGGCAGTTGCTTTTATCTGTTTGTGATGTGTGTGTGTGTTTTAACTTTGTTGGAAGTTTTAGTTGATTTCACTTTGTTGCTATCTTGAAAAGCTTTAGCAAAGAACAGGACATAGGTCAGTAATTAGATATTACATGTAACAGATAGTGTTCATCTATTGCCACCATTATTTTCTCAATTACGCCCCCCAAAAATGTCGCCCCAATTGCCTTGAGTCGTCCCACTTGAGGGGTGTATTCATTATCTAGGATCTTGTACTTTCAAGACTTTTCTCGGTTTAAACATTTCCGGAAGGGATGGAACGTGTCTGTATACGACATGACAAATGACATAATTTTGAATTAAGCTTGTAAAATCATGATAGTGATGCGAGCATTCGCTAAACTTTAGCTGCATAGTGATACTCCAAACACAAATCACTTGATAACCCAAAAAATAGTGTCGTCACTCTTGTAAGACAATTTATGTACGCGGTTGAGACAGTTCTAGGATCCTTTTTGGATTACAATATGGTAAAAATACGATGGTTACACTTGCATAACACATGAGAAGGTAAATCGTATTGAAAGGGAAAAATAAAATAAAAAAGTAGTTATTTTAGATAATGAGTATTAAATATATAAAATATTGCCTTACAAAATAGAACACTAAATAAAAAATTTCATGAGATCCTACAATTACCTCGCCAGTTCCATTTTTAAGAATCTACATTTGCATTAGACTGGATGTTTTACCTGGAATAATACAATGTAATAATAGATGGAAGTGGAAATTAGAGGAATACCGTTGATTTCATATTCCAACAATTTATAATTCTGGCTTATTGTGTCTTATTGTTAGAATGATGGAACCGATTCAGGGGACGCCTAGTAAAGCATCCAAGTTTGTATCAGACAAAGATATTATTAGCAGCATGCCAGAGAATGTGATTACTAATATTATGGACCGGTTGGAGATAAAAGAAGCAGTGAGGACTAGCATGTTGTCGAGAGACTGGAGGTTTAAGTGGACATTGCTAACCCAGCTCATATTTGATCCTGATTTCTTTGAAGGTCTATCAGATTTTAATCATGAGAGTTATTACGGGAGGATAATAGTGAGTAGGCTTCTTCTTCAGCTTAAAGGTTCATTAACTAAGTTTGTCCTCCATGTAAGTGATGAAAGTTACTTTGAAGATATTAATAGTTGGGTTATGTTCTTGTCGAGAAATGGAATTGAGGACTTCATTCTTAGAAATTGGCACACTATACCACTTAAGTTACCTACCCATTTTTTCTCCTTTATGAAGTTGAAACATTTGGAACTTCATAATTGTTGTATATGTCCCATGCCTGGTTTTAGTGGTTTTCCAAATCTGTTGAGCTTAAGTATGTGGTCGGTTAGCTTTGAAAGCTACCAATGTGGGGAGTTTCTCACACATAGCCCGTTACTTGAAATTCTGGAAATTTCGTATGGCAGTATTACTGGGGTAATGCAACTTGTTGAGCTTGCAAAACTTGAAAAGCTGAAAGTGTTATATTTGCCATTACTTAAGCTTGAAAGTATGGGGATCATCATTGGAGGTTCGGAGAATGAAGCATGTTTGATAAAGTCTTTGCTTTCATCTTCTCCCTTCCTAAAGAATATGCGGATTCATGCCAAGAGATTATCCCATGAGCCCAGTTATAACCATGAGGAGATGATGTTTGGTATAGAGCTGTTGAAGTTCCCTGAGCCTCCCCCTTGGCCAAAATAGACCTCACTTGGTTACGGTAGGGCTGGCAATACTCTATGATACGTCCCACGGTGTATCAATATACCAAAGTATATTGAACACAGAACAGTTGTAGAGGGGGGTGAATACAACTTTCTTCAATCTTTACAAACTTTTAACACAAAACGTTTTAAGATTCAATTTATGAATACTACTTCATTTTGCAGTCCGCGCACAAGATGGCTGTGGTCCCACCGCCTGCATTTTGTTCCTTGGAGGTAGACTACAGCACAATGGGGCAACTACAACTTCGAGAAGTGACGTTAGAGTATATTGGAGGTTCGGAGAATGAAGCATGTTTGATAAAGTCTTTGCTTTCATCTTCTCCCTTCCTAAAGAATATGCGGATTCATGCCAAGAGATTATCCCATGAGCCCAGTTATAACCATGAGGAGATGATGTTTGGTATAGAGCTGTTGAAGTTCCCTGAGCCTCCCCCTTGGCCAAAATAGACCTCACTTGGTTACGGTAGGGCTGGCAATACTCTATGATACGTCCCACGGTGTATCAATATACCAAAGTATATTGAACACAGAACAGTTGTAGAGGGGGGTGAATACAACTTTCTTCAATCTTTACAAACTTTTAACACAAAACGTTTTAAGATTCAGTTTATGAATATTAAGCAAGTAAGTAAAGAGCAGGAATCATTAAAACAGTAAAGCAGTAAAGAAATAAAAACATTGTTGAACACAGATTGTGGTTTTCAAATGTAATCCTTTATTAAGAAATAATCTATACAAAGAATTACAGGGTTGTTGCGGAATAAAGATAGCCTATAGATATCTAAACAACCCTATGAAATGACAAACAACAATCAATAAGTTTCAGCTCAAGAAAATCAGCCCAAGCTGATCTCGTACAGACTAAGCTGTGTGTAAGAGCAGAGAAACTTGTGTGAAGAATGATTCTCAGGAAAATGCCACCCATATGCAATCCATGAATGAGGCTTTTATAGGCGAAAGCGCTCCTTCATTAGGTGTCCGTTGCAGCTACGTGTTCTTCATTCAGTGGTTGATGAAGGAATAATCAATCGTGCCTTTCATGGTACTTGTGGTCCCCCACGTACTGACGCACATTCTTCATCTACCAATAGGAGTGTGGACACGCATATGTAAAACCAACCACCAACCTGGATCCTAGGATTCTTCCTAGTCACGTCATTTGTCCTTATCTTCAATCCAGGTTGTTATCTTCACTTGATTGTCAGACACAGATTGGGCCGTTTGTCAAAGCACCAATCTGCCTAAGTGTTTCCAAGCTGACTGCTAATCCCAAGCTGTCTTCCACTAACATCTTGGTCTTCTATCTTCAATCCTCCTCTTCGACTTGGACTGAATGCTAATACATTGTTGATGCAGCTTGAATAACACTAGCTTCCATAAGATATACAATTACAAGTATGAAGCGTGATCTGGGTCAGAGACAGATCGTAAGCTGTGTCAGCTTAGTCTGACCCAGATCAGATTACAAGAACCAAAGATTACTAAGTGTTTATAGGTCAGATTTGTCATCATTAAATTTACAATTAACATTGGGACTCAACAATCTCCCCCTATTTGATGATGACAAAACCCAACAACACTTCTAACTATCAGCTTACAAAGAATCAAAGTAAAATGAAACTATCAGATTGTGACCCTTTGAATCTTTTGGGTTCTTTTGAACTGAAATGAAGTTTTAACAAGAAACTAGATTTGTACAACTGCCTTTGCATATATAGAGAATAAAACAAAGATATTACATGTTACATCACTATTCTCCAAGCATTTCTATAGCTTCTTGCTTAACTTCAAATGATGGGGCAACTCTCACATCTAATTGCCTATCTAACCCCTCATCAATAAGGAACTGCTCATACCCATTACCTTCTTCACTAAAGTTTCTGCAGAATCTGTATAAGGTAAATAGGTGCATAGATGGTACCTGTTTTAGTTCAGCAGTCCTTTGAAACACCAAATTCCCTCTAGCATCTACAAAGTACATCTCATGTTCAGGTTCAGTAATGAACATCCCACATCTTGCATTTTTAACACCAGCAGGTAGAGTCAGATTAAGATTACTCAGAATCTTGTCAACAGCACCAGAAGATAATTGTGCAAGCAACTCTGAAGGAGACAAGTTTTGGAGAAAAACTGAATGATCACCTCCAGGAGCATCAATCCTTTCAAACCTTCTTTTTTTCTTCTTCAGTGGCTCAGCTGACTCATCTTCATAATCCATATCATATGCTATTGGTCTTGGAAGGTCAGTGATATCAATTTTGTACTTCACAATAGCAGCTAACTTCTTCTCAATGGCTTCCAAGACTGTCTCTTTGTGAACTCCATACATACCAGTTATGATATTGTGCAACTCCACCCACTCAGTGTATCCTAATTCAAGCAGATTGTCAAGATCATGAGTTTCCCAGCTGGTTTCATAACCTCTCCTTGTAAACCTTATGCTGGGAATGTTCTTTCCTTTTCGCCTTTTGAGTAGAACCTGGAGGATTGGTTCTGGATGCCTTCTATAATTGATCTTTTCTGTTACTTGTCTTTTCTCCAGAGCCTCAAACCAATCATGGGCTTCACGACTCTTCTTCACATCTTTAACCTTCTGTGATGGTTTAGAATGAACCACCACCTTCTTCTTTTCTTTTCCTTTGCCCACAACTTTCTTTTTGGAACCAATGGCTGCAAGATCTTCTTCATCTTCCTTATTTAATTGTTCTTGAACAGCCTTGGCAATTTCAGAATCAGACTTAGTTGCAGCAATTCTTTCTCTTTCTAATCTGTCCTCCTTAATCATTTTGTATGCCACCTCAACTGTTACCCCAAGCTGAGGAGCTGTTTCAGTTGCAAGCTCCCAATCCTTTTCTTTATCTGTTATGATCTTCACACCACTTGACCCAACTTCTGTTGTTCTTTTCTTGATCATGAACTGGGACAGAGTGGTTGTGTCTTCACTAGAGGAAGATTCATCAATTTGTTCTAAGGGAGCTGGGTCAGCTTGAGTTGGCACAGCTTGCACAGTAACAGCTTGGGAGGACTTTCTTTTCTTTTCAGCCTTCTTAACTTTTTCAACTCTAACTTCCTTCCTTATATCTCCCATTTCCACATCAACAGTCTCCCCCTTGGTTGTATCACTCTCCTTTTCAGCCTCTTCATTTGTTTTTCCAACATTTTCCCCACCAGACTCAGATTCTGGTCTTTTTATCTCTTCTACTGTTTCCTTCTCACCATCCACCTTAGAACCATGCACAACCATTCTTCTATCATTGACTGCCTCCTCAGCTCTGGCCTTATTTCGTCTTTCTTTCAGTCTTTCAAAATATTCTTCAATTTCCTTGTCAACCTGAGCTTTTTGTCTCTCTCTTTCTAGCTCCATTTCAGCTTCACTCATTGCACTCATTTTTCTTTTAGTAGCATTCTTCTCCCCTTTTTTGTCATCATCAGCAGGGAAATAGCTCATTGGAGTAGCAAAGAGGCCTTTGAGATCCTGGTTGATCAAGTCAATCTTGACATTAGTGAGACAGCAGGCTCTTCTTAGCTCAACATAATCCTCATGGAGGAGTTCAATCTTGGATTTGACACCCTTAGAAGCGTCAATCAGATCATTCTTGAAATCTGCTTGTGATTTGTTTGCAGATCGAAGTTCTAATGTGACTTCCCTTGTAAACTTGGTTGCAACATTCTCAATCTGACCCAGAGTACTCTTGTTTCTTTCATTCTCTTCATTATCTGCCTTTGTAAGACTATCAAAAGACTCTGTCAGCTTGCTCTGGTTCTGCTGCATCAAATCAACTGCTTTTAACACATTTTCTTTCAATGCAGTCTGATCTTGACTCAGCTTATCCACCTTCTTATCCGTCAATTCCTGATCCTTTTGGATCTTTTCCAAGCTTTTGGTCAGCTGTAAGCTCTCAACCTTATAGGTTGATTTGAACTCAGTGAGCTGACCCACCACATCTGAAAATGAGATAGTGGAAGCTTGGGAAGAACTTGCAGTTGGCTTAAAAGCCACTGACTCTGGAAAGAGCAGCCTGCAATCCTTAATATCAAGGTCATTGGTCTTATTTAGAAGGGGGTGGAGGCTTAAGGAGTTTTGGAAAATTTGCTCATGAGAGTGAGTCTCATGAGTAGATTTGTCAGAATTGATGATGAGTTGGTCAGCCTGAGAAAGATTAACATTTAATTCAGGCTGAGGGCCAGTGGGAATGTGTTGATCTTGATTTTGATCAACTCCTCTACTGGCATCTTCCATCAGAGCATCCCTTGAGGATGGATGGGCAAACTCATCATCGAATGAAGAATCACTTCCGGAGATAGTGATTATATTCTCATTGACATCGTGAGGACCATCAATGGTTCCCTTTGCTGCACAAGGGGCTAACATAACTGCCTTAAAGACAGTCATGTAACCTACAGAATCCCTCTGTCCAAGGACAGATGCAGACACAGACTCTGCAGGTGTAATGTTTTATGCATTTGATTGCCCTTCAACAGAGGTGTGTTGTTGCACCAAAGTATCCTTAGGGAGAATTGAGGCCTGTACCCCTCCTTGTGACATAGAAGGGGCATTGACAGCCTGTGCAGACTCAGAGTGTAAGAGAGAAGGAGTCTGATCAGCTTGGGGAGGAGAAGCAGTGTCACCAATGCGTTCGATACTTCTCTCCTTTGGCTGACCATCCTCAGAAATGATGTGCATTGACTCTGACTCACTTTGGATCTAGGCTAGATCCTCTGTTATCCCTTTAATGATATCATCAACCTTTTGGGAGGCTGATGATGGCGATTTCGGTGCAGACTCAGTATGACCTTGGGAGGAGGTCTTTCTTTCAATACCGTCACCATGTTTGGAGGGTTGGGTAGCAGATGGTGTTCCCTTTAACTCGTCTACACTCTTTTGGGAGAGTGCAGATGGGCGTGGTGATTTCGGCTTGTCAGCTTGGGTGGCAGGGACAGCTTTGGAACGTTCCTTAGCTTCCCCTGCACCTTGGGGGATCTCAAGATTGGATGTTGCAATATCAGCCCCAGAAGCTGGCACAGATTTCCTTTTTGATCTTTTCTTTTTATCACTGTGAGGCACTAAGTCCTCAACAATGGGTCTTTTAGAATCGGATTTTGAAAGAGTGGACGAGGGTGTGGCTAGGGTGGCTGATGTTTTGGCCAACCCTTCACCCTCTTTTGTAGGAGTAGAATGTTGAATAGATTCAGAAGAGTTTGAGGGTTCAGAAGCATGTGTACCTGGGTCCCCCTGATTAGCAGATTGAGTGTTAGACTTAGATCGCGTCGAAGAAGGGACAGCTTCCCCAAGTGCTTCTTGTTCCCTTTCTCTTTGCCTGCAAAAATCAAGGTAGATCTGCATTGCTCGGGTCAGACCCTGCACAGATACCTTGGGACTATTGAAGATGTTGTTGTTAATAGGCTTGCATTCCACAGTCTGACCAGTTGTCAGACTGTAATCATTGTCAAGTATTGCCTCAATGATAAGAGCAAGAATCCTACCATAAGGTATGGTAAGACTCTTCTTATTAACGCGATCAACAAGGTCCTTAAACATTAACCCAGCAAAATCTATTCTGGTCATAGTGACCATTGCATGAAAAATCTGCAATTCTAGAACATTAGGCTGATCAAAGCTGCCTGCCTTTACTTGTAAAGTTTTAGAAATTGTGCTCAATAAATAGTTCCAAATGCCAGTTAAATATTTCATTTTAGCCACTGAAGCCAATGGACCAGTATATCCAACTTCTTGTAAAACATTTTTGGCTTCAGTATGAGACACAACATTATCATATTCATCATCAGGCATATAAGACAACTCAAAAGCAGACCTAATCCTCTCATAAGAAATATATACATTTTTCTTACCGTTGAGGATTGTGCCATAGATTGCAGCATCTCCTTTCTTGTTCTGTTTCACAACACAGCTCGCCCAAATTTCACAAAGAAGATCTTGAAACACCCAGCCTGGCTTCTCAATCATCACCTTGCCGAATGGATGATGCCATAAGAAAGCCACAATCTCATCGTATCCTTTTGCCCATGAAGGAGGATAAATATTGGCATAAACCAGACTGCCAATCTTGATTTTACCAGTATCAAGATCAGCCGGAACCACTACTACATTACTTCCCACCACATAAGGTGAAAGCTTGTTGGCGCTTATCGGAGCTGGGTATTGACTTTCAGGTTCAGAAGAAGAACTAGATTGAGAATCATTATAATGAATAGAAATAGATGATGATGCCATTTTGAAAACAATTTTTAAAAGAAATTAAATTTAATAAAACAGTAATCAGATTAGAGAAGAAAAATTGATTTGAGAAAAAATATGAACAAGTGATTTGGGATTTAGGTTAATTTGATATTATATACAAAACTCAAAATATCCCGTTTGAAAAAGTTGGAGAGAGAAAGATTTTGATTGGAGGATCAACAAGTAGTGGTGGTACTTTTTCAGTAACCGGTCGTTACCACTACACGTGTCACACTCCAATAGGATCAGCAAGTACACTTAAATAAAATAATGAACATAATAAAACGCACAGAGATATTTAATAACAAAAATAACCACGAAGCTGGGTCAGACTCAGCTTACCCTCTTTCACTTGAAATGTACCAAGTGTGAAAGGGTAGTCTGGGTCTGACACAGCTTACCCTCAAAATTTAGTATAACTCTAAGGAGTCGGATTTGCTATTACTTAGCTCACTACATTTTACAAATTAAGCATACCTAGCTTACTTATGAGATAGTTGAACCTTGATTCATCCAACGGCTTTGTGAACAAGTCAGCAAGCTGATTGTCTGTTGGAATGAAGTGGAGTTCAACATCTTCTTTCATTACATGATCCCTGATGAAATGATATCTTATATCAATGTGCTTGGTCCTTGAATGAAGCACATGATTGTTTGAAATTGCTATGGCACTGGTACTGTCACAAAAGATTGGAGTTTTTGTTGCAGTGACAGCATAGTCTTGAAGTTGATATTGCATCCAAAGAATTTGAGAGCAACAACTTCCTGCAACAACATATTCAGCTTCTGCAGTGGAGATAGAAACTGAATGCTGCTTCTTGCTGGACCAGCTTACAAGTCTATTGCCAAGCAATTGACAAGCTCCTGAAGTACTTTTTCTGTCAATCTTACAGCCTGCAAAGTCAGAATCTGAATAGCCAATTAGATCAAATCCTGAGTCTTTGGGATACCAAAGACCCAGATTGGGACTACCTTTAAGGTATCTAAAGATTCTTTTCACAGCCTTAAGATGAGATTCCTTAGGACTAGCTTGATATCTTGCACAAAGACATGTAGCAAACATAATATCTGGTCTACTAGCAGTCAAGTAAAGTAATGATCCTATCATACCCCTATAAGCTGTGATGTCAACAGATTTGCCATTTTTATCCTCATCCAACTTATCACCAGTTTCCATAGGAGTTTTCATAGGTGAGCAATCACTAAAACCAAATTTGTTTAAGAGATCTTTAACATATTTTCCTTGGTTTATGAAAATACCATTTTTAGTCTGTTTAACTTGTAAACCCAGAAAATAGTTTAGTTCTCCCATCATGCTCATTTCATACTTTTTAGACATTAATTCATAAAACTTTTTGCAAAGTCTTTCACTGCTAGACCCAAATATTATATCATCTACATAAATTTGTACAAGCAGGATATCACCATTATACTTTCTCACAAACAAAGTCTTGTCAACATTACCTCTTTTGAAGTTATTAGCCAATAAGAATTTAGACAAAGTGTCATACCATGCCCTTGGAGCTTGCTTCAACCCATAGAGAGCCTTGTCAAGCTTGAACACATGGTCAAGAAATTTTGAATTTTCAAAACCTGGAGGCTGTTCTACATAGACTTCTTCCAATTTACCATTAAGAAATGCACTCTTCACATCCATTTGATAGACTTTGAAACCTTGTGAGCAGAGAAGGCCAAGAACATTCTGATTGCCTCTAATCTTGCCACTGGTGCAAAAGTCTCATCATAATCAATTCCATCCTCTTGTCTGTAACCAAGAGCTACCAATCTTGCTTTATTTCTGGTCACAACTCCCCTTTCATCCATTTTGTTTCTGTAGAACCACTTGGTTCCAATCACAGTCTTGTGATGAGGTCTTGGAACAAGTTCCCAAACCTTATTTCTTTCAAACTGTGTTAGCTCATCTTGCATTGCATTTACCCAAGAAGGATCTGCCAATGCTTCATCAACCTCAGTTGGTTCCACCTTGCTTACAAAATTGACAAACATGCAGAAATTGCCTGTTGCCTTTCTTCTTGTTTTAATACCAGAGAGTGGATCACCAATGATTTGGTTAATTGGATGACTCTTTGTCCATCTGGTAACTGGGACAATGGATTGATTCAGATTAGATGGTTCAGCATGATCAGCTTGAGGAAGAGGCTGATTAGCTTGGACAGGAATGGAGGAGTCTGAACCAGTTGGAGAGTCATTTAATGGATTCTGAACAATTTCTTCAGTAGGAGCAGGATCAGCTTGTGCATTTTCAAAGATTGGAATTTCTTCTTCTCTTCTTCTATAAGTTGCTCCCCCTGAGTTTGAGCATTATCAGCTCCAACTGGAGGATTAGTTGGAGGCTCATTCTCAGGTACAGCCAGTTCTTCAAAATTGAAGTCTTCATCTTCAGGAGGAGAACAATCTGGCTTAGAACAACCTTCATCAATGCTTACATTAACAGAGTTCTCAATTGTTTTAGTTCTCTTGTTGTATACTCTGTAGGCCTTCATCATAGTTGCATATCCAAGTAGGATACCTTCATCTGATTTCTCATCAAACTTTCCAAGATGGTCTTTCTGATTCAGAATGTAGCAAGGACTTCCAAACATTCTTAGGAAACCAATCTCAGGTTTTCTCCCCCTAATAAGTTCATATGCAGTCTTCTGGTGTCTTTTCACAATAAGGGATCTGTTCTGGGTAAAGCAAGCTGTGTGTACTGCTTCAGCCCAGAAATGAGACTTGACATTGTTTTGAGTCATCATGGATCTGGCAGCTTCAATAAGAGTTCTGTTTCTTCTTTCTGCAACACCATTTTGTTGAGGAGTTCTGGCAGCTGAGTAGACTTGTGAAATCCCTTTTTCACTGCAAAATGAATTAAGAGTGATATTCTTGAATTCAGTACCATTATCACTCCTTAATTGCCTAACAGGCCTTTTGTAGAGAATTTCAGCTTGCTTGATGAAATGAATAATGCTGTCAGCAGCTTCACTCTTGTGTCTTAGAAAGAAAACTCAGGTGTATCTTGAATACTCATCAACAATTACCAAGGAGTACCTCATTCCAGTGAATGATGGAGTACTGATTGGTCCAAATAAGTCCATATGAAGTAGATCCAAACAATTATCAATGGTTGAGCATGTTTTAGACTTAAAGGTAGCTTTATGTTGCTTGCCTTTCTCACAAGCACCACACAGCTTGTCCTTCTCATAATTGATCACTGGAAGGCCAGACACCAACTCTTTCTTACACAACTTGTTGATGTCTTTGAAATTCATATGAGACAACCTTTTATGCCACAACCAATTCAGCTCATCTTGAGACTTTGACATGAAACATACTTCTCTTGTGACAGTTGGATTTCTCATGTCAAAAGAATACAAAGACTCGTCCCTCTTTGTTCAAGAACAATACCCTTATCAGACCTGAATCTCACTTCATAACCAGAATCACACAACTGACTCACACTGATCAGATTGTGCTTCAAGCCATTAACATATGAGACCCTTCTGAAAGTAAGGGGACCATTTGAAAGTATACCAAATCCTTCAGTCTTTCCTTGAGAGTCATCTCCAAAAGTAACATTAGGACCAGCGCGAATCCTAAAGCTACATAGCAGGGACTTACATCCGGTCATATGCTTGGAACATCCACTGTCCAAGTGCCAGGTGTTATCGTCATGACTGCCCTGCAATTATGATAAAAGATTAGTTCTTTTTGGGAACCCATCCAAAGATGGGTTCACCAGAGCTGACCTTCTGGTCTGACTCAGATTGGGTAACTAAACATAGACTCTTATCACATTTTGAAACCCATTGTTGCTTGGTCTGTCCTTTACCGGATTCAAAGTTCTTTCTAGCAACATTTAGAGTTTCCTTCTGAACAAAACCTTTGCCTATTCCAGCTTTCTTACATTCAGCTCTCAATTTTCTTTGATCAACAATTTTTGGATCAGACACATTCTTAAGAAAATTTGCCTTTATTGACACCTTGTCAGTTTTGGACTCAACATATTTTAAAATCAACTTGTCAGAGTCAGACTTGGTGTTACTTGAAACAGACTCAGATTTTGCTTGTGACTCATTTCCTAGAGAACCGGACTTCTTACTCTTTAAAAGCTTTATTTTCTCTTTGGTAACACTATGATCTCTAACCTTTCTTTTATTTTTCTTTAACTACTCTTGTTTGTTTTAGTCTTTGAATCTGATACAGATTGGGTGATGGTCAGCTTGGACAAGTCAAGACTTTCTTCAGGTTTTAACTCAACAACCTGATCAGCTTCAGACACAGCTTCAGCAATGGTCTGACCAATGGTTTCAGGATCTTTAAACCCAATACCAGATTTCTGAACCAACTTAATTGGTTTAGAAATTGTTTCTTTGGTTTGGACTTTGGGTGGTGAAGGAGGCTGATAACAAGGCTCCATAGCACATACTTCAGCAATGGCTATGGCCCTATCATAATCACCATCAAAAATAACTTGGATCTGATGAGGTATTTGTTCATTTACACACTTAGCAACTCTTTTAGAACTTATACACCATGTTTCAGTAATTTGTTTAACCTTTAAAAACTTTTCTTCTGCAGTTTTAGCTTCTTTAATCAAAATGGAGTTTAATTGCTTTTGAGCTTTAACTTCAGATTCTAGTTTTTCAATAGTGTGACTCTTAGAGCTGTTATCAAGTTTCAAAACATGTATTTCCTTTTTGAGTTCTTGATTGAAGTGTTTTTGTAGTAAAACCTCATCACCAAGTTTATTCAGTCTGGACAGCTTCTCATTATCAGACAGATTGGAAAAAGAAGTTACCTCAGGTGGAGCAGTCTGACTGGTAGATGCCTGGTGAGCTGACTCAGATTGCTGTTGTATTTTCACCAGATCTTCAGCAAATCTTTGAGTAGCTTCTTTAGCCATGAAACACTTGGCATCTTTGTATAGCTCATCATCAGATGATGTGGCACTTTCAGCCAGTCTTTGGCTACCAGACTCTTCTCATTTTTGTTCACCTTCTCAGTCAGCTCAGCTACTTGTGCTTTCAAGGCTTTGTACTTAGTCTTGAGCTTAGAGTATTTTTCACCTCTTCCACCTTTGGCTGGCACAGCTTGAGCAGTTTCTTTGGATCTACAATCTCCAGCCATATGTCCAGTCTTGCCACACTTGTAACAAGTGACCTTGGACATGTCAAATGGCTTCTTGGTCTTGTCAGCTTGGCCACCTCTTCCTTTTCCTTTAAACTTATTAAAGGATCTCATTCTGATCCTCTCAGCCAACATAGCTACTTCATTAGCTAGTTCATCACCATCAGATTCATCACATTCAGATTCAGCACAAACAGAGTTAGGATTTGACATCACAGGAATATCATCATTAACACAAGGAATGATCTCATTACTAATTGAACTAGGGTGTTCAGTCATAGAAGCAACAAGTGCAGCAGCAGGCTGACTATAAGAATAACTCATAGCAATTAACTTTTCAGCCTCTGAACATTCTTGGTTATGAAGCAAACCAAAAAGTCCAGGGAGATCAAGATCATGATAAACAGAACTTAATTTAACAGAAGAAATATAGTTGTTCCATTTAGGTGGTAATTAATCAAGAAATTTACTCTTTAAAACCTCATTTTTCTTATTAATTCCAACAGCAGCTAAATCATTTACCAAAGCATTAAAGCGGGTATGAGTGTCAGTCAAGGATTCATTTCTCAAAGAGAGAAATCTCTCATACCTCCTGGTCAATGTAGTAATTGTGGATTCCATGGAGGTAGAGCAACCCTCAAACATGACAGTCAATGTACCCCACATTTTCTTAGCTGTTGAACACATTTTAATGGAATGGTAAAGGTCTTTGGGCACAGCTTGGACAATGAAATTTCTAGCCTTCACATCCAAGTTTGCCAACCTCCTATCCTCATCCCCCCAATCTGCCTTGTCCTTAACAATAGATTTGACTGTGGCAGGAATGGTTGGTTGACCTTCCCTGACCACAGCTTCTACCACAATGGTTTGTGTAGGAACATAAGGACCATCCGCAAGGATGTCAGGCATATTGTTATCGATGGATTCAAGGAACAAAGACATTCTACCTTTCCACCCACTGAAATCATCTTTGTCAAACATGGGTGGTCGGGTTGAGAACCATTATCAATATATGATGACATAATGCTTTACTATAAATGAAAATATGCAAGGATCAAGTCAAGTTAATTCTCAACCACCGCTCTGATACCAATTGATACGTCCCACGGTGTATCAATATACCAAAGTATATTGAACACGGAACAGTTGTAGAGGGGGTGAATACAACTTTCTTCAATCTTTACAAACTTTTAACACAAAACGTTTTAAGATTCAGTTTATGAATATTAAGCAAGTAAGTAAAGAGCAGGAATCATTAAAACAATAAAGCAGTAAAGAAATAAAAACATTCTTGAACACAGATTGTGGTTTTCAAATGTAATCCTTTATTAAGAAATAATATATACAAAGAATTACAGGGTTGTTGCGGAATAAAGTGTAACACCCGCCATTTTGACCGGTCAACGCTAGCGAACTCGTAAAATGGAAATTAGTTAAATTGAAGAAAATAAACTTTTGTAATGAAAAGGTAAGCATGTGACTAGTCATTAGAAGCGTAATTCCAAAATATGTTTGATTTTGTCAACGAACAATTTGAACGAGTCTCGTGTTAGAAGTCTTAACGAAACGAATCATTTCTCGGGAGAAACCAGAACTAGTCGCGAGAGCTCAATAGGAGAACAAAACCCCCCTCCCTTCCTTTCCTCCTCTCATTTCTTCACTAACTCTCTCTCTCTATCCTATCTCTTCTTCCCCTTTTCTCTCAAAATGTAAGAACACACACACACACACACACTAACTCTCTCTCTCTCTAGCAAATCTTCACATTTATTATCCTTGAAGCAAGATCCATACAAGAAACATAAACATCTTCATCAAATATATAACATATCAAAAATTTGGGTTTCAAAGTGTAAGAAAACACCATTTCGGGTCAAATTCGGGTTTGAGCACTCGGAGAAGATTTTGGTAAGTTACATTTCACTCAAATTCATCATTTTATGTTTATTAACATGTTTCTAGTCAAACCCAAGTGTTCTTGAGTCCAATTTGTAGGTCAAAACCGAAATGGGTCAAAATTAGGGTTACAAAATGGGTAAACTAGGTCAAATCCGAATTTAAGCATGAAATTATGGTTATGAGTTGAGTTTTGAAGTGGGTTGTGTCTAAATATGTCCATACAAGCTAGGCATGAGCACGGTCAAAAGACCGAACCGGACCGGACCGGACCGATGTGGACCGAAGACCGAAGTGGCAGAAAAACAAAGACCGAAGACCGGCCCGATATCTGCTCGGTCGGTCCGGTCCGGTCTCGGTCTTCTCCGGGTCGGTTCGGTTATTCTTGGGCCAGACCGAAATACAACAACAAATCAAAAGATCTGCTTTTTTTGTAAAGTGTAAAGTGTTTTTATGTGTATAAATTTTAAAAAACCTGTTACTGATACAAAAAGCATGTTCCATTTTTTTTAACTATAGATTTGACTGTGGCAGGAATGGTTGGTTGACCTTCCTTGACCACAGCTTCTACCACAATGGTTTGTGTAGGAACATAAGGACCATCCGCAAGGATGTCAGGCATATTGTTATCGATGGATTCAAGGAACAAAGACATTCTACCTTTCCACCCACTGAAATCATCTTTGTCAAACATGGGTGGTCGGGTTGAAGAACCATTATCAATATATGATGACATAATGCTTTACTATAAATGAAAATATGCAAGGATCAAGTCAAGTTAATTCTCAACCACCGCTCTGATACCAATTGATACGTCCCACGGTGTATCAATATACCAAAGTATATTGAACACGGAACAGTTGTAGAGGGGGTGAATACAACTTTCTTCAATCTTTACAAACTTTTAACACAAAACGTTTTAAGATTCAGTTTATGAATATTAAGCAAGTAAGTAAAGAGCAGGAATCATTAAAACAATAAAGCAGTAAAGAAATAAAAACATTCTTGAACACAGATTGTGGTTTTCAAATGTAATCCTTTATTAAGAAATAATCTATACAAAGAATTACAGGGTTGTTGCGGAATAAAGTGTAACACCCGCCATTTTGACCGGTCAACGCTAGCGAACTTGTAAAATGGAAATTAGTTAAATTGAAGAAAATAAACTTTTGTAATGAAAAGGTAAGCATGTGACTAGTCATTAGAAGCGTAATTCCAAAATATGTTTGATTTTGTCAACGAACAATTTGAACGAGTCTCGTGTTAGAAGTCTTAACGAAACGAATCATTTCTCGGGAGAAACCAGAACTAGTCGCGAGAGCTCAATAGGAGAACAAAACCCCCCTCCCTTCCTTTCCTCCTCTCATTTCTTCACTAACTCTCTCTCTCTAGCAAATCTTCACATTTATTATCCTTGAAGCAAGATCCATACAAGAAACATAAACATCTTCATCAAATATATAACATATCAAAAATTTGGGTTTCAAAGTGTAAGAAAACACCATTTCGGGTCAAATTCGGGTTTGAGCACTCGGAGAAGATTTTGGTAAGTTACATTTCACTCAAATTCATCATTTTATGTTTATTAACATGTTTCTAGTCAAACCCAAGTGTTCTTGAGTCCAATTTGTAGGTCAAAACCGAAATGGGTCAAAATTAGGGTTACAAAATGGGTAAACTAGGTCAAATCCGAATTTAAGCATGAAATTATGGTTATGAGTTGAGTTTTGAAGTGGGTTGTGTCTAAATATGTCCATACAAGCTTCCCAAAACGAATCCAAGCTCCAAAATCCGATTTTGAGTCAATTAGGGTTTTTGTCAAAAGTCAAAACGGGTCAAAGATGAATTGGGAACAAATTGGCCTTACAAAACGAAATTGGGGAAAGAGTTATGTTTAATTATGTCTAATTATGAATAGCCCTATGAACAATTGGATTAGAATCATCACAAACCGAATTAATTGGGTAAATTAGGGTTTTGAGTGATTTTGGGGTATGAATTGGTGTTTAATTGTGTTATGGAAGAGTTTGAGTGGTGGGTTTTGGTCAAATTATGTTAGTAACATGTTGTGTAGCTTCAAAATGGTTCCTAAATGGTCAAAAATGAGTTTGGGGTCGATTTGGAGGTGTTTGGGTTCGTATTTGACGTTCTTGAGTGTTCTTGGGCATGGCTGACCTACACCCAGCGTAAGATACGCCCCCTGGGGCGTAAGTTACGCCCCTCTGGAAAGTCCAATATTACCTTACGCCAGAAAACCTCTGTTTACGCCCCACTTTACGCCAGAACTCATCTTTCTTGTAACGATCATAACTTTTGAACCGTAAGTCCGTTTTCAACGATTCAAGCGGACACGGAAGCGTAAATGAGTCTACTTTCTAATGGTATAGTCCTCTGAGTCCAAAACCTAGTTTGAACAAACCAAAAGTTTCGATAAAGCAACAGTGGTCAAGTCCCGGCGAGTCATTGTGAAGCAAAACGTAACGATTCCACCTTGGTTGGATCAAAGCCTTATAAAATGGACATAATAAAGCTTTTATAGTAATATTAGGTCAATATTTAGGAGACCTTAACTTTGAGATGCTTTAGGATTAATGTGATACGTGTATGATAGGTTTCGGCTATCGTGGGCATCGGTTCTACTTCCTTTCATCTTGGGATTGTATTGCACGCGTCAGGTGAGTTCCGTAGCTCCCTACTCAATTGAGATTCGGGCTGAAAAGTGTACACATACGTGCTTGTTTGATGTTTGGTTGATTTGATTGACGGCTTATTGATTGACTGATTGATTGTTTGGACTGATTGTTTGATTGATGGATGGTTTTGATTGATTGTTGATTGATGGATGGTTTTGATTGATTGTATGATTGTTGGATGATTTACGCATATGATTGTGATATTGTGATTATTTAGGATAGTCGTACATACATGGAAGTCGGTTATGCCTTCAAAGGGTTTTAGATGTGGTGGGAAGGCTGCGGGTGACCCTATATATAAGCATCTAGGACTCGTTGAAAGTAGAATCCTCCTAAGTGTATGTACGTATAGTGTTGGTTGATTTGATGGTTGATGATTGATGGATTTGTAATTGGGGTAAACACGCATAAGTAATGATATGGATATTGATGAGACGTACGCACCCCGATGTATGGGAAACGTGAGCGGAAACGTACGCACCCCGTTGTGTGGGAAACGTGTGCGAGGACGTTCGCTCCCCGATGTATGGGAAACGTGTGCGGTGTTGATGATATGTACATGACTCCGGGTATATAGACGTATATATACCGATGATTTTGATATGCCACAACGGTCATTGGGATGACACGTCATTGGGATGACACGTGGACACTCTATTTGTGTGGGACGCACACAGACCCCAAGTATGTAGTCACACATACTTGCATTTGATGATTGTTGAGAGACACACATGATATACATTCATACATTGCTTGGTTATGTCTTATGCACTTATACTTTATGCATCCTTATTGCTTTGCATACTCATTGATGTTGACATTACTTATGCATACATATGACACGCGTCTCTCATCATTGTTGATACATTATGGCTTGTTATGTAACGAGGTTTACTCTCGGTTTACCTATCTTGGTTGACTTTGTGCCTTATAAGGGCTACCTGTAAGACATTACTTACTTTTCCTTATACATATTGTGATTGTTGACGATGGTTCCTTGTGATCCATTACTACGAACTCACCAACCTAGTGTTGACTTTGTTTAGTACACTTTTCAGGTAATCAAGTGAATCTGAGACATGTTGGTTGATTATTGCTTTTGCTCGGGCTTGGACTTACGTGGATCCGTGATTCATTCGCCCTTTTATGATTTCATGTTCTTTATGTATATTGTACCTTGTATGTTTGATGTTGGATTCACCGAATCCCTTTTATGTCATATAGTTCATGTTCTACGATAATTCCATGCATACGCTATATCTTTTCAGTAATATTCTGAGCCTAGCTCGGGGTGTTACATAAAGATAGCATATAGATATCTAAACAACCCTATGAAATGACAAACAACAATCAATAAGTTTCAGCTCAAGAGAATCAGCCCAAACTGATCTCGTACAGACTAAGCTGTGTGTAAGAGCAGAGAAACTTGTGTGAAGAATGATTCTCAGGAAAATGCCACCCATATGCAATCCATGAATGAGGCTTTTATAGGCGAAAGCGCTCCTTCATTAGGTGTCCGTTGCAGCTACGTGTTCTTCATTCAGTGGTTGATGAAGGAATAATCAATCGTGCCTTTCATGGTACTTGTAATCCCCCACGTACTGACGCACATTCTTCATCTACCAATAGGAGTATGGACACGCATATGTAAAACCAACCACCAACCTGGATCCTAGGATTATTCCTAGTCACGTCATTTGTCCTTATCTTCAATCCAGGTTGTTATCTTCACTTGATTGTCAGACACAGATTGGGCCGTTTGTCAAAGCACCAATCTGCCTAAGTGTTTCCAAGCTGACTGCTAATCCCAAGCTGTCTTCCACTAACATCTTGGTCTTCTATCTTCAATCTTCCTCTTCGACTTGGACTGAATGCTAATACATTGTTGATGTAGCTTGAATAACACTAGCTTCCATAAGATATTACAATTACAAGTATGAAGCGTGATCTGGGTCAGAGACAGGTCGTAAGCTGTGTCAGCTTAGTCTGACCCAGATCAGATTACAAGAACCAAAGATTACTAAGTGTTTATAGGTCAGATTTGTCATCATTAAATTTACAATTAACATTGGGACTCAACACTCTACCCAACCCGATACCCGACTGCATTGCCAAACCTATTTTCACTTGAATTAGGACGCCTGTGATGATTTGGACCATCAATATGCCATTTTGAACTTTAAACTTTTATGCTTACTACTCTCTCCAAGTGCTTAACTTTCCATCTTAGGATGTCATGTTAACGTCACCATTTTATCCTTATATTCTGGTTGAGTTTCTGCCCTCGAAGTCCAAAAAATCACAAATCTAGGTACATGTCATTTGAGGGATTTGTTTATTACAAATTATAAATTAAAAAAACATAAAGTATGAAATTGTCATATGACCATTTGAATAAGGAAAATGATAAATCCTTGTAAAAGCTAGCCTAATAATCATTTTAATAACCTTAAAATATGACATGTGTTATCCATTCTCTTTTAATTTTATCCATTGATTTATACACATATCATGATCAAACTTTTAGGAGGATAATTATGCTATTTTTTTAGGAGGATTTATCATTTCCTTTTGAATAATAATAATGAATATTAAATATTATCTGTTGTTTTTTTTATAGAGAATAATCAATCCTCCTAATTCATAAGCCTAAAAATTCTCTTAATTCATATAATAGTAACATGTGGAAATTCAAGGAGTAAGATTAAGAAAGAGATTAAGTGGAATCTACTTGGCACATTCATATGGTTTTAGGATGATTTTTAGGCTAATGTTTAAAATAATTAATCATTTTTTTTATTTTTATATTATTACTAGATACATTATGAGGCTTAAAAAACTCTATTATTTTCTAAAATTTCCCCATCATCTTTTACACTTTTCAAACCTCTTTTAGTACAAAATATTATGATTATCAGTATCTTTTTTATATTTATATTTATATATTTAACGAGAACGGTACCGCGCGTTGCGGCGGTGATGGAGGTGGCGGCGGTGGCGGTGATGTAATGGCGGTGATGGGGTGATCTACCTGACGGGCTCCACCCTTAGCCGTACGGGCTCCGTCGGATTTAAAAATTCGTCGAAAGTATATCGAATAACCTCTCTAATGAAAGAGCATGAAATTTTAAGAACACCCAATATTTTTTTATAATTTATCGATGTACGGTTTTTGAGATAAAAGATTTCGAATGAATTAGAGGAATAAAATGATTTATGGAGGAGGAAAAAAAAATTAGTAGTTGAAGAGAAATGGTATTATACATCATGCATTAACATTTGTACATGGTTGAAACTTAAAATCAATATTGAAAATTTAAGTTCAATGTTAAAAATCTAGAGGAAATCTGCTTTATAATATAGTATAGATAAGAGTAAAATGAACTGCCAATGAGGTTGGTGGCCCATTGGTAAGGTCTTTGACCTTGGGATGATCCACCTGGGTTCGAGTCCCACTTATCACATTTGTGAGGGTGGATTAATAGGAGTTTTTCGAGAGTCCTGGTTTCCAGGCATACGTGTGATTTAGGAGTAGAAGTAGAGTAGAATGCCGTTAAAAAAAGAGTTAATTGCATTTTTGGTCCCTGTGGTTTGTATGTTTTTGCAGGTTCAAGACCTTTTCAGGTTTCATTGCATTTTTGGTCCCTATTTTTGAAACCTTTTGCAAACTTGGTACAAATTAACGATGGTCGTTAAGTAAAGTTGTTAAGTGCCCCACGTGCTCCTCACTTGAGGAGTATTTATGTTCGATTCCACTCTTAAAGACCAATAATAGTATTATTTTGTTAATCACGTTCTTTCTTCCATTTTGTTCTTCATACAGATATAATACCCATAACATCACCAAACACCATCAGATCTAGATCTATAAATAATCCAGATCTAGAAGTAGAACAATCACAAATCAAACACATATACTCACTCAATGGGAACGAATCCGTTCAATCAAACACATAGCTCGCTGAATGTAAGAAACAATGGCGGCCGGAATGTTCAATAGTTCGCCGAAAAATTCAAAAAGCGTCGGGAAAACGAAATTCACGATTTCTGCCTCGTTTCTTCGAGTAAAAACTCGAAACTCATACCAATCGACTTAGGATTCCACCGCGCACAAACCCTGACCAAAATGAACTTCAGAAGCCGCCGCCGAAAAATATGGCAATTTGTCGGAAAACTTAAATTTGTGATTTCTCCTCTGTTTCTTTGAATTAAAACACGAAACCGGTACCAAAATGCTCAGAAACACATTCCGCACAAACCCTAGCCTATTATTCTGTCAAAAAACTTCGCCGAAAAATTCACCGGAAAAGTAATTGTTGACGAAACTCGATGAATCGGAAAACTGAAAATATGAATATGACCGGAATCGGATCGCGAACAAAACCTGATGTTTTTCAGATCAATTTGACAAATCGCGACAACGGAATCGAAGAGAAAAGTTTTCAGAAAAAAATTCTTTTTCTTTTTTTTTTAAATAAAAGAATTGGATATAAAAGCAATAAAAGTTATAAGTTTGCGAGATAGGACAACAGTACAAACTTTTTTACTAACACTGTTAACACAAATACCCTTCCACTTTTAAAAATTTACAATTAAACACCATTTTTTATTGTAACAACACTTAACGGCTTCATTTAACAACCATCGTTAATTTGTACCAAATTTGCAAAAGGTTTCTAAAATAGGGACAAAAAATGCAATGAAACCTGAAAAGGTCCTGAACCTGCAAAAACATACAAACCACATGGACCAAAAATACAATTAACTCAAAAAAAAAAGTAATATGAACTTTTTTAATCTTTTATTTAAAAGACAAAAAATCTTTTTTTAGACGACGTGGCAAACTTATGACTGTGTGGCTCCAAAGTGTTTGAAATTGACAGAATGTTCAACTAAAAAAAACACACACACACACAAAAAGGCGTCTGAATGGCAAGCAGCAGTTCTTCCACACTGGGCTTGCCCAAACTCTATTTCCAAACAAGATTTACCAAAAAGATTCCAACTTTACAATTGGGTCTTCCAAGTAAGACATGGGTTCCTTTTAATTTTTCAATAAAACAAAGCATAATAACAAGAAGAAATATAAAATTATCAATTTCATCGTGTTTGGTTGATAGTACTTCTAGAAGTGTTGAAGCAGTTAGCCCCAAAGTTAAGGTGGAAACATGGTATTCTCTTATTTCATTTCTTAAAGTTTTGTTGCTACTATTGATTATATATTGTCTTATGTTTAGACTGTCTATATCTCGCCTCCCCATACCGTGTCTTTGACAGGATTGGACATTGTTGTTATCATAGTTTGCTATGTGTGTGTATCAATGAATTTGATATTGGTAATGTTAAATTGTGTATTGTTTGGTTAAATTTGAAATGTTTGGAAGTGAGTGTTTGTGGTGATGTTTTTAAAAAAAAAATACTAATTTAGGTCTCAAATACATAATATTTGAGAAATTGAGCTTAATTAGAAATTGCTATCAGATAAGCCAATTTTTTAGGGGGAAAAAAGAGTGAAAAGAGTATGACACACAAACATTTCAACTTTACCAAATTTCTGGTTTTGGGTATGCAGATCTTTTATAGTCAATTTGAGGTATTCTGATGTTTCTTTACAGTAAGAAAGGGACTTGAATGTCTTCGATTAACTCGTGTTCCCCCGTTAATGTGGTTATTCTTGAAAGAAATGATAAGCACATAGTATGGGTCATTTGCTGCAGAACATTACTAAAAGAAGTTGTTTTTGTTTGTGTTGTAGTGTGTGGAACTGGAAAAGCTATTCTATTCGGTATCAATATGCCGGGAGCAGTGGCCCTGCATTGGTCTTGGTTCATGGTTTCGGAGCAAACAGGTCCACCATCATTCATATTTTGCTTCTCGTCAACTGTATGATATAGGTATTAACTGCATTATAATACAAATCAAATCTTGTGCTAATGGCCTATATATACTTGACAGTCGTTGTATTTCCACATTTCTTTTCTTGATTATATTGGATGTCAAATCAGCAATATTTTAAGTTACTTTTTATAAATGTCATGATAATAGTTTGTTAACTTCGGTAGTTTGGTATCTATGTATTTTGTCTTCTATGGAATGCTACATAATGCATCTTTGAGCTGTTTTCTTCTTCAAATACTTTCTAAATCAATAAGGCTGAGTAACTTCAACTTGTTATTTTCACAGTGACCATTGGAGGAAAAACATTCCAGTTCTTGCAGAATCACATAGGGTATACTCAATTGATCTTATAGGTTATGGTTACTCTGATAAACCGAATCCTCGCGAGCTTGGAGATGCTCCTTTCTATACATTTGAGACATGGGGTTCTCAGCTAAATGACTTTTGTACAAACATAGTAAAAGATGAAGCATTCTTTATCTGCAATTCAATTGGAGGTAGCCATCATTTGGTAGTATGATATAAATATGCATCGTTAATCATAAATTAACATGCCAATGCCTTATTTAGAGGGTGGTTGGCCTTGCGTCATGAAACTGATTATCCATTCCAACAACTTATGATTATCTGATTACTCCGACTTCTACTCCTATCTGATAAGGGGTCTAAGTTGTTTACAAAGTTGTCATTTTATATCCAGAGGCTCAAACATCTGATTATTACAACTTTATGCAGCAAAATCACACCCAAACGCTTTTTAATATGGCCTGTCTTATGATAGCTGATATATAAAAATTATACCCCCATGTTGAAAAGTTAACATTTTTGGGACATGTGAAATTACTATTTTACCCTTAATTAATTACTTACATAATCATTCCATTATCTTCTAAAAGATATCCACTACTCTTTTAAATCAAATATCTTTATATCAAATATCTACACCACTTGACGCATCTGCCGCCACCGTCACCATCCGTCGTTGCCACCACATCACTGTCACTGTCATCGCCGCCGCATTGCGCGGGTACCATGCTCGTGATAGCTGATTAATATGGGGTTGCATTAATTACAACTTTATCATGTGCCAATGGGATTGGTGGCCCAATGGCAAGGTCCTTGACCTTGGGAAAATTCACCTGGGTTTGAGTCTCACTTCTCACATTTGCGAGAGTGGATTTTTGGGGGTAGTTTTCGGAAGTCCAAGGGTGCATCCTAGGCATTTGTGTAGTTTAGGCATAGGAGTAAAATAGATTGCCCTTCAAAGAAAAATAAAGCTTATCATGTGCCTCGTGTAGGACTTGTTGGTCTTCAGGCGACAGTGATGGATCCAAGCATCTGTAAGGGGATAGTACTTTTAAACATCTCTCTCCGTATGCTTCATATAACAAAACAACCATGGTTTGGGAGACCCTTGATCAGATCTTTCCAGAAATTATTGAGGTAAATGTCAAATTAAGACTCGAGTTTAAACATTCTAGCGGATTATATTGAAGTTATGAATCTTATCCTCCTTTGTATCAGGAATACCCCTGTGGGAAAATTCTTCTTCCAAACCGTTGCCACACCAGAGTCTGTTAGAAATATTCTTTGCCAGGTAATACTGAATTCATACACTAAGCATAATACCTTCGACAAGAGCATATCTGATTAAGTGCATAACTTTATGCAGTGTTACCATGACACTTCCCAAGTGACGGAAGAACTAGTTGACTCGATTCTCCGCCCCGGGCTTGAGCCTGGTGCTGCTGATGTGTTTCTTGAGTTTATTTGTTATTCCGATGGACCTCTTCCGGAAGAACTACTGCCTCAAGTAAAGGTTGAATATTTTTGACCCTTATTGTTCATATGTTTCTTCTGCCCCTACCCACCCCTTGTGGACCTGATGATATCTTTGATGCGTCTGCAGTGTCCTGTGCTGGTAGTATGGGGTGACAAAGATCCTTGGGAACCCATTGAACTTGGAAGAGCTTATGGAAATTTTGACTCTGTCGAAGATTTTGTTGCCCTCCCTGGTGTTGGTCATTGCCCTCAGGTAACACCCCAACTATTATTATAAAGGCAGATGTGATAGGAGAGAATAATAGTATTCATGACTAGTCTTAAACTTAGACATGATGGTTCCTTATAAGTGCAGTTTCATTTTTTTGACAATTTCTGCAAACACTAAAAGTTGAAGGCTAAATGAAGTCAAATTTACTGTCTAAGATAGGACATAATTTGCATAAACTGAATAGAATGAAACCAAAGTTCTTAAAATTTCGAAAACCCCTAAAATTAAGAGCTTAAATGATAGAAATTTGGCTCGTCCTGGGCAAAATGTAAGTTTTTTTTTTTCCGCCTCATGCCTCACATCAGCATATTACATGTATGGGTCAGTCAGTTGGGCTATCGTCTATTTACTTATATTTTTGGAAAATTTGATAGGAATCATATCAGTTTGTAGTCTTGTTTCTAGCATGTCTTGTACATTAGGTTGAAGAAGTGATTAAATTTTTCAGACAATCAAATAATTTTTTTGACTTTTCATTGCATAGAAACCGTTCATCTTAAAATAATGCAAAATGAAGAGAAAAAATTGCCTGGGGGCTCGAGCTGGTCCTTGGCGGAGGTCAATTGGGTTCATAGGGCCACATAGTCTGGTTTCCCGATAACTTTCAACTTTTTTTTTGTGGAAAACGGGTAATTTGAATGTACATTTTATCCAATTCATAGCAGTTTTTTGGCCCTTTTTATGTGAATGGTAGTTAGCTTGATATAGAAATCCAGATACTGTTTTTTTTAGTGGTAGGAGTGTTGTTGAATAGACGTGACACTTGTCGTTAGTCATCATTGTGAACGCAATAACAATCACAATATTCTGATGATCTCTCATTCCCTTGCAGGATGAAGCGCCTCATCTGGTGAACCCATTAGTCGAGTCTTTTGTAGCACGCCATACGGCAATGAAAAGCTAACTTTCATTACATACCACTTAAGTAATATATGCAATGACAACCGAAGTAAAATACATGATTTGTTTCTCTGAAATGGAGCACAAAATCATACCATAAAATACACAATTTGTACCCCCAAAGAGCTACTTTCTGTATTCATCAAACATACTAGAATATTGTAATCATTGTGAATCGCTTGTCCAAAATAAAAGAACATACAAGTGCTATTGTCAATCAAGAACCCTTATCGGCTTAGCTTGATCAAAGCATTGCATCAGATATGACAGATCCCAACCAAGACTTTCCACCGGGGTTCTTCTGGCCTCTACAAATGGCTACAATGATGTACCAAACTCTTGGAACCTCTGCAGTCAGACAACCAGCGCCTCCAGAACCATAGGTTCGTTACCACCTGAACACTAACTCACTGGTTCTGAACAGATCCACGGTTCTGATCCCACCAACTCCTGCAACGAACCTCGGATCACAACAAAAGACCTACGCGGGCCCACAGTTTAAGCCTGTCAATGCTCCCATGCCCTCG
The DNA here is from genome assembly GCA_034093135.1 of Erigeron breviscapus. Lineage (NCBI taxonomy): Eukaryota > Viridiplantae > Streptophyta > Magnoliopsida > Asterales > Asteraceae > Erigeron > Erigeron breviscapus. The sequence goes on along the minus strand of CM067171.1, from coordinate 90,924,541 downwards.
ATAGGATTTCATAAATCCCCACCTGAGTCATCGTTTATGATTTAATCGGTTGTCAGACTAATTCACCTGGTCCATTTTTCATAACCCGTTTATGCACTATTTGCCGATCTCCACGAGACAAGAAAGAATTATTTTTGTCAAATACTACATTCGAACCGATGCACATTAACCTAAGAGAATTACCATTGTGTTCTTTGAATTGAAGCACTAAACCTTACCAAAAAATACACTTTGTTACTTCTATCCACAAAAATAAGTGAGAGTTAATTGTTATAAATTGTTTCCTGAGGTCCAGAACAGATATAGATATAAGAACATATAAGTAGTGATTTATGTAGGATTCTTATACATTGTTGGTTATTGGATATATGGATCATGTGATGGTACAAAGTTATTTTGACCACATATATATTTTGGCTAAGCTATTGCTTAGACGATCACATTTCATATAAACAAGAAAATGCAACTGTAAAAGCTGCCGATATATATGTACTAAGGTCTTTTGTTTATCTTTCGAAAAACAATAAGTCGCAAACACGTCATGAAGAAATCCACCATTTTTAGTTGAACAAAAACACAGAAAATGGTGATGGAAATGGCCTAATGAATGTATCAGAATCTAGAATGGTTTGTCATCATATCAAAAGAAACACAATATACGCCTCTAATACTACTAGTTAACAAACAATAATAGGAATAAATATCCTCAAAACTATATTGCATTCGCAACTTCTTCTCAAAGGACGACATGGACACTGAAATCGAAAGATACATGTACTCTCGAAATTTTTCTTTTAGCTTCTTGATATCATTCTCTAAGTTATGAAAAATATATTTTATGGTGGAAGTTGAGAAGGATTCAATCAGTTAGATTGTATATATACGTATGTTATGCAAATGCAGTTAGATTGAATATATACGTATTTTTGCAGAGTCTTTTCTTTATTGAAAGACTCCTACCATTTCTCAGTTTTAAGTTTTTTGCTTTGAAAAATTATTTCAATTTTTTTTTTTCCTGAGGATCTGGGCTACTACCATTTCTCAGATTTTGGTTTTTGCTTTGAGAAATTATTAATATTTTCGTAGAAGTTTTTTACTAAACCAAAGACTAATTAATAGTTTGGCTACGCCATTACCTATATGGCTATATACGACATATTGGGCCAACTAATGGTTTTATGATATCGTATAGTGGGCTCAAGTGCGGCCTGTTAAATATTTCTATTTTGACTTTTGAGAAATTAAGTCTTCAAGTCTCACTAGTTTTAAGCTCTTTTTTTTCGTGAAGTTTCATTCAAATTTGGTTGAGCTATGAAAAGAACCAACAGGTTGAGCTATGAAATACATGTTTATATTCATTAACTTAGAGTTAAACAAGCAAGGTTGTAACTTGTCGTCCTCAATCGAACCAAAATCATTACATTAAATTTTGATGACCAAAGTTGTAAAATAAGATTGTCAAGTATATAAATCAAAAATACATATGTCTTATTATGTGATTAATGCATCTAAAGCTAGATTTAATGCTATATAAATAAGCTAAATCGGTTTGTTTAAGGTGTTATCATTCTTGACCATTTCCTTAGAAAAGCAAATGAAGTTCACAATAATTCTAAAGTTCCAAATCCAAGATATTAGTTTAAGATTACAAAGGTTTTACTTTATGTCATTAAATAACTGTTAGGACTTGGTAAATATTAATTTGTAGCCAAAAAACAAAACAAAGAACAACAATAGCTTGAATTGGTCCTCAGTCTACTTATGGCAATACAAACTATATTAATAAATGGCACATAAAGGAAAAAGTAAAGAAAGTCTTAACATATACAGAGGTAAAATGTTGATTCTGGATCAGAGGATTTTCTCATGATACATTTTCTTCTATGGCAAGTATAGACTATCGGATCAGCTAGTGGCCCGTCAATAATCCTAACTTCCCATTAAAATTAGAGTTAAAATGTTGATTTATATATAGACTGATTGTCACACACTTTCATATTATATAATAACTACTACAAGAGAAATGGGTCACAACAAATATTAGAAACTGTATTTACATACTCTCTAATACACGCTTTCCAAATGTAAATGAGACCTTCATTTCATATATATAATTTTTAATGATCAATTGGAACATTGACTTGTCATAGAGTCAACCCATAAGCAAAACATAACCAATTTCCATGAATATATCATGCAAGTCTCATGTAATTACTTGTTTCTTGAGATCTTTGTACAAGTTATCATGTAACCTATCCTAAGGAACTAACAATGGGTTTGGGCAAAGTACAATCATACGTGCATATAGTACAACTTGAATTGGCTACTTGTGCAAATCTTGTATGCAATCTACACTTTTAACTTATTAATAAGACAAACCCATGTATCAAAAACAAAGAAAGACCACAAAAATTGAATCTTTTTCCATTTAATGGTAAAAAAAAAGAGTATTATCAATAATACTCTTGTAAATTTACAACTTCTTATCAAACTTATATCTATACAAAACCATATACATGATAATATGATATCAACATATGAACATTACAAAGAATGCAAAAAATTACCTATGGCTAATTTACTATGAACACTATACAGTGACAAACTAATCTGAAATATCACCTGATGTAACTAGATTAATCGAACCCGTATTCAAAGGGGACGATTGTGTTCTATAAGGTCGACTGTTTTTTCTATCAAACGACTTTTTGCTTCTTGGAGACAAATTCTCTTGTTCTAACGCATGCGATTGTAGCTCTGTTGGATAGTCTCTCAAACAACCAATTCGAGGTCCAGCTCCCGTGCTCCATTTGCACGAAAGCTGCCTTCCTAATTGAAAAGACTTTGTTTCTTTATGTGAATCAATTCTTTGAAAGATTGAATCTTTAGAAACTGTTTCTTCCAAGTCTGGTTCATGTTCGTCGTCTGAGTAACTATCTGATGAGTGATTTTGGGCCATAAAACTCACAATCAAATCGTTGTTTTTTGGTATTTCAACACTTAATTTTCTGATAAAACTATTGGATAATCTCGGCTTCTTTTGTTCCTCGATGGTTTTCTCTGAGGTAACTTCTTCTTCTTCTTCTTCGGATGAGTTCTTACACAAACTAGACTATTTTGTTCACCAAAATATTCTTTATCGTCATCATCAATAGAATCCATCTGAGATTATATATAGCAAAGATGTGAGAATCGGATCTTCGTTATTCAAAACAGAACAGAAAAAACTGATTCAGGTATCGGATTTTACCTTTACATCAGAAGTATCCACGTCATTTTCATTAAGGAATGAAATGAAATCTTGAAAATTCTCTTGGGTAGGACGATAGTGACCGCTATGAGGCCAGACAGCCTGCGACAAAAATCAAGACTTATTTTCATATCTAATACGGTTTTATAGCAAAAAAAAAAGAACAAATAAAATGATACAAAAAACACAAAAATATACCTTAAGAACACCTTTCTCAGCAATAATTCTTCCTGCAGCCAAAGTGGCTCCCCCAGCCAAAAAACTTGAATGTTGAAATGAACCTTTCTTCTTGACCCCAACATATAAAGTCTTGATTGTACTTAGAACAAATATCCACTTTGCCCCTTTTGTCTGACCCGTGGTATCGATGAACTCTCCAGTTTGTTTGTACAAAAGCTTCCCATTTTCTATCGCTACTTCATACGCTTTTCTCTCCATCTACACAAGAAAACAGAACACAAATCTTGGTAAGATTTCTAGTTCTTGAAAAATCACAAAAGTACCTTTTAGACATAAGGGGAAATATGTACCGGGCCAAGATATCTGATGCATTGTTGTTGTAGTTTTGTTCTAGGACACTTTTCGACAAGATTCACTTCTTTGCCTTCTCCTATATCAAGCCTGCATTTTCAAATGTACTAAAGATTCAGTTTATAAAGTCTATGAATATTACCATCTCAAAAAAGTGAAGGCTTGTGACATGTGACTTACCAGTAAAAGAAGGGTTCTTTGCTTTCAGAGTGCAGCCATTTCAAGTAATAGAATTGAAGATTGTGGCCATAGCGATGTCTTGGATCGATCTGCATAAATAAAAAATCAAAAAGTTAAGAAAAAAATCCTAATAAAATGAGTAAAGAACTAAGAAGAAATTTGTTCTTTACACTTACCGCCTCAAGCCAGTGCTGCAAAGCAAGCTTTTGGGCTTTGCAGTTTTTTGACAATCCTTTCCCAACCTGCAAAATTCAAGAAAACTTCATAAGCAATTTAACTCAGTATATTCATATTAAATTCTTATAGTTATCAATTTTGAATGTACCTTTGCAGCTCTTGTTCTTGCTCTGGCCCAACGTGATATAGCGGATTCATGTTTATTAATATCGAAGAACGATATAGAACTCCTTTTAAGCTCTGCAGAATCTAAGACCTTCCACCTGAAACACACATAGAAACTACATTAGCAAAATTAGAGATAATAAAATTGCAGAATTGCTATAAAAGAAGTACTTGAACAAGTATAAGTACTAACCAGCTTTGTTCAATCAAAACTGCACAATCTGCAAGCTTTCTTCGTGTACGAAAACTTTTATACACTTTTTGCAACTTTATGGCTGCCTCATCTTTGGGGCTACCTAAATCAGTAGACAATTCCAAGGATTTATCCAATCTTGGAGATTCGGGGTAACTTTCGTTCTTTTTGGCCAAAGATTCTTCAACCAAAATTTCTTGAGGACACATATACTTCATTAAACTTTCGGAATTATCTTGCCTCTTGAAACTAATTGATCTAACCAACTTCTTTGCTTCATTATCTTGTAGGAAACTAAGAGATGTCAAACTAGTTTCCAAATCTGCACACTCAGCGAATAGACACGGAATCGATAAACCCATGCAAGGTTAGAATCAATCTTGATCAATTGCTTATGAATGTTGATCTTCCTGTTACAAAAATCCATTAGTTTAGAATTTTTTATTAGATGAACAAAAAAAACTATAAGATATATCAAAAAGACATCTATTTTATTCTATTTGATTGTGACAACTAGCTAGTAAGCCAACAAACACATACAATATGGTTTGTCAATGAGCTGTGATATAACATTAGAATTTGAACTACCAAAACTCATTTTTCATATACACTTAAAATATAAGAAATGAGACATACATTCACATAAATCATTAATAATAATATCAAACAATTCCAAGAGAACCCATGAAGCTTTTTAGCAATTACTAAACATATATAGAAAGAAGAACCATGATCACTAGATCATTTCATAGGCGAAACCAAATAGTGTCAAAAACACGTCAGCAACAACAATGCTCAATCCCGAGATAAGCAGGATAAGAAGGTGGTGAGATGTAAACAGTCATATTTTACCCGAAAAATGCAAAAACACAAATAAATTATGAAAGGAAACAAGATAAGGAAAATGAGAGAATGTTAACCTTATGAAGAGATATATAGCTAACTAGGTGGGTGTTTGAAGATTGATAAACTTTTGAATTTGAATGGTGGTGTGGTTCATCAATAGTGCTTTTGTAATGAAATTTATATGAAAATAGAGGAAGTTGATGTGGTATGGTGTGGTGGGGAAGTTACAAATATATATTATACACACATACACATGTATATATAGGTAGGAAGTATTACGTAGTTTCTTTGTATATATGCGTGTGAAAGGGGGATTGGGGTTGGCACGTGGATGGACTTTTGAAGTATCAATTCTTTTCCTATACTTTGGTTTCATTATGTTATTTTCTTCCATTTTTCATTTAATAATCAAATTCAAATACTAATCTTAACTAATAACTAGGCTTTTTAGTTGGTAAAAATCGTTATATAAGATTGTTTAACATAAAGTTAAATTTAGTAGTTTAGATAAATGAACCGGACTTTGAATTGATCAAATAATAATCTAAATTCTTTTTTATATGTGCAAAATGTCTCGATAAAAAGAAGTTTATGTTATGTGATAAAATAGATAAATGAAAGAGTAACGAAATAAATAAAACACAAAACTTTAACATGGTTATATCCAATCGACATGATTGGTTTAATCCATGAAAATTAACTAATAATATCTTAGTTTTAATGGAAATTAGTGTTGTGCTCATCCATTAATCGAAAATAACAAATTGTATTTTTAGGTATAAATAAGTTTTGTTAACGATATTAAAAAGAAAAAGACAAAGAGGCAATGCAATGCAATGCCTATGTTGTTGGACGATGTCAAAGTAAAGGTAAGTCATTAATAATGTCCAAGTAGTTTGCTAATAGAAGGGACCATTTAATTAGACTAATTGACTGGTTCGACTACTTATCGCCACTGCTTATGTCATTACTGATTTCCATACCCCCAAGGTGTGTAGTGTGTACTTTTCAATGCCTTTTTTAGCTTAACTCCCAAGCTTAATTTTGGTAGTTATTCAATTATTATACTTTTTTTATTATGAAACTATGTAAACTGTCTGCATCGAATTATTATATTCTATCTAAAAATAACTACAAATCGAGAAAAAGAACTATAATGTAAAAAGGCACTAAGTTTAGATTTTTTTGACAAAAATGATGCGTTTATTGATATATGGTTTGTAAAAATGGTGTATATAAAAATTGTGTTGTCAATATAGAGAACTTGTATATTGAAAAAAATGCGGAGGATGTTGGACTTTTATTTTAAACCACAATTGGCAAATGTTATTTGGGGGTCAAATAATTTAATTGGAGGTACAAATAAGGCACTTTGTCAAATGGAATCAAATATATGGCATGCGAGTCTTGATAAATTATTATTGGATTTTATGGGACACGAAACCGCATTTTTAAAATGCGGTTCCTTAGTCTTATACCACATCGATACTCAGTTTCTGCAAACAATTACAAAATCAGTAACATTTTGTCAAAAATATTTCATATAAAGACATAAATAAAACTTAATTTGGTACAATGAGAATATACTTTTTTTATTATGAAACTATGTAAACTGTCTGCATCGAATTATTATATTCTATCTAAAAATAACTACAAATCGAGAAAAAGAACTATAATGTAAAAAGGCACTAAGTTTAGATTTTTTTGACAAAAATGATGCGTTTATTGATATATGGTTTGTAAAAATGGTGTATATAAAAATTGTGTTGTCAATATAGAGAACTTGTATATTGAAAAAAATGCGGAGGATGTTGGACTTTTATTTTAAACCACAATTGGCAAATGTTATTTGGGGGTCAAATAATTTAATTGGAGGTACAAATAAGGCACTTTGTCAAATGGAATCAAATATATGGCATGCGAGTCTTGATAAATTATTATTGGATTTTATGGGACACGAAACCGCATTTGAAGAATGCGTTTTGGGGTTATCTTCACTAGCATCCAGCAAAAGAAAAAGACAAAGAGGCAATGCAATGCAATGCCTATGTTGTTGGACGATGTCAAAGTAAAGGTAAGTCATTAATAATGTCCAAGTAGTTTGCTAATAGAAGGGACCATTTAATTAGACTAATTGACTGGTTCGACTACTTATCGCCACTGCTTATGTCATTACTGATTTCCATACCCCCAAGGTGTGTAGTGTGTACTTTTCAATGCCTTTTTTAGCTTAACTCCCAAGCTTAATTTTGGTAGTTATTCAATTATTATACTTTTTTTATTATGAAACTAATTTACAACATAGACCTATCAAGTTTTAAAATAACTACACTACCCTTTTTATATTAATTCTTTTTAGGGTAAATTACACAAATGATACCTGAGGTTTGTTCGAAACTACATTGGTCATACCTACAATTTAAAAATTACGCGAGACATACCCATCGTTGTCAAAAACTTACATTGACCATACCTATCGCTGACGGTCGTCTATTTGGCCGTTAATTCAAGTCACGTGTCGTGCATGTGAGGTATCAAAACCGTAATTTCGTGCATACTTCAGGTATTATTCTTGTAATTCACCCTAAAAATAATTATTAACAATTTAAAGTTTTATTTATACTTCAGTTATTAAGTTGGATAGATATGAAATTTATTATGAGAAAATAGTTTTCTTTTTTTCAATGAAAATTATATCAAGAAAAATGGTTGATACAAGAATGCATTTATAATAATATATATTATTATTATTTTGTTATATGTGTATAGTGAATTAAACAAGGATTAGAACCATGAAAACCACTATAATTTTTACTTTAATTATTATTTTATTATTGTTTTATTTTATTTTATTTAATAATTTATTCTTGTTAATAGAAACCTATTTAAAAAAATACAAAAAAAATAATTAAAAAACAATATAATTTTTTCGTATGGTTTGATGACATCCCCCTCAGATTAGAGGGGTAAAGGAAAGTCGAAGACTCGTCACGGTTTTAAAATATAATTTCACCTCAGATTAGCAATCTGTAGCATTTTGGATTTGAAGTTCCAGGGTTAGTCGTTAGTCTGAGCTTAGAATTTCTAAGCCTTAACCTGTATCATTTGATCACGTTTTTTCATAAATTTTTTATTTTTTTATTTTGAAATAGGTTTTTTTAAAAAAATAAATATATATATGTGAATTTTAATATAGAATATCTACCCATTTTAATAAATGAAATATAAATATATATATGTGAATTTTAATATAGAATATCTACCCATTTTAATAAATGAAATATAAATATCTTTTAAAAAATAAATATATATATGTGAATTTTAATATAGAATATCTACCCATTTTAATAAATGAAATATAAATATAAATATCTTTAAAAAAAATTATTAGGGTAAATTACACGGATGATACCTGAAGTTTACACGAAATTACGGTTTTGATACCTCACATGCACGACACGTGACTTGACTTAACGGCCAAATAGACGACCGTCAGCGATAGGTATGGTCAGTGTAAGTTTTTGACAACGATGGGTATGTCTCGCGTAATTTTTAAATTATAGGTATGACCAGTGTAGTTTCGAACAAACCTCAGGTATCATTTGTGTAATTTACCCTTCTTTTTACAATAATAACTACACCGTCACCACCCGTCACGCCACCACCACTACCAACCGTCGCCGCCACCGCCATACCGCCGCCAACACCACACCGCCGTTACCACCGCCGCCGCCGCATTATGCGGGTAAAATGCTAGTTGTAGATAAATTTTATATTTTGAACGGCAAACTGAACTACTTATACTTTTAAATTGAATGCATGACTAGATAATCCCCCAATAATTCAACCCTATTAATTATAAGAAGTGGGACTTAAACCATCTCATCAAAAACTTTATATTTCTTTTTTAGTTATATTGGTTGATGACTATCAAACAAACTTATGTGTCGAATTTTATACCTATGTACACCAAGTGCCCACATCTTTATCTTTATAAGGTACGATAAACAATGCTAAATTACAAAATGAATTTTTTTTATCACTTGAAATATGTTTAGAAACTTCATATGCAAATTCTTAAGTTTACGTTTATAATCAATTGCCCATTTTAAAATATTTTAGTAAAGGTCAAAGTGTCATGATACCTAGACTTTTAAATTGAATGCATGACTAGATAATCCCCCAATAATTCAACCCTATTAATTATAAGAAGTGGGACTTAAACCATCTCATCAAAAACTTTATATTTCTTTTTTAGTTATATTGGTTGATGACTATCAAACAAACTTATGTGTCGAATTTTATACCTATGTACACCAAGTGCCCACATCTTTATCTTTATAAGGTACGATAAACAATGCTAAATTACAAAATGAATTTTTTTTATCACTTGAAATATGTTTAGAAACTTCATATGCAAATTCTTAAGTTTACGTTTATAATCAATTGCCCATTTTAAAATATTTTAGTAAAGGTCAAAGTGTCATGATACCTAGACAAAGAAAGTGCATACTATACTAATTACTAAACAAGAGTATCGCATTTTTATTTAAATTAAAACTATACTTACATAATGCGTCAAATTCGGAGTCTTTTAACATTTTAAGATTAAGAAACTCAAATTTTGAGAAAAGAAAGACTTTTAAAGGTGATAATATCCGCCACCATAACCATCGTTACCGCCATCACAGTTGTATTGTGCGGATACAATTTTAGTACTAGTCAATATATAAAGTATAATATTACAAATTTACAACGTAACTACTACACCTTGTGGTTGGGTCTGGTCGGGTAGTGATATAAGTGCTGACGTGCAATTTCTTGTTGACCCCCAATATGTGTATTTTTATTGAGCTTATTTTAATATTATTGGTTCTATATATTATGAAAGCACTATTCCAAGTATAATTATTCTTTGTATAATTTAATTAAATTTAATAGGCAAATGGCGGGACTAACTTAAGAGGTGGACGAGGCTTTAACTGTGCTTCGTAGGGTAACCAATAAAAGAGATCAAATAATTAGATATGAAAACACACGGAAGTATTAAGATCAAAATTGAGAAAGCTAGAAAAATATGATATTTTACTTTAACTTGCAATCATAAATTTTCAAAACGGATGAAATGATAAAAATTCTATCCTGCAAACATATTTGTATAAAACTGATGAAATGTTAAAAATTTATGTGTTACTAAAGTGACGTTTTGAGTCGTTTTTCGTTCTCTAACTATATCTTTTGTATTATATATGACAAACTTCGTATATACAATAAGTGCTAACAGACCCGTTGACTTGTATGTTACCCGCGTTTCACTTAGATCTCTTGTAGAGCAAGTTTTGGGCAAACCAGGTGTAGGAACTTGTCAAAGAAGTTTTGTATTTGTAAAGTTACCTTTTCTCTACTATAATACGAGTAATATCTTTAAGTGTGTTCATTGACTTACACATATTTCAATAGTATATATTTATTTATTTTGACTTCGATATAAACATAGTACCTTTTGTGAAGGATTGCTGATGTCAACACGTTCTCTTATTGATGTTTAATACTAATGCTAGTCTCATTTTCATAAAAAATATGTCGAAACTAACTACTATGTTTATATTTCTTTTTAGAGTTTTGTGAATGAAAGGTCATACTTATGGATAGTCATTAACATGAATAAAATAATCATATTTTTATCATAAATTTTTTAAAATAAAAATAAGAAACTTAAAATTTCATACAAATTATTCTCTATGATTTCCAATTTCTGGCTTTTGGAATCGCGTCAATACATCAACACTAGTGTTATTACTTATTAGTTATTGTCATCACTACTTAGGTGGGGTGGTAGAGGCTTTGGCCTCTTGGGAAAAAGACCAAGGTTCAAACCTTGACAATGGTGTTTCTTGGTGTATTTAAATAGGATAGTAGTAGTTTAAAGTTTGTTGTTCAAAAAAAAAGTTACCAATATGTTTTTAACAATTCAATATAACTGTACATTTAGATTTTTTTTTAAAAATGTTAATGTTAATATACTGAGGGGAACAGAATTACAAAAGTATATTGTTCACAAATGTGAAAACTTTGGACACATGAAGATTGAACTATTGAAGACATTATTAGAGGTGGGCTTAGAAGCAAAATGGGCCAAAGGATGAAGCCATGAAGGAGTGCCTAATCTTAGATGGATTCATGGATCCATGGACGACATCTTCATTATACATAATCCATACTGGTGTGGTGGTCTTGGTGTGAAGTGAATAAATGATTACCATGCCGGTTTGTTTATAATCGTTATATACTAATATGATCTATGATCTATACGTGTATGACCACAGATAATAAGAAACAAATCAGGTGGTTAACACATTTACCTCTGAAGAGAAAGATCAAGTATTGATTATGACTCATTTGCGTATGCAACTTTTCTACCTTAGAGTATTTCACATGATGAAAAATGTCCTTTCAAAAAAATCTCTCCTCAGTACTCTAGAAATGAAAACACACATAGATTTAAAATCAAAAGCAGTAAAAAAATACAACTAGTAAATAGAAATAGCTTTTGTTAGAATTTTTTTATTTTGAAATGTGAATTTCGCTTGAAACTTCGTGTCGTGATTCAATAACGGGAGGTCTAGCATACGTTGTCTTAACCGAGTACATGCTAGAGAGCTCCCTTGGAGTAGAAATGACTATTTCAAATACTCGATGGGGGAAAACTCCCTACTCATCCTCCCGAAAGCACGACGATTAATAGGGCTAAACCTTGCCCTTTCAGACTTGAACCTGGGTACAACTAAGTCAAGGCCTCATAGAGGGAGTTATGTCTACCCCAAGGCTTGAACACAAGACCTCTTGAATGAGAAAATGTCTTTTCAACCACCGAGCTAATACTCAAGGACGTTTTTTTTAGAAATACATCACCAATCAATTTCATTAGTGAATATCGGTATTATTATTTTTGATTTATTTACCACAAATATATAATTTATTGATTAGCTTATCCTCTAAAAAGTATGCTATGCGATACGGTAGTTTGTGGTACGAGTACCATTATATATACACCAAATAACTAATTCGCTGTTGAAAAAAGAAAAAAAAAGAAAAGAAAAAAAAAACATACTCTAAAATGAAAAGTGAAAAACCTATACTTGTATTATTTTCTCACCAAACAATCAAACAAAACAAACCCAAATGCTCGGCCGCCGTCACCGCCGCTTTGCCCCCCCCGACTCATCAGAAGAAGAAAGCAGTGAGGAGGAGGAGGAAGAAGAAGAGGAAATGATGAAATGCGTTTCGTGTAAAGAAGAATACAAGAAAGAAGATGCAGGAACTTGCAGGGAATGTTATGAAGAAGCAAGTGAAACTGAAGAAGAATTGAAACGTGAAATTGAAGAACTTAAATCTAAAGTTAATTTCCTTAGGTTTTGGGGCTCACCTAATCATAATAATTATAATAATAATAATAATAGATCTGCCCCTGTATTTACCGACGTCGTTTTGGTCGCTATTGATGTTGATTCCGGTAAACCCGTCGCTAATTCTGTTCCGGTCCCTGCTAATAAATCTGTTTTGGTTAGTCTTTCTATTTTCTCTATATATTTTTTAGTTTAGTTGGATTAAATTATTTATTATGAGGTTGACTGTGATATATAGATACATGTTAGTTAGGGTTTGATGTAGACGATAATACGGCCAATGATTACATTCTATATGTAGGCGGTAGGCCGCCATGGAGATGTTTGAAAATGACGAAACGTAGTTAGGGTTTATTTACGTACTGCTTTAGTTTAGTTGGATTATGAGGTTAGTTATGTTAGTTAGGGTTTGACGGAGCCGATAATATGATAAGGTTCTATATGTTACTACTAGGCCACCGGCTTGGAGATGGTTGAAAATGTGTAAATACCGAAACCTAGAATTGGACTGACACTCCCGGTTTAGTTATGCTGCTGTTGTTACTAGTCAAAATAGAGGATTGGAACTTTGGAAGGGTCGTCGTCAGTCGGATTTGATCAGTTTATAGTTAATTGCTTTTGTTTTATATAACTATTGAGTGCTTCACTAGCTTAAATAGCATGTGTGTTTTGAATAAGGAGCACTTCTCTTGTTGATTCATAGTGAGTGCATGAATCATACCGAAGAAGATCAAATAGTAGTTTCTTCTTTTCATTTCTAATTAATGCATATTATTCTTTCATCTGCCCTTACGATACAATTGTGGATTCTTTGTCAAGTCCAAAATGTTGTGGATCATGGTTACAATCATTTTTTTCATGCACAACTCTACAAGCTTTTGTTTCTTTCTTATGAGTTAATGTCTCCATAGTTTTTCCTCAATTACGTCTCCTCTATTCTTTGTCTAAACTCTCGACCAGAGTTCACTTATGGATGAGTCTGTTTCACAAAGCTGTTAGTTTATAGATGAGTCGGTATCATTCTGAAATGTCGAGTTTGCTATCTTTTAAAGTTTTATGCACTTATATTTCTGACACTTGTGTGCGAAAATTGTTTTATCCTTTTATATTTAGACACAAGTCTCTCAAATATGTTTTTTTCCAAGACGATGTACCTTTTTCTCTTGTTTCCCCTTCTCTAATCATATACACCATCTACATTCTGTCTTTGGAGATTTCTCTACACCCTCAACATCCAACTCTAACTCCTTGAAGCATTCTGATTTCTGACTGACACCTACTCCATCTAAGTCTGAGCAACCTCCATTGCCAGGTCGCCGTATGCTACTAAAATCTTCATTGGCTTAACTTTCTACACACAAAAATAGATTTCTTTGACTACCCCCAGAACAACGGGGTCATGATTTGATGCCTACTGTGCATGTTTCTTCCATTCAACTATCCCTCCATGGGTTCGATAACAGTCATTTGTGATTAGTGTTTGTGTTATGAGTGGCACCAGTTTTCAGCTACAAAACTTCTCGATAAATTTGCCACATTTACCTTCGGTTGTCGCAGGTTTTGCTGGACCAGTGAAGACTTTTTGCCACTTATCCTTCTCTAATTCTATCTCTGCCATTGCGGATTTCAGATGCTCTTTTAGAGATTGGATCCATGCATTGATGTGGTGTTGAAACAAGAAGAAATTGCGATGCTTTTTTTTGCAAAATGTTCCATCATTATGGTGACACTTATTTGTTTCAGATTGCATTTGGCACATTGTATCTGTCAGACCATGACCTTGAGTACGACATTCTGCACCCCTTCTTCCAAATCTGTTGTTGCCATGTACAATTTTTATATGAATCAGGGCTGGATTCTTATTGGATTAGATGTTAAACAAAGAAAATCACAGCAATGTTTCCTGCAATTCTAGTAGTTGGGATCTCTTAATGGTTGAAGCCTCTAATTAATTTGTCCTTGCATGAAATCCTAATTGTAAGACTATGTGATTTTTCTGCTTCACCCAAACTGTCCAACCCTTCCTTTTTTGCCACTTCTACTAGTCACTTCTGTTATATTGCATCTACTTGTGTTTTTGCACAACTTTCACCATGTTGCTTACAGAAATTTTCTCGTATTTATCTTTGTGTCTTTGACATGCTCTTGCGGCTCTGTTACATGATAGATTGATAGAACTATTTTCAACTCTATGAAGTTACTATCAGTAGGATATAACAACTCATGGCATAGCCTAGACAAATGTTTATATAGTCTACTTATTGACTTATTGTTCTATCCTGTTACTCAAAGGTGGTAATGTCAACCCATATACTTATGAACAAGGTAGTTTTGGAGTATGTTTACCCCTTTTTGGCTCAAATAAACGTGAAAATTACAAATGAAATCGGTCATACAGGTTGAGAGTTGCCCGAAGTGATATTATCAAATCTGTTTTCTACTTCTATCAAGTGTGTCAGTTCTTATGTATACATATCTTTTTTAATGAACAGGCAAGCCGTTCACCAGTGTTCAGAGCCATGCTTGAAACTGAAATGGAAGAAAGCCTAAGTGGGACCATTAAACTTAGTGATGTATCATACGATGCCCTTCGCGCCTTTGTCAACTATTTATATACAGCTGAAGCATTTCTTGATGATGAAATGGCTTGCAATCTGTTAATTTTAGCTGATAAATATGAAGTGAGGCATCTAAAGACTTACTGTGAGAAGTTCTTGATTTCAAAGCTCAATTGGGAAAGCTCACTTATAAGCTACTCATTTGCGCATCAGCATAATGCAAAAAGCTTGCTTGATGCTGCGTTATCATTAATTTTGGACAATATGGATAAGCTAAGTAAGCGTGAAGAATATCAAGAGCTTGTAGAGAAAGATCCTCGCCTTCTTGTGGAAATTTATGAAGCTTACTTGTCTAAACAAGTTAACACTGCCGCTGCTTCTAGCCATGATGCTAAGGTAATAAAAAGCCGAGAATTGAAATCACCATAGCTAATCGTCTCCATCAAGATTGTTAAATATACACAAAGTAGGGGATCAAACTGTGAATGGCATGTGTGACTCGAGAATTAGTAGAGTCTAGCTAGTCTACAATATAGTAGGTCCAAACACACCAGTTGACTTGCTTCTATGTTACCCGTGTACTACTCAGATCTCTTGTAGAGCAAGTTTTGGGAAAACTAAATGTAGGAACTTGTCAAACAAGTTGTGTTTGTGAATTTTGTTACCTTTTCTTTTCTCTACTACAATATCTTTAAGTGTGTTCATTGACTTGCACATATCTCAATATTATATATTTATTTATTTTGACTTCAATATAATTTTGTAACTTTTGAAATTACCAAATATAAAATTGTAACTTTTGAAATTACCCGAATCTTCCTTTCGTGACTTAGGATTGCTCATGTCAACACGTATTCTTATTTTGATGTTAATACACACATCTCACTTTTTATAAATTGTGTAGAGGCTGCTATGTGTATTTTTATAAATTGTGTAGAAGCTCAAGCTACTATGTTTATTTTTTAGAGAACAAAGATAAGAAACCTGAAATTTCATAATTCTTTGTTGGATTTACACAATTACACACAAGAGTGGAAGCAAATCAAGAAAATGAATCTGTTGGGTTGAAAAAGTATTACCTTTATATATCAACGTGACGATGTGTGACAAAATAGACCAACAACAATAGTACAACTTATTGTCTAAACAAAACAATGCAAGATCACCGTATGTTCATGAGAACATTAATTACCACTGTTTTTTAATATAAATTACCACTTTGTTTCAACATGACTGTAAATCCAGATTGAAAAAAAGAAAAAATTGTAATTTGATATCTTAGTGAGTGACCAGTGGGGTGGTATTGGTGAATTGATAAACGTTCCAGTTTGTGTGTTAGTAATAATACCAGTATTACCACCTACGAAAAATATGTTTTTGTTTGGTTTATAGAATTATAGTATACAGCTGACATTACCATGCTGCCTAACACACAGGCATATATTAGGCACATAGGTTTTATGATTATGACTTGATGCATACTTGCATAGAGTATATAGAGGAATAAAAATTGCAAAATGAAATTGATTTCAAGGTCAACAATTCTAACTGAGGCAGTGAGGCATATGGGTTTCAGTTCTCCAGACGGTTCATCTCAGATCATTGCTAACAACTGTATGCAAAGTTTGTGTATAGGACACTGACCTAAAGACCACGATAGAGAACTCCACAAAACCTAGCCTTGACGCTGAGGACCACGATATTACATAAATTTTATTTGATGTGCAGGTTTAGTGCGTTTATATACACGTGTACTGACATAGATACATGTACATGTTTCTACTGAGATATTACATTGAATTATCAGACTCGTCAGTATCACTTCTCTCGGGCTCTGCAGCATTTGTTCCAGCCTCTGAAACACCAGGTTTTGCAGCGGGTGCTGAATTTGTCTTGGCATTGCGAGCACTCTCATCACCACCTTCCTCTTGCCCAGCCATTTCCTTGTGTAAAACTTTATGTCAAGGAATATAGGAGGATCCAACAGTGTATAATTTGAAATGCCACTAATATACAAAACTGGGAATCTCAGAGAACGATTAGTCATTCTAGTTTGTGAAAATACCATTCATAACGTGAATCAATGATCAACACAAATAGACAACTCTTATTTCTCAAACAAACTATCGTGAAATAAAACTGGGCAGCTTCAAGATTACGGTTACGGGAATTCTTTAAGTCTTGTTTCTACTTGATTCATCATGTCAGGACTCAAGACAAGGTATCTGTCAAGCCTTTTGGAACTTTACCAATAAGGCTTTGGCCTAAGCCATACACCTGTACCAAGGGTCCCCGGCGGAAGGTTGCGGGCTCAAGTCCCATGAGGGACAAAAGTATTAGTAGACATTCTTATGCAAGTCTTTTCCATTCAAGGAAAAATCTTTAACGCGAGAAAAACTGATTACAGAATGTGATTGACCAGCTATTTAACACTCTTTTTTTTGAACAGCAAAGTCCTAATCTATTACACACCAGATATTCTAAACTACTCCCAAGCTTAGGATTGAGCCTAAGACTCCACTCTAAGAGGCATAAGCCTCTACCACTCTTAAACTTAGGATCGAACCAAGCTATTTGACACACTCTTAAACTTAAGGACGAGTTTCTGGTATTGTTCTCAACGAAACAAAACGGCAGTGGGATTGTTTTAGACTTCAGAGTTTGGGACCAGTAGTACCCGGTAATAGTACTGGTATAAATGTGGTACTACTGACCTAATACAGAAAATGGTTTCATCAACACATTCTCTCTCTGGTTTCACCAAACACGTTATCTAATGATTACCTTATAAACATATAAATAAATACTCCTTGTTACTTGACCATATATAGTAAGGTGCCGGCGGCCAACTACTAAACGCTGGATAGTTAAAAGGACCAAGGCCGACACAGGTCTAACACAACTGACAATTTTCCCAGATCGAGTGCATCAAAACACATGTAGAAAAGCTTCAGATGTGGTGTTGGCTATACTATATTTGAGGAAAAGCTTCTAGTTTAGTAAACTGCAGTTTAATTCCTAACAAAGATCAAGAGATGTTTCACTAAAACGCATTTTAGCAGCTTGCAACATGTGGAAAATTAACTAAACTTGCCAGCATGGAAGGATATCAAAATTTTCAGCAGTTCGGCCATTCATGATGTTCAGCAGATCTTTCTCAACTCGCCGGACAAGTTCAGGCTGCGTAGGATATCAATATTACTATCAGTTAGCTATCCTCTTTCTACATAAACCAATCACAAAATGGGGAAGGCACAACACGTCAACACGTAGAAATTTAGAGGTAGCAAAATGGGTCGGGCGGGATACAGGTCAAAGGGGTTCCTGTAAAAACAGGCATAAAGTTTATGAGTTGAAATGGGTCAGGTTGAGTTGACCTGAGATGCTTCTTGTACAAAGTTTTAACCTTCTTTTTTTTTCCAATACATAGTGTGTCAAATACGATGACAAAACTTGGAGTATATTTCAACTTAAAATTTTTTAAGATGATTTAAAATGTTTTAATTTTTAATTATTTGCAACTTGTTTGAGCTGTTTCCTTTTAACTTTACCCATTCAAACCTTCAAAAATGTAACAGAACCCAAATCAATGGTTCAGATCGACACCTCTAGATCGAACTCAAACAAAAAACAGTCATGGATGAAGGGAAATCATACATTTAGATCAGGTTCCCTCCTAAATCTTCGTCTCCGAGCATCTCTCATTGGTGGGGTAAGACCATGGCGATACTCCACCACATCTGGAGCAGGATCACCCTCATCTCTGACCATAATCATCTGTCACAATATACTTGTGTCACTGGACTGAAATAAACCAACCATGTTTACTTGAAACAGGCATAAGAAACACAGCCTACTTGGCCAACGTCTGCACTTTTGATCAGAACACTGTCATCATAAGTCTTATAAGATTCCACGATGCAAGGAAGGTCCAAGAGAGACGCGGAAAAATGGTCATCACCTATTGCAAATGTGCCACTCCTCCCGTCATCTGCATTAGCGAAAAATAAATAGCAGAATTTAAGTTCAAAGCACTTAACAAAGAAACATTCGGTAATGAAATTTGAGAAGAAAAAGAAAGAAACAAAGCCATAATTCAAAAATTTTATGATTATATAAACAAGCAATTCCTCTCTAACGTACCTCAATTTAAGTTATTTAACTGAATGTAAGTGGTTATATAACGACTAAAAGATAAAATTCTTATAACAGACTAACTTCAAAGTACTCTTTCATATCAGAGTTATAGCTTTTTTGCTGGGAAATATTCATCTATTGTTATCTATAACATAAGTCTAGTAACTGTAATTCAATCACGTTACATGCATTTCAAGATAAACACACATGATGTATCCAATTATAATATATTTTACTTCTCTAGCATATGTCATTCAAAAAGCTATCATTGAAGTAAAAGAAGCAAAAACACAATGAAACGCTAGCTCGTGCTTATCTTACCACTCATATATATCTATTTTATTGTACACACGGATAATTGACAATGAGATAAGCAAAACAAGATTAGAATGAACTCAGGAATGAAATTACAATAAAGCATAAGTTATACTCATATCTTACCAGAGAAAGACAAATCAAGTGACTTGTCGTCAGATGTACTCTCATCTAAAAGACGATTTATACGCTCTGCGACAGACGGTGGCACTCTCAGTATGAACTGTTCTTCCATTCTTTTCGACAACTGTCACGAAAGACTTGTAGACTTAACAACCTAAACTTTTTCTCAAGTAAACAAAGAGAAACCCCGGTCTTTCTTATTGCAGAGTACTATTTATAATGGCGAAATGATTTACATAGCGATAAGTGTATCAAAATGTATCAAACTAGTCACAATATGCTATTATATGTATCCAACTTTCAAAATAGTTTTACAAATTTTGTTATCATATGTATTCGGTTAATAAGTATTCGTAGTTTACAAGTTATATGAGGTAACAAAATACATACAGTACAATAGCAAGCTGAATACTTTATGTATGGTGACTTAAAAGGAATATATTTGAATTCAAATAGAAGGGTATGTGAATTTAAGTGAAAACTAACAGAAAATAATAATAATAATCAGAATAATAAGTTTCATGAAAAAGGAAACAGCATTACCTGGTTTGATGATGAATTGATGATCGTAATGAGTATACAAAGTGGATTAATATTTCGATAATTTATGGAACCCTAATTGACCAGAAATTGAATTAAGGAATTTTGGGGGATATTTGAAATGGACAAGATCCGATATAACCCGGGCCGACATTCGTGGCTATTCTTTATTATTTTCCTTAAACGACAACTTTTGACAACTAATCCGACCTTCCAATAAAGGGGGCGATAATTCGTACCACGATTTTTGATTAATCTACCACAAATATGTTTTACTGACTTGTACAATATGCTTTAATAGTTGTACAGTGTGGTAAATGTATCAACTTTTGTGGTACGAATATCAATTCTCTTCCAATAATATGAACTTTGACCGGTCAATTTAAAAAAAGAAAAAATTGGAAGTCAAAATTAAAAATCTATTTTTGAATCATAATCCTTAAACTTAATTCAAGAGATATATTTGAGTGACAAATAGATTTTTACTAGTAGAGTTTACAAATCCATGTGGACCAATAAAATAAAAAGAGTGACTGAATAAAGAAAAATGAGAAAGAACCGAACGGATCGGTTTGAATTTCAGTTTCAAATGCAAAAGACGGACGTAGAAATCGAACCT
The DNA here is from genome assembly GCA_034093135.1 of Erigeron breviscapus. NCBI lineage: Eukaryota > Viridiplantae > Streptophyta > Magnoliopsida > Asterales > Asteraceae > Erigeron > Erigeron breviscapus. The sequence continues at coordinate 90,903,501 of CM067171.1, read as the reverse complement.
AACCGAAATCATATATTGTAATTTATATTGGATTTTTCTAACTTGTGCCCTAAGGGCACACATAAGGGTGTCTCGGGAATTGAAAAAGGTAAGAATATTCTTCTCGGGAATTGAAAAAGGTAATAATATTCTTCTCGGGATTTAAAAAATGCATTTTTCAAGAAGAATATTCTTACCTTTTTCAATTCCCGAGACACCCTTATGTGTGCCCTTAGGGCACAAGTTAGAAAAACCCATTTATATTATATCTATAAACCATACCAAACCAAACCTTTTTTAGCTAACCCATTTACTTATTAACTACAAAGATTACTGAAAAACGTAAGGAAAAAAAATAGCCAATAACTTTAAAACATGATGTGTCTAATATGTATAATGAGAATATATCAACTTAAATATAATACTCATATCAAACTATCAATACTTGCTAACTCAATTAATAAAAATGTTTAGCTGTTAGATGTTCAAAGTCTCATGTACTTTCATTAACTGAGGCTGAAATATGTTATGGGAAGCCATGATAATATATTGATGAGACTATGATCTAATTTTAATTGTTTTAGGTTTTTCTCTTTTTTTTTCTTTGCAGGCTAATGAGAAACTAGTGACTTATATGTGAAAATAGTAAGTCACTAAGCACAAGTTCTATGCGATGTGTTTGAGTGCTAAGACGAACACTTATACTTTTTCTTTATAGTGTTATGTTTAAAGTTAGATCAACACTACACGTACACTTTTATCAATTCAACAAACATTAAATTCTTAAGACAACATTCACTAAGAAATTACTAAGCCCGTGCATTGCATAAATGCTAATATAATATAACTGATAATTTAGTAACTAAAAGCGTAAAAAGAAAGGAAAAAACAACTGGCTTGGAAAACCGACAAACCAAACTGAACAAAAATCAAATTCAACAGTTTTTGGTTAATGCTTTAGTTAGGGTTTTGGTTTTGGGTCAAAACAGACCAAACCGGCCCCTACCTTGGTCTTCTCCATGAGAGTCATAAATTTATAACCCCAATTTCGTATATTATTGATTTAGATTTAGATTAGATAGTGTTTGCAAGTTATAAAACATATTGGAATAACTTTTAAATACGGAGTTTAACTATTTTAAGGAAAATATTAAATGCAACTTTAAGAGTTAACATGTACAATTATTTAATACACACATTTTAAAATAAGCGTCTGTTTTTTTTAGTCATTAAGTGCTGAATGTATAAATAATGTCTGTATATATTAAGTAAAAAATAAGTAATAGAAGTTATTTTTCTTTTTTTAGTCATTAAGTGCTGAATGTATAAATAATGTCTGTTTGTATTAAGTAAAAAATAGGTAATTGACGGTTATTTTTGTTTTTTTTTTAGTCATTAAGTGCTGAATGTATAAATAATGTCTATATGTATTAAGTAAAAAATAGATAATTGAACAGTTTTTTGGTTAATGCTTTAGTTAGGGTTTTGGTTTTGGGTCAAAACAGACCAAACCGGCCCCTACCTTGGTCTTCTCCATGAGAGTCATAAATTTATAACCCCAATTTCGTATATTATTGATTTAGATTTAGATTAGATAGTGTTTGCAAGTTATAAAACATATTGGAATAACTTTTAAATACGGAGTTTAACTATTTTAAGGAAAATATTAAATGCAACTTTAAGAGTTAACATGTACAATTATTTAATACACACAATTTGTTTAATAAACCCAAATTTTAAAATAAGCGTCTGTTTTTTTTAGTCATTAAGTGCTGAATGTATAAATAATGTCTGTTTGTATTAAGTAAAAAATAGGTAATTGACGGTTATTTTTGTTTATTTTTTTTTTTTTTTTTTTTTTTTTTTTTTTTTTTTTTTTTTTTTTTTTTTTTTTTTTTTCATTTGATTTTTTCTTTTTTTAGTCATTAAGTGCTGAATGTATAAATAATGTCTATATGTATTAAGTAAAAAATAGATAATTAACAGTTTTTTGTTAATGCTTTAGTTAGGGTTTTGGTTTTGGGTCAAAACAGACCAAACCGGCCCCTACCTTGGTCTTCTCCATGAGAGTCATAAATTTATAACCCCAATTTCGTATATTATTGATTTAGATTTAGATTAGATAGTGTTTGCAAGTTATAAAACATATTGGAATAACTTTTAAATACGGAGTTTAACTATTTTAAGGAAAATATTAAATGCAACTTTAAGAGTTAACATGTACAATTATTTAATACACACAATTTGTTTAATAAACCCAAATTTTAAAATAAGCGTCTGTTTTTTTTAGTCATTAAGTGCTGAATGTATAAATAATGTCTGTATATATTAAGTAAAAAATAAGTAATTGAATGTTTTTGGTTAATGCTTTAGTTAGGGTTTTGGTTTTGGGTCAAAACAGACCAAACCGGCCCCTACCTTGGTCTTCTCCATGAGAGTCATAAATTTATAACCCCAATTTCGTATATTATTGATTTAGATTTAGATTAGATAGTGTTTGCAAGTTATAAAACATATTGGAATAACTTTTAAATACGGAGTTTAACTATTTTAAGGAAAATATTAAATGCAACTTTAAGAGTTAACATGTACAATTATTTAATACACACAATTTGTTTAATAAACCCAAATTTTAAAATAAGCGTCTGTTTTTTTTAGTCATTAAGTGCTGAATGTATAAATAATGTCTGTATATATTAAGTAAACAAGAAAAAACCGGAACACACACGCGTCACACGTGACCACTAAAGAAAACGAAAATTCCAAATCGCCCATATAATAAAATCCCCCATTACCCTTCGCTGAGCCCTAATTTTTATCACTCATCATCTACCTCCCTCCCCAAAATTTTCAGGTACTCTTTTAATTTCCCTCAAATTAATCATAATTTCCCTAATTTTACCTATATTGATTTTTCTTTAATATCGATTAAATCTATCTTTCTTTATATATTTCCTTTTTTTCACTTTAATTCCAACAATACATCATTAATAATAATAATTATTATCTTTTTTACCACAATTTCATAAATAAACGCATCTGAGTTTGTATTATTGTATGTATATTTGTTCGATTATCTGGATCTATAATTATTAGGGTTTTTGACCAGTCTTTAATTAGGTGAATTGTATTCTTTCGTCTTGTAAACCGATAATCTGGTGCCGGTTTCGATGTCGTGGACATGGCTGTCCCGGCAGCTAAAATATGCACAAGTGTTCACCGGAGATAGAAATAGCGACAAATTAAAATTTTGATACACATTATATAATGTTTCTAGTTGGATATAGTTCAAAGCACTTATCTTGTACTAACTATGTTTGAACGTATAGAAAGTTGAAAGTTGAAAGTTGAAAGTTGAAAGTTGAAAGTTGAAAGTTGAAAGTTGAAAGTTGAAAGTTGAAAGTTGAAAGTTGAAAGTTGAAAGTTGAAAGTTGAAAGTTGAAAGTTGAAAGTTGAAAGTTGAAAGTTGAAAGTTGAAAGTTGAAAGTTGAAAGTTGAAAGTTGAAAGTTGAAAGTTGAAAGTTGAAAGTTGAAAGTTGAAAGTTGAAAGTTGAAAGTTGAAAGTTGAAAGTTGAAAGTTGAAAGTTGAAAGTTGAAAGTTGAAAGTTGAAAGTTGAAAGTTGAAAGTTGAAAGTTGAAAGTTGAAAGTTGAAAGTTGAAAGTTGAAAGTTGAAAGTTGAAAGTTGAAAGTTGAAAGTTGAAAGTTGAAAGTTGAAAGTTGAAAGTTGAAAGTTGAAAGTTGAAAGTTGAAAGTTGAAAGTTGAAAGTTGAAAGTTGAAAGTTGAAAGTTGAAAGTTGAAAGTTGAAAGTTGAAAGTTGAAAGTTGAAAGTTGAAAGTTGAAAGTTGAAAGTTGAAAGTTGAAAGTTGAAAGTTGAAAGTTGAAAGTTGAAAGTTGAAAGTTGAAAGTTGAAAGTTGAAAGTTGAAAGTTGAAAGTTGAAAGTTGAAAGTTGAAAGTTGAAAGTTGAAAGTTGAAAGTTGAAAGTTGAAAGTTGAAAGTTGAAAGTTGAAAGTTGAAAGTTGAAAGTTGAAAGTTGAAAGTTGAAAGTTGAAAGTTGAAAGTTGAAAGTTGAAAGTTGAAAGTTGAAAGTTGAAAGTTGAAAGTTGAAAGTTGAAAGTTGAAAGTTGAAAGTTGAAAGTTGAAAGTTGAAAGTTGAAAGTTGAAAGTTGAAAGTTGAAAGTTGAAAGTTGAAAGTTGAAAGTTGAAAGTTGAAAGTTGAAAGTTGAAAGTTGAAAGTTGAAAGTTGAAAGTTGAAAGTTGAAAGTTGAAAGTTGAAAGTTGAAAGTTGAAAGTTGAAAGTTGAAAGTTGAAAGTTGAAAGTTGAAAGTTGAAAGTTGAAAGTTGAAAGTTGAAAGTTGAAAGTTGAAAGTTGAAAGTTGAAAGTTGAAAGTTGAAAGTTGAAAGTTGAAAGTTGAAAGTTGAAAGTTGAAAGTTGAAAGTTGAAAGTTGAAAGTTGAAAGTTGAAAGTTGAAAGTTGAAAGTTGAAAGTTGAAAGTTGAAAGTTGAAAGTTGAAAGTTGAAAGTTGAAAGTTGAAAGTTGAAAGTTGAAAGTTGAAAGTTGAAAGTTGAAAGTTGAAAGTTGAAAGTTGAAAGTTGAAAGTTGAAAGTTGAAAGTTGAAAGTTGAAAGTTGAAAGTTGAAAGTTGAAAGTTGAAAGTTGAAAGTTGAAAGTTGAAAGTTGAAAGTTGAAAGTTGAAAGTTGAAAGTTGAAAGTTGAAAGTTGAAAGTTGAAAGTTGAAAGTTGAAAGTTGAAAGTTGAAAGTTGAAAGTTGAAAGTTGAAAGTTGAAAGTTGAAAGTTGAAAGTTGAAAGTTGAAAGTTGAAAGTTGAAAGTTGAAAGTTGAAAGTTGAAAGTTGAAAGTTGAAAGTTGAAAGTTGAAAGTTGAAAGTTGAAAGTTGAAAGTTGAAAGTTGAAAGTTGAAAGTTGAAAGTTGAAAGTTGAAAGTTGAAAGTTGAAAGTTGAAAGTTGAAAGTTGAAAGTTGAAAGTTGAAAGTTGAAAGTTGAAAGTTGAAAGTTGAAAGTTGAAAGTTGAAAGTTGAAAGTTGAAAGTTGAAAGTTGAAAGTTGAAAGTTGAAAGTTGAAAGTTGAAAGTTGAAAGTTGAAAGTTGAAAGTTGAAAGTTGAAAGTTGAAAGTTGAAAGTTGAAAGTTGAAAGTTGAAAGTTGAAAGTTGAAAGTTGAAAGTTGAAAGTTGAAAGTTGAAAGTTGAAAGTTGAAAGTTGAAAGTTGAAAGTTGAAAGTTGAAAGTTGAAAGTTGAAAGTTGAAAGTTGAAAGTTGAAAGTTGAAAGTTGAAAGTTGAAAGTTGAAAGTTGAAAGTTGAAAGTTGAAAGTTGAAAGTTGAAAGTTGAAAGTTGAAAGTTGAAAGTTGAAAGTTGAAAGTTGAAAGTTGAAAGTTGAAAGTTGAAAGTTGAAAGTTGAAAGTTGAAAGTTGAAAGTTGAAAGTTGAAAGTTGAAAGTTGAAAGTTGAAAGTTGAAAGTTGAAAGTTGAAAGTTGAAAGTTGAAAGTTGAAAGTTGAAAGTTGAAAGTTGAAAGTTGAAAGTTGAAAGTTGAAAGTTGAAAGTTGAAAGTTGAAAGTTGAAAGTTGAAAGTTGAAAGTTGAAAGTTGAAAGTTGAAAGTTGAAAGTTGAAAGTTGAAAGTTGAAAGTTGAAAGTTGAAAGTTGAAAGTTGAAAGTTGAAAGTTGAAAGTTGAAAGTTGAAAGTTGAAAGTTGAAAGTTGAAAGTTGAAAGTTGAAAGTTGAAAGTTGAAAGTTGAAAGTTGAAAGTTGAAAGTTGAAAGTTGAAAGTTGAAAGTTGAAAGTTGAAAGTTGAAAGTTGAAAGTTGAAAGTTGAAAGTTGAAAGTTGAAAGTTGAAAGTTGAAAGTTGAAAGTTGAAAGTTGAAAGTTGAAAGTTGAAAGTTGAAAGTTGAAAGTTGAAAGTTGAAAGTTGAAAGTTGAAAGTTGAAAGTTGAAAGTTGAAAGTTGAAAGTTGAAAGTTGAAAGTTGAAAGTTGAAAGTTGAATGAATTAAAGTTGAAATAAAATGATTGAGAGAGGAAAAAAAAATGAGTGGTTGAGATTTGAGGAAAGAGAAAATGAAAGTTGAAAGTTGAAAGTTGTGGGACATTGATGTATGGTACATCATGCATTATCATGTGTACATTGTTGAAATTGAAGTTGAAAGTTGAAACCTTATTTGCTTTATAATATAGTATAGATAGATATATGAATGCTTGTAGTAAGAGGAAGAATGGTAAAATACATTTTTTGGTGGTTATGAATTCCAAAACTTATACTTTGTATGTAATTAGAATCAGTATAACTAATTTCATTACCTGTAGCCTGGTTATTTTGTTACTGTTTCGTACTTATTGTTTGAGTGTTTTTTTTATTTAATAATACAAGTTTTTTTTTTGTCTAATGTTTTGTTAGACTAATTGGACAGAGCTAAAAGGATGGGTCGAAGAAGCTATTCACCTCCACCTAGAGGTGGTTATGGAAGAAGGCAAAGGAGTCCCAGTCCCAGGGGTCGCTACGGTGGCGGTGGTGGTAGCCGTTATGGTGGTGGTGGTAGCCGTGGCAGAGATGTTGGAAGAGATCTTCCAACAAGTCTTTTGGTTCGTAATCTACGTCTTGATTGCCGGTATGTTCTGGATGAAATCCCTTTTGCTTAAGTTAATTAGCTCTTTTTTGTGTGCTTATTCATATATAAACATACTTATACGGTTATAACACTAGATGTGTATTAGGAGAATATTGATACAGAGAACCCCAAAGTTAAATCTTTAAAATTCTATATACGTGCTCCTCCAGTTGAAAGGATTTGCCTAAATTGTTTACAGGAAGGTTTGACATCCTTCTATGTCCGGAAATAACTTTGCAAACTTCTGTTGCATTTTGGTTGGTGCTCATAGAAGTGCATTTGTGGGTTGTTAGTTTTGTGACATAATGGTTTGGTTTTCGTTGTAGTTGAGCTGTGCAAAGCATGCTTTTTTTTGCATTATGGTTGGTATTTATAAAATGTCTATGTTGTTCTCTTGAAATTGTTCGAACTGTTTATGTTGGTAGGTGAAGTGTTTTTGGTCCGTAGTTTATTTATTAGATTTTTTTCCCATTGTTTATGAACATTTTATGTACATACATATATATATTAATTAATATAAATATTTAATATCAATACGAAATCTTATGAACTTTGGATGAAATGGTTTCTAAAGTGTTCATCTTATTTTATACAGAGCATGTTTTTATTTTTATTTTATATACATATATGATTAGTTTTTTTTTGGATGTGTTTAGCAATGTTTTGTTGCATACAGTTGATTTTGAAATTAAGTATAAGGAACTAGTTATCTATGAATTTAAGCAAAAGAAAATAAAAGGTTGAGACGTTTTGACGCGAACCCAAGCTGTTATTTTTCTTACATTGAACATGGATTTACCATCTGAATAATAGCTGTAATGTGCTCTTGATTGTTAATGGCGTACCAATTTTATCTTTTAATGCAGGCCAGAGGATCTTCGGAGGCCATTTGGACAATTTGGTCCCTTAAAGGACATCTACTTGCCAAGGGATTATTATAGCGGGTGAGCTGGTGTAGCCTTCATTTTGTCACATTAGTTTTATGTCCAGTTTTACAGGAGGTTTTAGTAGTACAGTCACTTTTAGAATGAAAAGACACTTATTTTATGATATAAATCAATATCTATCCTACATTGTCAATGGTTTCCCTAATTTGCGAGCTTGTATAACCCTGGTTCTCTTTTATTAAGGGTGCTCTTTTGATTAGGTTGTTTTAGTGTTTTACAGCTGTGATAATGTCTTGCTTTCTCAGACAAAACCCATACGCTTTCCTTAGTCTGGTGCTAGTTTTTTGATTTTTGATTTATATTTACTAGGTTTTTAACAATTTGATCTTATTGGGCACTCCATTAAAGTTTTTGACGTTTAACAGTGAGGTGAAGTAAAAGTTGTGAAGAGATCAATCAAGTTTAAAAGTTTCTGTTGATATATTGAACTAGTAAGAGTTCCTTTGACACCAATCAACTAGTAAGAGTTCTGTTCAAGGTGGTGTATATTATAGTGAAGAATGGAAGTAAAATGAGTTTGGTAACATTTGGAAGATTTCAAGATTCCAAGTCTTGAAGAATTTCAAGTCATATTTGTATTGACACTTGCAAGGTCAGCAGCTATGTGCTTGCTTTATCTGCTTATGTTGGCTTCCCATAGTGCCAAAAATACTCTGTCTGCTTTTTATTTACTTATAGTTTTTTGTTTTTTTTTTACACATTTTGTGCATATCTAGACTTAATTCACACAATGTTCTCTACTGGGACTTGAAAATACAATCTCCTGGTTTCATTTATTTATTTAAGGAATGTTTGAAAATTCATGTAGAAGCAAACTTTGTTTGTACACTACAGCACCACTTAAATCAGCACAACACAACTGCATTCTTGGTTCTGAATTGCGAGTTGTACAAGGAGCCGTAAGGAAAAGGTTAACGTGATTTGCTTTTAACATTTTCAGTTAATTAATTTTTTGTTTGATATGCAGGGAGCCAAGGGGTTTTGGATTTGTTCAGTTTGTAGATCCTGCTGATGCTGCAGAAGCAAAATACCAGATGGATGGTCAGGTTTTTCAATCTCGAGAGTTGACAGTTGTTTTTGCAGAGGAGAATCGAAAAAAACCAGCTGATATGAGAGTTAGGGAACGACGGTAAGCTTATGTGAATTGTTGATTTAGAAAGTGTTATGAAACTTAGCTACTGGATTATTATTTATTCATGCATTGTGCATACACCAGAGGCTTTGGTTTTAATAAATTGTTTATATGATTAATGTAATCGCAGAAGTGGCAGCAGATATAATGATCGCAGGCGATCACCTCCACGTCATTACTCTCGATCTCCACCTCCCCGCCATGCTAGATCACGGTCCCACAGCCGGGACTACTCTCCTGCTCCCAAAAGAAAGCATCACTCTAGGTTTGTGTTTGATTCTTCTATTTGCCTTTTTTGTTTCCATGAAATATGCTGTATGAATAAACATCGAGAAATTTAAGACCTGTTCAGTTGTAGAAAGTTATTGATGTTTTCCAGAAATTTATCATGGAAGTTCCAAGAAAAAAACCCGTGCTGAAATAGGCTTTTTTTTACAGAAAAGTTTACATTGAAATTAATAAAACCATTATTCATGTTTTCCAGAAATTTTTTTTCCCGAGTAATTTCTATTGTAGAAAGTTAACGTATCTGAATTTTAAAATAAATACAACTAATTGCCCTTTCTTATCTTTTAGTAGTTATCTTGAGATAATAAAACCGTATTAGTTTTTCAGAAAATGGAATTTATAAATATGCTTCGGTAACTAAACAGCGCTCTTAACAGCCATAATTTCCTTACATGTACTTTATGAAATTAGTTGACCTATCAGAGTTGCAACGTATCTTAAAGTCATGATCTTAAGAAGGCTGTTTTTGTTGTATCCGTGGTAGCAGGTCTATTTCACCTAGAGGAAAAAGGTATAGTCGAGGAAGGTCCTACTCTCCCTCTCCAGTGAAAGAGCGTTCTCCACCTTACGACGGTGCCTCTAGGAGTCGCAGTCGAAGTCCCATCAGAGATAGGTCTCCTCCACCCTATGATGGTTCTAGGAGCCCGACCCGAAGTCCTGAAAGGGAGGAACTCCCGCCTAGGGATCCTAGCCGAAGCATGAGCAGAAGCCGCAGCAGAAGTCCCGATGACCGTGACTTCTCGAGAAACAAACCAAACAGGGATGCTTCTGTTAGCCCGAGTCCCTAGTGATTTAGGTGCTGAAAGGGTTGTGTTGTGTTTCTAGAACTTAAAACATCTTTCTATTTTGTTAAGGTCTGGTGTTTGAAGGAATGCTACTATCAATCTTCCTGAACTTGAATTGGCATATGTAATATGTTTGTTTGAACTTTATCTTGATTTTTGAGTTGGCATATGTTGTTTGAAGTTTGTTTCATGGTTTGAGATCAGACAATGGGTAAAGAGAGTAGGTTTTCTCTTCAGGTAATCTAAAGTGGGCAAGTCAGATGTGCTAAGCTTAATCAGTGTATTCGTGTGACCGTTTTGGAACCCCCTTCCTTGTCACTCCAATGCTCACAGAGGTTAGAACCTGACATCAGGATACCCATGACCATCTGACCATAAGGCTACCTGAACACATTTAGTTGGAAATAGACATCAGAATCACTGACACAATTTTTTTTTCTTGGATTAAAGTACTTTAGTCAACAAAAGACAATCAATACATATGTTAGTGATCATTATGTTTGTGAACTAAAGCCAAAATTTTATTAAAGAACGTACATGAAGCAATGAAGGTTACCTACCCCAACAGCTCCATCTACTTTAGATTTCATATTCTTAACCCAGACAACCATAAATGATTTCTTTAGATTACAAAAAAGAAATAAATTAAGTACAGTACTATTTTTTGAGTGTTCTTATAAATCATTAACAAAAGTCAGATGTGATTAAGGACAATCTTTAGTGCACAAGTATATATATTATTGCTTTTTGTCTTGCCCATTTAAGACAGACAAAAGCAATAATTCCATATACTTATATTATTACTTAATCATGCAATTTGGGTGGTGGGGATTGTAATTATTATTGAATGAATAAATGAAAAGGGGATTGTAAATTTGTATTGATTACTATTATTATTATTATTATTATGGAATATGGATAGAGGGTTCTAAAAGGACATTCTTTTATGAAGATGAAAGTTGTCAGCTATATCTTTAAATGGTTTGTAAAATAATTTTGCTGCTTATCATTCAATAAGTTCCAGGTACTTACTTCTTTCTCTATCTCTGTTCTTTTATGGTTGACAGATAAATGATGAAGACTTGGGGTAAAGAAACCTGATTTTGAGGTTTCCAGATTGAGAAAGAATGAGTTTTAAACTGTTGCTTGGACATCTCTTATTTGCCTGTTTGTCTTATATTGCAGCAGGTAATTTCATTTCTCTAGTTACCACAAAAATATATATGTTGACTTTTGAGGTCAAACTCGCTACTTCCTATTCGAATTCATGTTGGTTCATTCATAAAGCCATTAACTTTTTTTGACACTTATAGTTGATTAAGGAGGTGTTTGGCATCATGCTTTAAGAGTGATTGTCTAATTATTGCGTTTTTAAGCTCATATAAGCTACTTTTAATGGTTGGTAATGTAAAATCGATTCTGATTATTTAGAGTCAAACAATTTGTTTGATTATCGCAACGTAGAATAGCAGAAGAAGCATATATCCAAACACTATCTCATGTAACCCATTTTGATGCAGCTGATAATCTACTTCATATTATTAAAATCACTTTCAAAAAAGCAATGCCCGCCACACACGCCTTATCCACCTTTTGAATTTAATGGTGGTGAAATGTACTTGTTTCCCAGTTTAAGTATATGTTATATATTCTCGAATTTGCAGATGCCTTTGTAGGAATAAACATTGGTCCTGATCGTTCAAACCTACCATCGGTGGAGCATGTGGTGGCAATCCTTAGAGATCATAATATTACACATATTCGGATTTTTGATTCTGATTCCCATTTTCTTAGTGAACTTGCAAACACTGGGATTGAAGTTATGATTAGTGTGACTAATAAGGAAGTCTCAGAGTTAGGAAAATCACCATCAGCTGCAGCCTCATGGGTTAACACACACGTTTCAGCTTTCAAACCAGCCACTAATATCACTGCCGTTGCTGTTGGCAGTGAAGTTCTCTCTTCAGTGCCAGATGTCGCCCCTTTTTTCGTTTCTGCCATGGATAATATCTATAAAGCTTTAGTAGCTTCAAATCTAAATGATAAGGTTAAAGTTTCAACCCCTTTATCAATGGATATAATTCCTAAACCATTTCCGCCATCCACTGCCACTTTTAACGCTTCATTGAATTCAACTATTCACAAAATTCTTGGATTCTTGAAGAAAACCAACTCCTTTTTCATGTTGAATGCTTATCCTTACAATAGTTATGTACAAAGCAATGGAGTTTTTCCAATTGAGTATGCTCTCTTTCAGCCAATCCCGGTTGTCAAACAGATCGTTGACCCAAACACACTTTTCCATTATGAAAGCATGCTTGATGCCATGGTGGATGCCGCCTATTACTCCATAGCTGCTTATAATACTTCGGTGATTCCAATTATCGTGACTGAAACAGGGTGGCCATGGTCTGGTGGTGGAACTGAAAGTGACGCCACTGTGGAACACGCAGAGACCTTTAATAATAACTTGGTTCAGCGAGTTTTGAGTGGGTCGGGCCCACCAAGTCAACCCTCCATTCTAATGAATTCGTACATTTACACGATGTTTATTGATGACAAGAGGCCAAACTATGGTGTGTTTTTTCGTAATGGGAGTATGGTTTATAATCTTGATCTTGATAATGGGAATTCTTCGAGCAGATTTTGTGTTGCTAGAAAAGGGGCAGACCCTGCTAGCTTGCAAGACGGTTTGAATTGGGCATGCGGGCAAGGGCAGGCGAACTGCACTGCCATTCAGTCTGGGAACCCATGTTACCTGCCCAATACGGTACAAAACCATGCTTCCTATGCTTACAACGATTATTACCAAAGAAGGCGTGACACCGGCGGAACCTGTGACTTTGGTGGCACAGCTATAACAACCAATGTTGACCCGAGTACGTTTCTTTAACTCTTCCCACCATTCTCTTATATTCTAGTAGAGGTCACCAGATGGCATGGTTGGAGTACGTTCCTTAACTCTTCCCACCATTATTTTGATTTGGCAAGCTTGCAACCATTTGACCCATTCCACTCCACTTTTGGTTTAAATGTTTTGATTGGCCGTTGTAGATAATACGCAACCTAAATCTTCCAGTATATAACAAAATGGCCACTATTGTCAGTATCAGAATGGAGAGTAGTTATATAGACAGATATCACCCCATTGTTTCATGATTATTAAGGATTACATTGTCTTTTTCTTGCAGGTTACGGATCCTGCATATTTACAGGAAGGTGAGCAAACATGAACCTTCATTTTATTTCATCACAATGTGAGCATTTAATTTGATATATTTGCTTAAATGCTAACACGTAAACTGTGCGTTTCAGCGGTTCAAACTCGAGTGCTGGCAGCTTTAGTCCTCCAGCATTTGGGCCGGCGAGTCCCACAGGGAGTGCATCCCCGCCACAATGGATTCCTGAAATCGGGTATTTGATGTTGGCAACGGTTTTTACATGGTTATTACTGAATGAGTAGATATGTAGATCTTAATTTATGTAGGCTTGTATAGGTGGTTCTTTTGGCTGATAGCCATGATAAGACACTAAAAACAATTCAATTGTTTGTTTCTTATTTTAACCAAGGTTAGAACATTTATTTTTTGAACTGTGGAAAACTAATCTCACAAATATTTATAGATTTAGCATGTATCTATGATTATATTTATTGTTCGTTTTTAGGCAAAAAATTTTTGAGGCAAATAGATTCCATTTAATATAAATGGAATTTTGATCGAACTGAATTTCGAATCATAGCTTTTAACACCCAAGTTGAATGTAATTTCATATCCAACTCCATTAGAATCAATGAACCAAATGTGAAATGCCTATCACTCTATAAGCATGTTGCAACAAACAATATTCACTTTATACGTAAGCACGTATAGTACAATGATAATTACACATCCAAAGAAACAAACAATATTTACGTAAAATTATTAAAAAGTGACAAAAATAAAATAAAATACTGCATCAAAAAAACCAAACTCTGGTGCCTTGATGAAAAGCTTATCCACTAAAAAACTTATAAATTTATTTAATTTAATTAATACGATACATAATAAAGTCTTGGTCTTCCAAATTTCCATCCTTCATTCTCTCTTCAAAGTTCAAACCAATTATCAAAAACCACAGAAAAAGAAACTAATCTTGCAATCATTTTCGAATAATATCATGGCTGAAGTCCTTGTTAGTGCTGTCATGACTGTGCTGGTTGATAAGCTATTCTCTGGTGCCTTGATGAATTTTGCTCAATCTCAAGGAATCGATTCTCAGCTGAAAAAATGGAAGACAACTTTGCCCATGATCCAAGCTGTGCTTGCTGATGCAGCCCAGAAGCAAATTACACAAAAACCTGTCGAATTGTGGCTGCTGGAGCTCCAGGATTTGGCTTATGACATTGATGATATCGCCACTGAATCCATGAAGCGAAACTTGCAAGAATCTAAAGCAAGCACACATAGTAGTAGTAAGTTATTGATGATCTTTCCATCCTGTTGTACTAATTTCACTCCAGATAACATGATGTATCGTCGTAAGATGAGTTATAAGTTAGATGAGATTACCACTAGATTGCATGATCTAGTTGAGCAGAAAAATAATCTAGGTTTGGATGTGAAAGTGGAAGTTCAAAGATCAAATAAAGCAGATGTAAGATCCCAACAAACTTCATCTGTTAATGAGTCCAAAGTTTTGGGCCGGCGAGAAGATAAAGAGGCATTGATTGGGCAATTGTTGGGGAATGAAGCATCATGCAGTAATCCAAATGTGATCAACGTTGTGTCAATAGTTGGTATGGGTGGACTTGGAAAAACAACTCTTGCCCAACTTTTGTACAACGATCAGAGAGTGAAGGATTGCTTTGAATTCATGGCATGGGTTTGTGTTTCCCATGACTTTGATGTGTTCAGTATTAGCAAGCAAATTTATCAAGCTGTAGGAGGGGAAAACAAAGAATTTGCTAATCTGGATCTGCTTCATGTTGCCCTTAAAGAAAAACTTTCAAAGAAAAGGTTCCTGGTTGTTTTAGATGATGTTTGGAACGAAGGACCCAAGAAATGGGATCTTCTTACAAGTGCTTTTGATGTAGGGGCGCATGGAAGTAGATTTCTGGTCACCACGCAGAAGAAGGAGGTTGCATTAGCGATGGACTCTTTGCAACCTTATATGCTAGAAGTTTTATCAGATGAGATAGCTCTATCTTTATTTGCTCAATCCGCATTAGATGAAAAAAACTTTGACCATAATCCATCACGTAAACTCATTGCTCAAGGTATTATTAAGAAATGTAAGGGTTTGCCCTTGGCTTTGGTAACCCTCGGGAAGGTCTTGAAAAGAAAAGGAAGTGATGATGAATGGGAGCAATTGTTGAACAGCGATATATGGAATTTAGAGGATGAAAGTGGTATTCTTCCGGCTCTCAAGTTAAGCTACTATGACCTCCCTTCACATCTGAAACAACTGTTTGCATATTGTTCCTTATTTCCGAAGGACTATGAGTTTAAAAAGAAGAAACTAGTCCTATTATGGATGGCACATGGGTTTCTATCCAAAACAAAGGGCAAAAACCAACCAATAGAGAGTTTGGGTGGCATGTATTTTGAAGAGCTAATGTCAAGGTCCTTTTTTCAGCCTTTAGGGAATAATGAATCACGATATATAATGCATGACTTGATGAATGACTTAGCCACAAGTGTTGCGGGAGATTTTTTTTTAGGTTGGATGAGAATATGGATCTAAATGGTGACAACCAAGCATATGAAAAGTTCCGCCACTTTTCATTCATAGGTCAACAAGTTGCAGAATATAAAAATTTCACGGAATTACACAAAGCTAGATGCTTGCGAACGTTCTTACCGGTGTCAGTTAGTTGGAGGAGATTTAATACATTGGACACTGTTACTTCAAAGTTACTTCCCCAATTACACCTCTTAAGGGTGCTAAGCTTAACTAATTGGTCAATTACAGAGGTACCACAATCCATTGGTAATCTCAAGCATTTAAGGTACCTTAATTTTTCTGAAACCAGCATCCGACAAATACCTGAAGAGGTTAGTGAACTTTATAATCTACAAAGTTTATTGGTTCGTGGGTGTGATGAGTTATCTAGGTTGCCACCCAGTTTTGCCAATTTGATAAACTTGCGACATCTTGACATGACTACTACTTTGTCATTAAAGAAGTTGCCTTTGGGGATTGGTGGGCTGACGAGTTTGCAAACATTATCCAAGGTTGTTATCCAAGATAATAATGGGTTTAAAATATCCGAGCTCAAGGGCCTAAAGGATCTTCAAGGTGAACTTTCCATCGAGGGGTTGGAGAAAGTGATGGATCCAACGGAAGCAAAGGATGCCAATTAGAAGAGAAGAAGGGCCTTAATGATTTGGAATTGGTATGGGGTGATGCTACAACTAACGAAGATGATGTAATTGAAAAGCTAAGGCCTCACTCTAAGTTGAAAACACCGAGTATTAATGGGTACGGGGGGATGAAATTTCCTAGTTGGCTTGGGGATCCTTCATTTGATCAGCTAACAGAACTTGTGTTAAATGAATGTAATAATTGTACAAAATTAGCAACACTTGGGCATCTAACGTCACTTCAGAAGTTGGAAATATATAACTGCCCAAACTTGGTATCAATTAGCGGAGAGAAAGAGGTGGTTAATGTGGGCAGTTGCATGATGAGATCTCTTAGACAAGTGATACTTAGTGATTGTCATTCACTAGAGAGTTACTGTTATCCAAATAGTGTTGAGAGTTGGTATATAAGAAATTGTTCATCAATGAGATCATTGAGATTCTCTAAGTTGCAGGAAAACCTCCCGTCATCATCATCATCTCCTAATTTGAAGTTTCTTTGTATCAATAGTTGCAATAACTTATTGTCAATATCTCAAGAGCGTTTTCCAAGTCTCACATCTTTGGAAATTATGATTCTAGTTGATTGTCCAAGTATGGATGATTCATTCCCATCATTTGGATTGTGGCCACCTACTTTAAAGAGATTAAGAATAGGCGAATTAAAGAAGTCAATGTCAGAGTGGGGGCTTCAAAATTACCCACCCTCACTTGTTGAACTATGCTTATATGGAAATAATTCAGGAGTGGTTTCATTCGGAATCATGGATGAAGATCATAATAATACGACTAGTTCAGCATGTTTTCTTCTTCCACCATCTCTAACTTCTCTAAGAATCGTTACCTTAGCCTTCAGAGTTCAACATTATTTGTTCGATTGTTTTGTGCAGGGAGTCAAGGCATTTGGGATTGTTCTGTTTGTTGATCTTCTGACGCTGCATAAGCAAAATTACGAGGTTCGTCAATCTCGAGAGTTGATAGTTGTTTTTGGAGAGGAGAATCAGAAGAATCCGTGTGCTATGAGAATAAGAGAACGCAGGTAAACTTATATGACATGTTGATTGTAAAAGCAGATTTTGAAATTTCCAGCTTGAGAGAGAATGAGGTTTAAATTGTTGCTTGGACATCTCTTGCTTATATTTGCCTGTTTGTCTAATATTGCAGTTGGTAATTTCATTTGTCTAGTTACCACAAAAATATATATGTTGACTTTGAAGTCAAACTTCCTACGTTCTATTAGAAATCATGTTTGTGCAATCCAATGTTTTAAAAACCGGTATTTTAGTTTTACCGGTGTGGAAAAATTTTCCGGTATTACCGGTATTACCGGAAATACCGGCCGGTACGACTATTTTAATTTATTTTATTATTTTATATAAAAAACTACAAAATTTGTTACAATTTAACGAAAATAGTTAAAACACAATTATAATATACTCAAAAAATAATACCAAATAGGTATTTCATAACAAAATATAAGTTTTAAAGTTCACAAATAACAAAGAATAACATTAAAGTATCATATAAATACTTTTAGAGAAAAAATCAAATTTTTTTTTTGAAAATACCGGAAATACCGGAATGGTAATACCGGGATACCGGTAATACTGGCCGGTATATACAGGTATTTAAAACATTGGTGCAATCATTAGGCCAATAACTTTTTCAGGTTTGAAGTTGATTAAGGAGGTGTTTGGCATCATGCTCTAAAAGCGATTGTCTACTTGTTGCGTTTTGAAGCTCGTATAAGCTACTTATAACGGTTGGTATAGTGAAAATGATTCTAATTATTAGAGTCAAACAATTTGTCAAACAGATTGTTGACCCGAACACACTTTCCCATTATGAAAGCATGCTTGATGCTATGGTGGATGCTGCCTATTACGCCATATATAGCTGCTTATAATACTTTTATACTTCGGTGATTCCAATTATTGTGACTTGTTAGTATATGATCACGTAAAATGAACGTATGTCCAGAAAATATTTAAGCCTACGGGGTCACACGCGTTGACACTTAGATATCCGGTAATATGTATATATTGTATCTACATATTTATAATCACCAAGTTGAGAGAAATGATAATTGGACATTATTAACTAGATATGTTAATTAGACTTATTTATTAATTAATAAATATGAATTATTAATTATTAAATATTAATTAATAAATATGAATTATTAATTATTAAATATTAATTAATAATTAATGTAATTATTAATTAAACCCTAGTCCAAGTCAAAAGATATTACTTGAAGGTTAAGTTATTTGGGATATATCTATACACTATATATACCCCAATTATCTAACCCTAAATATATATAACAAAACCAAACATTCGTCTGGTTTCTCTCGATCGGATACACCAACCGATAATACAAAACCCATGTTACAATTACAAGACCATAAATACACTTTATTATATAGATAATCAGAAAGCTATTTTGGTGGGGTTTATATTCTTGACTTCGACAGAAACATGTTTTATGTTTCTTCATTGTGTCGATCGAAATATAATTAAAGGCAAGCTAGGAGCTTTTGACTTTTGGTGATTTAAGATCTAGCAATCTTCGGGTATTGTTCGACGTGTCGTTTGTGCGATCGTAGAGGGATTTACTTCAAATCCTTTTAAAGTTTCTTACTTTATCATCTTCAATTAAAGGTATATGCTTTATTTCCTTAGTTAATTAATTAATTGCATAGTTAATCTTCCGCTGCGTGCTTTGTGATTTGATTTGATAATTTGTTATATAACCCAACAGTGGTATCAGAGCCTACTATGTGATGATTAATTACCAAAAAGATCAAAATTTGAAGGGGGGTTATGGTTTTATCTTTTTTAGAATTTTATGTAATAAAATAAAAATATATATAATTATTTTTTATTTTTTCGAATTCAGAATATAAAATAAAAAAAAAAAATTTAAACCCTAATTCCAAGTTTTGATCTTTAAGCATTATTATGTGATAATTGCATGCATTAATGATGTACCTTTTAATTATTTAATTGTTAAATAGAAGTAAAAATCATGAATTTTTCATGCAAATTATTCATGATTATTACTTAGATATATTGATATGAAATCTTGATCATTAGGGTTAATTATGCTAGATAATTGAATAACTAATTGTGTGACAATGTGATTATGTTTTTGTGAAAATCCCTGTTTGACACCAGTTCACTAAAACGACCATAACTAATCAACCGTAAGGAGTTAAA
Source organism: Erigeron breviscapus (assembly GCA_034093135.1). Taxonomy (NCBI): domain Eukaryota; kingdom Viridiplantae; phylum Streptophyta; class Magnoliopsida; order Asterales; family Asteraceae; genus Erigeron; species Erigeron breviscapus. The sequence goes on along the minus strand of CM067171.1, from coordinate 90,884,186 downwards.
AGCCGAATTTTTTACAGTAGGTGCTTGACTCATAGGGCTACAACTTTTCTGTTTTGTGCTAAGCCCAGTTCGGCCTTCTTCAGGGCCAGATTTGGTCGTGAAGCTGCTGGATTTTCCAGATCAGCATCTTGTTAATTTATGGTAGATAATTTGTTATAAAATTTTTGGCTTACGCAATCAAGGCAACTTGATGTATGTGGACTCTTTCCATATGAAAGAGTAGCCAATCTTATACCATAGTGACCAAAATTAGGTTGATTACCTTAATTGTTAAGTTGTAAATTTAGTAAGTTTAATTTTCATTTTATGAAAATTGTGTGCAAAATTGTTTTTGGAAAAATAAACTTGACTAAAAATATCGAAATAAGATTTTGTTTATAAAATTGGTGCCCTAAAAAAAATCAAAAGATACACCGGCTCACCCATTTGAACAAACTCTAAGAGAGGTATAAGTCGGAGTGCGTTAGCCTCCTAAAAGGGCGGGTTTTTAATTGCGTTCATCGCAAACCTTTGCCCTTGCGCTTCTTTATGCGTTCAAATGGAGCTACCGAGCTCTTTTGTATTTAAAGGCAATAAAAATGAGTTTTATAAACATATTATGTTTAGAAGATATGCATGAATCTTCAAACATAACTTTTTGATCACACATCAAATTGATTGACCCAATAAACTTAAGTCATTTGCCATCCAACTTGCAAAGGACACTTGTGGCTGTTGTTTTACTCACTGGTACACAGTGGTGAAATGGCAGTTGCATGGCAAATCCCACTCACTGGTACACAGTGGTGGACAAATTTGCGCGTTCTTGGTTGGACGACTTAAAGCGAGTTAAGCGGTGAGACCTTGACCCGTGGCAAAAGATGGGACAAAATATGACTACAAATCACTTGATGAATCAAGTGTCATTTGTAGGTCCCATTCTTACTAGGAATTGCACATGTAATGCAATTACTGCTCGTCACTTACCTTTTGAGTGCAATCATTTCTAGCAGATCAACTGATGAAATGATTGTATGTCAATTGGATCCTAGCCTTAATGAAATTAATTGTTTATTTTATAAACATTGGGTAATTAATTTCTTAAGGATTAATTATCGAAAATACCGATAATTGAACTTGAATCTGTTTTGTAAAAGGCAACAAATCCTTCACAAAACATACACCAATCGGCTTTTAGGTCGATGCTAGAAAGAGAAAACTTTCTAAAACCAATTTCAATGACTGTTTTGTCAATAGAGAATTGTTCTAAAAGTTGAAAAGAAAACTGGTGTCATTGAAACTCAGATATCGCTATTCCTGATGCGAGTGCCACTACTTTGCAGTTGGAAGCATAAAATACTCAGTACAATAGACATATTGAGGTTGCTTATTTGATGCTAGAAGCATGGCTCCCGAGCTTCAAAAAGCAATTCGGATTGCAAAATCCGTGTGATATGATCAAATAACTCAAGTCTATGTACGGAAAACAAGTTGGAGTTGAAATTACTTGAGCTAATTGAGTCACTCCATAACTTGAACACGAGTATGGGAAACCGGTGAATGCTCATGTACTCAAGATGAAGAGTTACTTTGAGCATTTTGGAAAGGTTAAACTATGTGTATCTTCTGCCGATTGTTATTGGCATAAGAGACTTTGAGAAGTTTGTGCACAATTACAATTTGCATAGCATAAGTTGGACTTCATAATCAAGTTGATTGAGTATGAGGAAAACCTTCCTAAGAAATCTGAGATACCCCAAGTTCTTATGATCAAGGGGGGAATGGTTTAGAAAGCAAAACAACGGTAAAACTAAGGGCAAGAACTTTGGTAAGAGAAAACAAAGTGTTTAGTCTCAAAACCTTAAAAGACCCCTTGGAAAAAGAAGCATACGACTAAAGACCAGTCTTGTCATCACTATGCTAAAGTGAGACACTGGAAAAGGAATTGTCCTAAGTATCTAGTTGAGTTGAACAAGAAGAAGAAGCAAGTTGGTTTAACCAATTCTTCAAGTATCTTCTTAACTGAATTATAAGTGTTGGTGAGATTCAAATGATAATTCAATAGCAAAAGAGTCAAGTTACTTGGACTCTATTTATCTTTGACATTGTCATCTTGTTTAATTTTGTCAAGAAACACATTTAAAGTCTTCAATGTGAAGAATTCTTACAAATCAAATGATGAATCATTTGAAAAATGCGTGGTTTTGACAAGAAACGCATTAAAAGTCTTCAATGTGAAGAAATCTTACAAATCAAATGATGAATCATTTGATAAATGCGTGTCTTTTGAATTGTCGTTAGCAAGAAAAGCATTGTAAGACTTCAATGTAAAGGGATCTTACAATCAAATGATGAATCATTTGAAAAATGCATGTCTTGTGTTTTCGGCAAGATGACAAGAATACCTTTTTCGCATAAAATCGGAAAAGGCTAAGGAACTACTTTGACTAATACATTCGGATGTATGTAGCCGATTTAGACATGAGTCAAGGAAAGATGCTAGCTACTTTACCATTTTTATGAATGATTTCAGTCATTATGGTTATGTTTACTTAAACATGAAGTGTTTGAAACATTCAAAGAGTTTAAAAATGAAGTAGAAAATCAACTCGGCAAAACCATCAAGATTTTTCGTTCGGATCGAGGTGGTGAATACTTAAGCCAAGAGTTTAAGGATTATCTGAAAGCGTGTGGAATTGTCCAACAGCTTATTCCTCCATACACTCCTCAACATAATGGAGTGTCTGAAAGGAGAAATCGAACCTTGCTAGACATGGTGAGATCTATGATGACCCTTACGACTCTCCAATTTTTATTTTGGGATTATGCTCTAGAGACTGTTGTACGCATTCTCAATATGGTTCCAACCAAGAAGGTTGACAAGACACCATATGAATTATGGCATGGAAATGTTCCTAATCTGTCTTACTTAAGAGTCTGGGGATGTGAGGCACTTGTGAAGCGCGATACGCCTGGCAAATTTGAACCCAGAACTACTAAGTGCATCTTTGTCGGATACCCTAAGGAGACGATGGGTTACGACTTCTATGATCCCGTCAAAAACACTGTTCGTGTTGCTCGATATGCTGAATTCTTTGAGAAGAAATTAGCTCAAGAGAACAGTGGGAGGGTTGTAGAACTTGATGAGACTCAAGAGGAAGATGTGTCACCTTCTGAAGCTCCTAGCAATCATCAACTTGGGGGGGAAATGTTCAACGTGATGAACCTCAAGTCGATGATGATGAAGCGATTCCACTTCGTAGGTCCGTAAGGACAAGACGTCCTACTGACAGATTATGTCTGATGGTAGAAGAAAACGTTTTAGGAGATCTCGATGAGCCTCCGAATTTCAAAGTTGCATTATCAGATACGGAATCTGACAAATGGCTTGAAGCTACGAAGGTGGAAATGAAATCCATGAAAGACAATCAAGTCTGGAGCTTGGTTGATCTTCCACCAAATGCTCAAACTGTTGGGTGTAAGTGGATCTTCAAGAAGAAGACGGACATGGATGGAAATGTACACACCTATAAAGCTCGTCTCGTGGCGAAAGGTTATACTCAACGTTTCGGTGTTGACTATGATGAGACCTTTTCTCCAGTTGCGGACATTAGAGCTATTAGGATTCTCTTAGCCATAGCTGCGTACTATGACTTTGAGATATGGCAAATGGATGTTAAGACTGCCTTCTTAAATGGTTACTTGGATGAAGAAGTCTATATGGATCAACCTGAAGGTTTTATTGATCCAAAACATCCCAACAAAGTATGCAAGCTTCAAAGGTCCATTTATGGACTAAAGCAAGCATCAAGAAGTTGGAACAAGCGGTTTGATGAAGAAATCAAAAAGTTTGGTTTCGTTCAAAATCCCGATGAGCCATGTGTATATCGCAAAGCTAGTGGGAGTAATGTTACTTTCCTTGTCTTGTATGTTGATGACATATTGATCATAGGAAAACACATTCCAATGTTGCAAGATGTTAAATCCATCTTGGAAAGTGTTTTGCCATGAAAGATTTAGGAGAAGCGGCATTTATTCTTGGAATCAAGATCTACCGAGATAGATCAAAGCGGTTAATTGGACTAAGTCAAAGTGCTTATATTGATAAGGTCACGCATGCAAGGACTTAACTTATCTAGCAGAAAAAAAAAAAAAAAAAAAAAAAAAAAAAAAAAAAAAAAAAAAAAAAAAAAAAAAAAAAAAAAAAAAAAAAAAAAAAAAAAAAAAAAAAAAAAAAAAAAAAAAAAAAAAAAATTGGACTAAGTCAAAGTGCTTATATTGATAAGGTCACGCATGCAAGGACTTAACTTATCTAGCAAGAACGGTGCTACTACACCAAATGAGGTGTAGCGTATGCAAAGAGTTCCTTATGCTTCGGCGGTGGGATCTATTATGTATGCGGTAAGATGCACTAGACCTAATATTGCGTTCGCGCAAAATATAGTTAACCATTATCAGCAAAATCCTGGAGAGGATCTTTGGATTGCTGTAAAGAATATTCTTAAGTACATGTGTGCTACTAAAGAATTATTCTTGGTGTATGGTTGAAATCCTGATCAAAATTCAAATGGTAATAGAATTTGTGATGTTGGATTTCAGACTGATAAATATGATTAAAAATATCAGTCGGGATACGTCTTCATTATTTAAATGAAGGCGCGGTGGAATGCTATGAGCTATAAACCGCAGTTGCCATGTCTGCAACAGAGTCTGAGTACATTGCTGCCTCAGAAGCTGCAATGGAAGCAGTCTGGATAAGGAAGTTCATTAGCGGGCTTGACGTGATCCCCTCGAGTGACTTACCCAATGATATGTACTGTGATAATACTGGTGCATTAATCATTGCCAACGAACCCGGAGTTCAGAAAGGTGCCAGACATTATGCTAGATGATGTCACTATGTTCGTGAGCAGATCGAACTAGGAGAGATCAAATTACTCAAAGTTCACACATATTTTAACTTAGCTGATCCTTTCACAAAAGCTTTGTCTAGGCCCAAGCTTGAAAGGCATGCCGATGGCATAGGACTTAAATTAGCTAGTTATTTCATGTAAATCTGTTGTTTCGGTATTTGGATAAGGGATGTTAAACAATTTATATTTTTCATAAAGAAATAAAGTACTTGATATGTTTGATTTCATTTAATATTAATTGTGTCCTATATTTGCATGTTTAATCCTTGAATATTTTATTAATATTCTAAATTGTCCATTGTCGATTAACTATATGGGAATATAGTTAAACTAAGACAAATCTGAGCGATTGGTTATATTCTTGGAATATATAATGGATGGTCCCACCAAACTCACATGATATCCATAGTTGATGCATATCGGACTACCCCACTAACGAATTATCACTTTATGGATCGGCGTCATTAAGTGAAATTCGTAAACGGTTACTTTATCTATCCTTAGACTTGAGATACAAGCAGGTCAGCATGTATGAATTGCACTTACTTGATATAGTTCTAACTCTCCTGAATAAGGGAGTACAAAAGGGCTATTTTCAGTTAGTGTAGAGAAGTATATGACTGGACACGTGTAGTCAATATAAGATTTGTTCCTTCGACTTAAAAGTTGAAGTATGATACCATTGGCGCCCTCATTAGGACTAATTAAGATGTTTGCATGGCCGTGCCCAAATAAATCCAGATGGTTCTCGATTATATTTGGTAATCATTAATTAGTTATGGAATGAGAAACAGAATCGTTAAATTATGAAATGACATTGATCCATATTCATATTTAACAAGGTATCTGAACAAAGGGATAATAAATGCCTCAACCATTTAAATATACTTTAAGAAACTATACTTAAATATTTCTGGGAGCATTGACGTGTTGCTAGACGCTAACCAATGTTATTACCTTCATTTATTACGAGCTCAAGTGGGAGCTGTTAGTATATGATCACGTAAAATGAACGTATGTCCAGAAAATATTTAAGCCTACGGGGTCACACGCGTTGACACTTAGATATTCGGTAATATGTATATATTGTATCTACATATTTATAATCACCAAGTTGAGAGAAATGATAATTGGACATTATTAACTAGATATGTTAATTAGACTTATTTATTAATTAATAAATATGAATTATTAATTATTAAATATTAATTAATAATTAATGTAGTTATTAATTAAACCCTAGTCCAAGTCAAAAGATATTACTTGAAGGTTAAGTTATTTGGGATATATCTATACACTATATATACCCCAATTATCTAACCCTAAATATATATAACAAAACCAAACATTCGTCTGGTTTCTCTCGATCGGATACACCAACCGATAATACAAAACCCATGTTACAATTACAAGACCATAAATACACTTTATTATATAGATAATCAGAAAGCTATTTTGGTGGGGTTTATATTCTTGACTTCGACAGAAACATGTTTTATGTTTCTTCATTGTGTCGATCGAAATATAATTAAAGGCAAGCTAGGAGCTTTTGACTTTTGGTGATTTAAGATCTAGCAATCTTCGGGTATTGTTCGACGTGTCGTTTGTGCGATCGTAGAGGGATTTACTTCAAATCCTTTTAAAGTTTCTTACTTTATCATCTTCAATTAAAGGTATATGCTTTATTTCCTTAGTTAATTAATTAATTGCATAGTTAATCTTCCGCTGCGTGCTTTGTGATTTGATTTGATAATTTGTTATATAACCCAACAGTGGTATCAGAGCCTACTATGTGATGATTAATTACCAAAAAGATCAAAATTTGAAGGGGGTTATGGTTTTATCTTTTTTAGAATTTTATGTAATAAAATAAAAATATATATAATTATTTTTTATTTTTTCGAATTCAGAATATAAAATAAAAAAAAAAATTTAAACCCTAATTCCAAGTTTTGATCTTTAAGCATTATTATGTGATAATTGCATGCATTAATGATGTACCTTTTAATTATTTAATTGTTAAATAGAAGTAAAAATCATGAATTTTTCATGCAAATTATTCATGATTATTACTTAGATATATTGATATGAAATCTTGATCATTAGGGTTAATTATGCTAGATAATTGAATAACTAATTGTGTGACAATGTGATTATGTTTTTGTGAAAATCCCTGTTTGACACCAGTTCACTAAAACGACCATAACTAATCAACCGTAAGGAGTTAAAAGCCGAATTTTTTACAGTAGGTGCTTGACTCATAGGGCTACAACTTTTCTGTTTTGTGCTAAGCCCAGTTCGGCCTTCTTCAGGGCCAGATTTGGTCGTGAAGCTGCTGGATTTTCCAGATCAGCATCTTGTTAATTTATGGTAGATAATTTGTTATAAAATTTTTGGCTTACGCAATCAAGGCAACTTGATGTATGTGGACTCTTTCCATATGAAAGAGTAGCCAATCTTATACCATAGTGACCAAAATTAGGTTGATTACCTTAATTGTTAAGTTGTAAATTTAGTAAGTTTAATTTTCATTTTATGAAAATTGTGTGCAAAATTGTTTTTGGAAAAATAAACTTGACTAAAAATATCGAAATAAGATTTTGTTTATAAAATTGGTGCCCTAAAAAAAAATCAAAAGATACACCGGCTCACCCATTTGAACAAACTCTAAGAGAGGTATAAGTCGGAGTGCGTTAGCCTCCTAAAAGGGCGGGTTTTTAATTGCGTTCATCGCAAACCTTTGCCCTTGCGCTTCTTTGTGCGTTCAAATGGAGCTACCGAGCTCTTTTGTATTTAAAGGCAATAAAAATGAGTTTTATAAACATATTATGTTTAGAAGATATGCATGAATCTTCAAAACATAACTTTTTGATCACACATCAAATTGATTGACCCAATAAACTTAAGTCATTTGCCATCCAACTTGCAAAGGACACTTGTGGCTGTTGTTTTACTCACTGGTACACAGTGGTGAAATGGCAGTTGCATGCAAATCCCACTCACTGGTACACAGTGGTGGACAAATTTGCGCGTTCTTGGTTGGACGACTTAAAGCGAGTTAAGCGGTGAGACCTTGACCCGTGGCAAAAGATGGGACAAAATATGACTACAAATCACTTGATGAATCAAGTGTCATTTGTAGGTCCCATTCTTACTAGGAATTGCACATGTAATGCAATTACTGCTCGTCACTTACCTTTTGAGTGCAATCATTTCTAGCAGATCAACTGATGAAATGATTGTATGTCAATTGGATCCTAGCCTTAATGAAATTAATTGTTTATTTTATAAACATTGGGTAATTAATTTCTTAAGGATTAATTATCGAAAATACCGATAATTGAACTTGAATCTGTTTTGTAAAAGGCAACAAATCCTTCACAAAACATACACCAATCGGCTTTTAGGTCGATGCTAGAAAGAGAAAACTTTCTAAAACCAATTTCAATGACTGTTTTGTCAATAGAGAATTGTTCTAAAAGTTGAAAAGAAAACTGGTGTCATTGAAACTCAGATATCGCTATTCCTGATGCGAGTGCCACTACTTTGCAGTTGGAAGCATAAAATACTCAGTACAATAGACATATTGAGGTTGCTTATTTGATGCTAGAAGCATGGCTCCCGAGCTTCAAAAAGCAATTCGGATTGCAAAATCCGTGTGATATGATCAAATAACTCAAGTCTATGTACGGAAAACAAGTTGGAGTTGAAATTACTTGAGCTAATTGAGTCACTCCATAACTTGAACACGAGTATGGGAAACCGGTGAATGCTCATGTACTCAAGATGAAGAGTTACTTTGAGCATTTTGGAAAGGTTAAACTATGTGTATCTTCTGCCGATTGTTATTGGCATAAGAGACTTTGAGAAGTTTGTGCACAATTACAATTTGCATAGCATAAGTTGGACTTCATAATCAAGTTGATTGAGTATGAGGAAAACCTTCCTAAGAAATCTGAGATACCCCAAGTTCTTATGATCAAGGGGGGAATGGTTTAGAAAGCAAAACAACGGTAAAACTAAGGGCAAGAACTTTGGTAAGAGAAAACAAAGTGTTTAGTCTCAAAACCTTAAAAGACCCCTTGGAAAAAGAAGCATACGACTAAAGACCAGTCTTGTCATCACTATGCTAAAGTGAGACACTGGAAAAGGAATTGTCCTAAGTATCTAGTTGAGTTGAACAAGAAGAAGAAGCAAGTTGGTTTAACCAATTCTTCAAGTATCTTCTTAACTGAATTATAAGTGTTGGTGAGATTCAAATGATAATTCAATAGCAAAAGAGTCAAGTTACTTGGACTCTATTTATCTTTGACATTGTCATCTTGTTTAATTTTGTCAAGAAACACATTTAAAGTCTTCAATGTGAAGAATTCTTACAAATCAAATGATGAATCATTTGAAAAATGCGTGGTTTTGACAAGAAACGCATTAAAAGTCTTCAATGTGAAGAAATCTTACAAATCAAATGATGAATCATTTGATAAATGCGTGTCTTTTGAATTGTCGTTAGCAAGAAAAGCATTGTAAGACTTCAATGTAAAGGGATCTTACAATCAAATGATGAATCATTTGAAAAATGCATGTCTTGTGTTTTCGGCAAGATGACAAGAATACCTTTTTCGCATAAAATCGGAAAAGGCTAAGGAACTACTTTGACTAATACATTCGGATGTATGTAGCCGATTTAGACATGAGTCAAGGAAAGATGCTAGCTACTTTACCATTTTTATGAATGATTTCAGTCATTATGGTTATGTTTACTTAAACATGAAGTGTTTGAAACATTCAAAGAGTTTAAAAATGAAGTAGAAAATCAACTCGGCAAAACCATCAAGATTCTTCGTTCGGATCGAGGTGGTGAATACTTAAGCCAAGAGTTTAAGGATTATCTGAAAGCGTGTGGAATTGTCCAACAGCTTATTCCTCCATACACTCCTCAACATAATGGAGTGTCTGAAAGGAGAAATCGAACCTTGCTAGACATGGTGAGATCTATGATGACCCTTACGACTCTCCAATTTTTATTTTGGGATTATGCTCTAGAGACTGCTGTACGCATTCTCAATATGGTTCCAACCAAGAAGGTTGACAAGACACCATATGAATTATGGCATGGAAATGTTCCTAATCTGTCTTACTTAAGAGTCTGGGGATGTGAGGCACTTGTGAAGCGCGATACGCCTGGCAAATTTGAACCCAGAACTACTAAGTGCATCTTTGTCGGATACCCTAAGGAGACGATGGGTTACGACTTCTATGATCCCGTCAAAAACACTGTTCGTGTTGCTCGATATGCTGAATTCTTTGAGAAGAAATTAGCTCAAGAGAACAGTGGGAGGGTTGTAGAACTTGATGAGACTCAAGAGGAAGATGTGTCACCTTCTGAAGCTCCTAGCAATCATCAACTTGGGGGGGAAATGTTCAACGTGATGAACCTCAAGTCGATGATGATGAAGCGATTCCACTTCGTAGGTCCGTAAGGACAAGACGTCCTACTGACAGATTATGTCTGATGGTAGAAGAAAACGTTTTAGGAGATCTCGATGAGCCTCCGAATTTCAAAGTTGCATTATCAGATACGGAATCTGACAAATGGCTTGAAGCTACGAAGGTGGAAATGAAATCCATGAAAGACAATCAAGTCTGGAGCTTGGTTGATCTTCCACCAAATGCTCAAACTGTTGGGTGTAAGTGGATCTTCAAGAAGAAGACGGACATGGATGGAAATGTACACACCTATAAAGCTCGTCTCGTGGCGAAAGGTTATACTCAACGTTTCGGTGTTGACTATGATGAGACCTTTTCTCCAGTTGCGGACATTAGAGCTATTAGGATTCTCTTAGCCATAGCTGCGTACTATGACTTTGAGATATGGCAAATGGATGTTAAGACTGCCTTCTTAAATGGTTACTTGGATGAAGAAGTCTATATGGATCAACCTGAAGGTTTTATTGATCCAAAACATCCCAACAAAGTATGCAAGCTTCAAAGGTCCATTTATGGACTAAAGCAAGCATCAAGAAGTTGGAACAAGCGGTTTGATGAAGAAATCAAAAAGTTTGGTTTCGTTCAAAATCCCGATGAGCCATGTGTATATCGCAAAGCTAGTGGGAGTAATGTTACTTTCCTTGTCTTGTATGTTGATGACATATTGATCATAGGAAAACACATTCCAATGTTGCAAGATGTTAAATCCCATCTTGGAAAGTGTTTTGCCATGAAAGATTTAGGAGAAGCGGCATTTATTCTTGGAATCAAGATCTACCGAGATAGATCAAAGCGGTTAATTGGACTAAGTCAAAGTGCTTATATTGATAAGGTCACGCATGCAAGGACTTAACTTATCTAGCAAGAACGGTGCTACTACACCAAATGAGGTGTAGCGTATGCAAAGAGTTCCTTATGCTTCGGCGGTGGGATCTATTATGTATGCGGTAAGATGCACTAGACCTAATATTGCGTTCGCGCAAAATATAGTTAACCATTATCAGCAAAATCCTGGAGAGGATCTTTGGATTGCTGTAAAGAATATTCTTAAGTACATGTGTGCTACTAAAGAATTATTCTTGGTGTATGGTTGAAATCCTGATCAAAATTCAAATGGTAATAGAATTTGTGATGTTGGATTTCAGACTGATAAATATGATTAAAAATATCAGTCGGGATACGTCTTCATTATTTAAATGAAGGCGCGGTGGAATGCTATGAGCTATAAACCGCAGTTGCCATGTCTGCAACAGAGTCTGAGTACATTGCTGCCTCAGAAGCTGCAATGGAAGCAGTCTGGATAAGGAAGTTCATTAGCGGGCTTGACGTGATCCCCTCGAGTGACTTACCCAATGATATGTACTGTGATAATACTGGTGCATTAATCATTGCCAACGAACCCGGAGTTCAGAAAGGTGCCAGACATTATGCTAGATGATGTCACTATGTTCGTGAGCAGATCGAACTAGGAGAGATCAAATTACTCAAAGTTCACACATATTTTAACTTAGCTGATCCTTTCACAAAAGCTTTGTCTAGGCCCAAGCTTGAAAGGCATGCCGATGGCATAGGACTTAAATTAGCTAGTTATTTCATGTAAATCTGTTGTTTCGGTATTTGGATAAGGGATGTTAAACAATTTATATTTTTCATAAAGAAATAAAGTACTTGATATGTTTGATTTCATTTAATATTAATTGTGTCCTATATTTGCATGTTTAATCCTTGAATATTTTATTAATATTCTAAATTGTCCATTGTCGATTAACTATATGGGAATATAGTTAAACTAAGACAAATCTGAGCGATTGGTTATATTCTTGGAATATATAATGGATGGTCCCACCAAACTCACATGATATCCATAGTTGATGCATATCGGACTACCCCACTAACGAATTATCACTTTATGGATCGGCGTCATTAAGTGAAATTCGTAAACGGTTACTTTATCTATCCTTAGACTTGAGATACAAGCAGGTCAGCATGTATGAATTGCACTTACTTGATATAGTTCTAACTCTCCTGAATAAGGGAGTACAAAAGGGCTATTTTCAGTTAGTGTAGAGAAGTATATGACTGGACACGTGTAGTCAATATAAGATTTGTTCCTTCGACTTAAAAGTTGAAGTATGATACCATTGGCGCCCTCATTAGGACTAATTAAGATGTTTGCATGGCCGTGCCCAAATAAATCCAGATGGTTCTCGATTATATTTGGTAATCATTAATTAGTTATGGAATGAGAAACAGAATCGTTAAATTATGAAATGACATTGATCCATATTCATATTTAACAAGGTATCTGAACAAAGGGATAATAAATGCCTCAACCATTTAAATATACTTTAAGAAACTATACTTAAATATTTCTGGGAGCATTGACGTGTTGCTAGACGCTAACCAATGTTATTACCTTCATTTATTACGAGCTCAAGTGGGAGCTGTTAGTATATGATCACGTAAAATGAACGTATGTCCAGAAAATATTTAAGCCTACGGGGTCACACGCGTTGACACTTAGATATTCGGTAATATGTATATATTGTATCTACATATTTATAATCACCAAGTTGAGAGAAATGATAATTGGACATTATTAACTAGATATGTTAATTAGACTTATTTATTAATTAATAAATATGAATTATTAATTATTAAATATTAATTAATAATTAATGTAGTTATTAATTAAACCCTAGTCCAAGTCAAAAGATATTACTTGAAGGTTAAGTTATTTGGGATATATCTATACACTATATATACCCCAATTATCTAACCCTAAATATATATAACAAAACCAAACATTCGTCTGGTTTCTCTCGATCGGATACACCAACCGATAATACAAAACCCATGTTACAATTACAAGACCATAAATACACTTTATTATATAGATAATCAGAAAGCTATTTTGGTGGGGTTTATATTCTTGACTTCGACAGAAACATGTTTTATGTTTCTTCATTGTGTCGATCGAAATATAATTAAAGGCAAGCTAGGAGCTTTTGACTTTTGGTGATTTAAGATCTAGCAATCTTCGGGTATTGTTCGACGTGTCGTTTGTGCGATCGTAGAGGGATTTACTTCAAATCCTTTTAAAGTTTCTTACTTTATCATCTTCAATTAAAGGTATATGCTTTCTTTCCTTGGTTAATTAATTAATTGCATAGTTAATCTTCCGCTGCGTGCTTTGTGATTTGATTTGATAATTTGTTATATAACCCAACATAATGACTGAAACGGGTGCCATGGTCTGGTGGTGGAAATGAAAGTGACGCCACTGTGGAACACGCAGAGACCTTTTAATACAACTTGGTTCAGCGAGTTTTGAGTGGGGAGTCAACCCTCCATTATCATGAAGTCGTTCATTTACCAATTTTATGATGACAAGAGGCCACCAACTATGGTGTTTTTTTTTATAGTAATGGGAGTAGTTTTATAATCTTGTTCTTGGTGATTCAAAGGGGAATTCTTCGAGCGGCGGACCCTGCTAGCTTGCAAGACGGTTTGAATTGGGCATGCGGGCAAGGGCAGGCGAACTGCACTGCCATTCAGTCTGGGAACCCATGTTACCTGCCCAATACGGTACAAAACCATGCTTCCTATGCTTACAACGATTATTACCAAAGAAGGCGTGACACCGGCGGAACCTGTGACTTTGGTGGCACAGCTATAACAACCAATGTTGACCCGAGTACGTTTCTTTATCTCTTCTAACCATTCTTTTATATTCTTTATTTTTTTTGAACGGCCACTTAAGATAATGTCGGATACTCCGTATGCAGCGCCTCAATGGCTAAAGGTATACACAACCTGGCAACCATTTCAGAGGTCAAGGGTTCTATCTTCATGCCTTGCAAGGCCGGAGGTCCTTTTTCTATCTTAGATAGAACCTCGAAGCAACCTATCTACCGTAGGTAGGAGTAAGGCTGCCTACATTTTAAGATCCCCCATACACCGTCATTGTATTGGCACCTAAAACTCGTGGAAGACGTTATTGAATGCTACTTACCTTACTTTTTTTAGTTTTACAAAAATAACATAAAGTTCCGTTTATATAATACTCGTATTTTTTTGTGGACTTCCAACCTTTTGAGTATTGACCCGTTCCACTTTTGGTTCAAATATTTTGTTTGCTGGGTGAAGATTAAACACAACCAAAATCGTGCAATTTATAACAAAATGGGCAATGGTTGCCAGTTTGCCATAACCGGAATTTTGATTGAACTGAATTTCAAATTATAGCTTTTGACACCCAGATTTGATGTAATTTCATATATCCAACTCCATTAGAATCAGCCAACAAAACGTGAAGCGCCTACCACTCTAAATGCATGTTGCAAAAGAGAGGATATACGTGTGTACAATGAAACAAACAGTATTCAAGTCCTTTTCCAAAATTTTAAAAAAATGATAAAATTAAATATTGCATTGCACCAAACTGTGAAAGAATACGATTAGATATATGATGTAACAAACAAACAAAACTAAATCACAAGTGGATACAGAGTCTTGCATCATGGATTATTTAAAAAGAGAGTGGTTGGCTAAACCCGTTTGAATATATCCAAATGAACAAATAATTATGACAAGGTCAACGTTTGATATTATGCAACTTCATATACATAACACCCAACAAATAAACAAACAATCTTTTAAACCTTTTTCTAAAATACCAATTAATGGCTGAAATTGTTGTTAGCGCTATTGTCGGTGTGCTAATTGAAAAATTAATCTCTGGTGCCTTGATGAATTTTGCTCGATCCGAAGGAATTGATTCTCATCTTAACATATGGAAGAAAACTTTGCCCATGATCGAAGCTGTGCTTGTTGATGCAGCCCAGAAGCAATTCACACAAAGGGCTGTTGAATTATGGCTGGTTGAGCTCCAGGATTTGGCTTATGATATAGACGATGTACTTGATGATATCGCCACTGAAGCAATGAAGCACAGATTTGAAGAATCTCAAGCAAGCACACGCACTAATAGTAAGTTATCCATGGTCTTCCCATCTTGTTGTACTACTTTCACTCCACGTAACTTGATGTACGGCCGTAAGATGAGTTATAAGCTAGATGATATTACTGCTAGATTGCATGATCTTGTTGAGCAAAAAAATAATCTAGGTTTGTTGAGCAAAAAAACACATCAAAATGTGATCAACATTGTGTCCATTATTGGTATGGGTGGCCTTGGGAAAACAACTCTTGCCCAACTTTTGTACAATGATCAGAGAGTGAAGGATCACTTTGAACTCAGAGCATGGGTTTGTGTTTCCGATGAATTTGATGTGTTTATTAGCAAGCAAGTTTATCAAGCTATAGGAGGGGAAAACAAAGAATTTGCTAATCTGGATCTGCTTCATGTTGCCCTTAAAGAAAAACTTTCAAAGAAAAGGTTCCTGGTTGTTTTAGATGAAAAAAAAAAAAAAAAAGAAAAAAAAAGAAAAGAAAAAAGTTCCTCGTTGTTTTAGATGATGTTTGGAATGAAGAACCCAAGAAATGGGATCTCCTTAAAAGTGCTTTTGATGTAGGGGCACATGGAAGTAAATTTTTAGTGACCACACGGAAGAAAGAGGTTGCATTAGTTATGGACTCTATGCAACCTTATGTGTTGGAGGTTTTGTCAGATGAGATATCTCTCTTTATTAGCTCAATCTGCGCTAGGTTATGAACAAAACTTTAACGATCATCCATCACTTAAATTGATTGCTCAATCTATCGTTAAGAAGTGTGATGGGTTGCCTTTGGCTTTGATAGCACTTGGAAGGGTTTTGAAGACCAAAGAAAATAAAGAGGTTGAATGGAACAGCGATATATGGAATTCAGACAACAAGAGTGACATTCTTCCGGCTCTGAAGTTAAGCTACTATGACCTCTCTTCACATCTAAAGCAACTCTTCGCATATTGCTCCTTATTTCCAAAGGATTATGAGTTCAAAAAGAAGAAACTAGTCTTATTGTGGATGGCACAAGGGTTTTTGTCCCAACCAAAGGGCAACAACCAACCAATGGAGAGTTTGGGTGACAAATATTTCGAAGAGTTATTGTCAAGGTCCTTTTTTCATCCTTTAGGGAATGATAAATCACTATACATAATGCATGACTTGATGAATGACTTGGCTAGAAGTGTTGCAGGAGAGTTTTTCCTAAGGTTGGATGAGAATATGGATCTAAAAGGTGGCAATGAAGCTTTTCATAAGCTTCGTCACTTTTCAATCACAAGTCAACAACGAGTTGCAAAGTACGAGAAGTTCAAGGAAATAAACCTAGCTAGATGCTTGCGAACCTTCTTACTTGTGTCAGTCGGTCGGAGAAGATTATTATCGCTCGACAATGAGATTGGAGAATTACTTCTGTAACACCCCGACTATAGCGGAAACACGAGATGCCACAGAACGACATGGTACAAAAGATTTAAGTAATAAACATCAACATAAAGTTTCAAATGCCATTCAAATTAAAAAGGTAACAATTCAAGTTGACGTTTAATAATCATTACATAATCAAATCCATAACCAAAAGATCAAATGTTTGCGTTACTAGTCCACATACAACAAGTAAACACATCATCCATGAAGCGGTCCAAAAGCTAACTTATTGCCCTAGACCTGAAAAGCATGAGAAAAAGTGTCAACTACGAGAGTTGAGTGAGTTCATAGGATTATGCTAACAACACACATATATTTAATCTAATTCAGTAAGGAATAAGTCATAAATTTCCAAGAATTTCATCATACTGTCCACACCAAACCGTATGTTCAATCAATAATTTCCATCCATAATATAATATCAATACCTCTGGGTCAATGGTAAGACTACCATGACATAACTCGATGAGATTGTTCTTGAGCCACTACTAAGACCGGTTATGTCCCAATAATCAGATATAATGTCCCAAATGATAAGATAATGATAAGCACATGCTGTCAATCACGTGCATAAAGATAACCAAGGGTCGTGCCATGGAGACGCCCATAAATATATAGTAGTTAGAGCACCGCGAGGCCAGACTGGCGATGAAGGTGGCCACCAAGGCAGACCAAACATCCCAACCGTTACCTATAATAGTGGATGAGGGGACAAGTCCTAGTTGCGCAACCCTCTAACTACAGGCCTCAAATGAGTTAATAGTAGTGTACAGGGGACCACCGTTTGACAGTACTCAAGCTCATCATATAACATATAACACGTTGAACATACAATATAATTCCCATATCATTATCCTTATTTCAAAGAATCATTTCATAAGAGAAAGTCATTTTAATTAATCATGCTTTTCACCCCGCAAGTAAAACATATAAAAGAGTTTGAAAGGGGGCTATGACTCACTTGATTAGAGAGTGAATAGGGGCTATCAAACGTGATTCCTCCGTTTAGATTTGTTGCGCCTCAAGCAAGCCTAAACCATAACGTATATAATCGCGGCGTAAGTTCGCGTGACATGAACTAGTGAGCTAGATCATGAGATGTATACTAGTAGACTTGCCCATCTTTGGTTGTTATTAGATTATGGAATTTAAGTGCATTATGATGTTCTCATTGTTTGGGTATAAGAGATTTGGTGGTAAGAGTTGTTTCCTCATTATACGTTTTTGTACGTTTATTGGAATTTCGGTAGTTTTGGCTTTGATTTATATGATCTCTATTGTATATTTTGCTTAATAATAATGTTTAACATCAGTGGACTTGTAATATTAATACTTATGTATTTTCTCTGATTTGTAATTATTTATTTAATTAAATAATATTTAATTACTTATTTATTCACTTTATTGATTTATTTACTAAATAATTCCTTAAAAATACTTTTAAGTGTCATAATTGTCTTTATAAATTATGAATAATTTCATTTGAATTATCTCCTGATATATATGCTTCTAAGTTTATAATTTCATGATTTATACTTTTATTTATGTATTTTCCATTTATTTTAATGATTATATTTAATTAATTGTTTTTACTTAATTATTTATCTCAAAATTATGTAACACATGTCTCTTGTCTTTTGACTATTTTTCCCCAGTAGGTTTTAATTATTTTTACCAATGGTTAAGTTTATTTAACTTCATTCTTGATTTACATAATTTATTTATGGATTTTTATGTCTTTTAATTACTATTTAAATTCAATAATTCATGAAAATTCATAGAAATCACCACTAAACATTTTGGCCAAAAATCTCAGGCCTTTTAGGAAACTTTTATCCATACAAAATCATATCAATTCAACCTCTCTTGTGTCTTGCTCATTTTGAGGGTTTTATGATTAAAAATCGTTTACCGAAATAGTGATTTTAGCCTCATTTCTTGAGCAATTAAAGTGCTTCAAAATGGATTTTCATTCTTGTTTCATTATTTCCAGAAAGTTCATCATATTTTGGTGTCCAAAATCGTGAGAGTGGTGGTAGTGTGATATGTGCAATTTAGTGCTTTCGGTTAGTGATTATTTGACCCGAAAAGGTGATTTTTGAGCTTATTGTTGTCATGGACCAATAGATCTGAGTTTTGTGCTTTCATTTCAACATTTTTCCAGTAGGTTTATCATATTTTCTTGGTCATAAGATTATGGTGCATGTGTGTGCTCAAAATGCATTTTTGCGTGTTTTCGGTTTGTGATTTCTAGCTTATTTTAACATACTTTGATTCAATCTTTATACCTTTGATATTTTACCAATTTTTCCAGAATATTAACATTCATATTAACATATTTTTCACTTATAACAAGTCCATATCCATCTCATAATCCAACAAAAGATCCAACTTTCTTAAATCTAGCATATATGCATTCGAATCAACACTTTTTACTATCAACTTTTATAGATCTAACTTTCAACAATACAAAAACATCTTTTATATGAAAAATCTCAGAATATATTCTCCAAAAATATACAAAAACATATAGATCTATCAACAAGAAAGTTACTTTAAAAGCTACGAATCTATAACCACACTTTTGGGTCTTAAACTTGTTGAATCCTTGGATCTTCTTATTAGATTCGACATGCATGAGCATGGAAAGAAAGATCCTATCAACTTTGCCCTCATTAAGTGTATATTACAAAGAAAACAAGAAGAAAGTATGAGTTTTTGATAAAAACCTTTGAATATAAACAAAACAAGATTAGATCTAGTAAAAAGGATGAAGATTATACCCTCTTGAACTTGGTTTTGGATGAAGATTTTGGGCAGATTTTCGTGGCCCTTGAACCCTCAAATAACCCTAAATCTAAGCCTCAAACAACCCTTGAACCTTGCTTGTATTAACCCTTTATTAATCTAACTTAAAACCCTTATTATTAATATATGTTTATGTTGATTTAAGCTTGCCTTGTTCTTGTTCTTGTCTTGGCCGAAATGAAGAAGAGAAGGAGGGAGAAGAGAGAGTTTTTTGAGAGAAGAGAAGAGTGTGTGAAAAGAGTGAAGAGTGTGTGTTGGAGTGGTGAGTTCCAAGAGAGAAAAGTGTGTTTGAAATGAAGTGTGGAGTGTGAAATGGGGGGAAGGGGGGCCGGCCTTATGGGGGGGAAAAGGAAGGGTTTACTCTTTTTTTTGTGTGTATTATTTGTGTATATAAGGTGTATATATGTTAGGTGTATGTGTATAAGTATTTGTGTATGTATTGTAAGGTAAATTGTATTAGTTTGTAGTTATAAGTTAATGTTTATTCTAGCATGTGTATATATGTATATATATCATGTATAGGTGTGTGTATGTACATATTTTTGTGTTTTTGATTTGTTACATAATCCTTTAGTTGTAAACTTGTATTTATTTTAAGCATATATATACATTCTTATTGTTACTTAAGCACTTTTACGTACATTTTAGTTTATAGACATTCTTCGAGATAGAAATCTTAATTCTCACATTATATTTACTCACATTGGTTTGATGATTGGTTTGTTGGGCATTTATAAGAATTCTTGCTTGATATCTCAACTTGTGAGTCTCAATATGTCATTTATAACTTGATTGCTCATAAACAAATTTTTGTTCAATGGTACTTTATAATTCATAATTAGAATTGAACAATAGCTTTAGATTGCTAATTTAGGGCATTATCTACTAGCTTTAAGTATAACTATGGCTTGCGAGATCATAGGCAACATAACTAGCTCATATATAATATTTAAAAAGTAGGGTTGTTACTTCCCCACTTACACATCCTAAGGGTGTTGAGCTTAACTCATAGTTCAATCACAGAAGTACCGCATTATATTGGTAATCTCGAGCATTTAAGATACCTTAATTTTTCTGAAACTGACATCCGGGAAATACCAAAAGAAGTGAGCGAACTATATAATCTGCAAAGCTTGTTGGTCTGTGGGTGTCGCAAGTTATCTCGCTTGCCAGTCAGTTTTGTAAAGCTAATAAACTTGCGACATCTTGACATTAGTTATAATCCTTCATTGAAGAGGTTACCTTTGGGGATTGGTAGGTTGACAAGTCTACAAACATTATCAATGTTTGTTATCCAAGAAGATAATGGGCTTAGAATATCTGAGCTCAAGGGCCTAAAGGATCTTCAAGGTAGACTTTCCATCCAGGGGTTGGAGAAAGTGATAAATCCAACCGAAGCAAAGGATGCCAATTTACAGCAAAAGAAAGGCCTTGATTATTTGGAATTGGTATGGGGTGATGCTACGACTAATGAAGATGACGTAATTGAAATGCTAAGGCCTCACTCTAAGTTGAAAGCACTAAGTCTCAATGGGTATGGGGGAATGAAATTTCCTGGTTGGCTTGGCAATCCTTCACTTGATCAATTAACACAACTTATATTATATGAATGTAATAACTGTACAGAATTAGTAACACTTGGGGATCTAACTTCACTTAGACTAGTTATTCTTCAGAATTGTGATGCACTGGAGAGTTATTCTTGTCCAAAAAGTGTTGAGATCTTGGAGATAGTGGATTGTGATTCAATGACATCATTGAGCTTCTCTAAATTGCAGGAGGACCTCCCATCATCATCATCATCATCTCCTCTAATTTGAAGAGTCTTTTGATCTATGGTTGCAAGAATATAAAGTCAATATCTCAAGAACATTTGCAATGTCTCACATGGTTGGAAGAGATGTGGATATATAAATGTCCAAGTATGGAGGATTCATTTCCATCATTTGAGATGTTGTGGCCTCCTAACTTAAGGAAGCTATCCATAGGAGAATTAAAGAAGCCAATGTCAGAGTGGGGGCTTCTAAATTACCCTCCCTCACTTGTTAAACTTGTGTTATTTGCAGAAAATTCAGGAGTAGTTTCATTTAGAATGGAAGAAAAATATCATAATAATATTTCAACATGTTTTCTTCTTCCACCATCGCTAACTAAATTATCAATATGGGAATTTCAGGAAGTGGAATCAGTTTCAGATCTTACAACACCTCCCTCACCTTCAACTTCTTCAAATTGGTAATTGCCCGAAGCTTAGAAATGTGCAAGCCAGAGACAACTTCATCTTTGAGAGTATATGTGACAACTTCATCTGCAAATAGTACGTTCTCTCAATATTTTACACAAATAATTATATGAGTTTAATAAATAATTTTAGTCTTAGAAATTTGTTAACAAATGTTCAGAGGGATTATTTATAAATATAACTTTTATAAATACAAATTGCCTAATTAATTTGTTCGCTTACTTTGTGTAGGGAGCAAAAGACTTTTGGATTTGTTCCCTTTGTAGGTCCCGTTGATGCTGCATAAGCAAAATCACCGGGTTTTTCAAGCTGTTAAGTATTGCTGTTGGTTGTTTTACTAGCCCCCTTCCACTACTTGATGTAACTCATCAAAGAAAGACAGTTTATGATATATTATGGGGAAAATTATGAACTGAATTTTGGATCCATTTGCTGCGTTGTTTATCTACATTTTCTAGGGAGATTATGATATCACAGTCAACTATAGAAGTCCTAGTTAAGTCGTTTCAAACTATTTATTTCTTAACCTAATTGAAATGAAAGAATTTTCTGTCTTTTTTTAAATTATTGTTCAAAGTCGTATCATGGATAAAGATAATGAAGATTCTAATGGATGAATCCCTTTGATTTCATAATTTTGTGTACTAATTGTAAGTACTTTTAAGCTTAGGGTACTAAGCCCGTGAAGATTGAGGAATATAACTCAATACTTAGCCCCAATCTTTGATCATTTGAGAAAAAAACACGAAAAGAAGTAGAAAGTTACAATAGTCTGTCTTTCTTTATGTAGCTCTGTTGAATAGTTGATATCAATGGTACAAATTTGAGACAAATTTAGTTCTGAAAATGATTGATGATAGTTAAATTAGTTCTTCTAAGCATATGAAATGCATAAAGCTTAATGTGCATTGCACTTGTGGAATCTTAGGCTAACAACATTGTTGATAACCCTCCTCAAAGTATATTAAAGATCCGCCAGAGACAACTCCATCTTTCGAAGTCAAAGTATAATGGTAACCCTCCTCAATTGTTGATACTTGACGGTCTTAAAACGCCATGTTCAATCCACTTTTGGTTTTAACTGTTTTGTTAGCCAGTGAAGACAAATCACAACCTAAATCGCCAAATTATTAATATATACAAATCATGTGGATGCCTCCCCTCTCACAAAAACACTGTAGCCGGCACTGTAGCTTTTACTGTAGCGGCTACAGTTCCAGCTACAGTAAACTTTTTTTTTTTTTTTTTTTTTCCTATACCCGTTTTTTCTCTTTACCCCTTTCCACCGACTTTTGCCTTTCCCTTCTCTTCCACTATCAACTTCCCTTTGCTGGTGGTACAACCGCAGGATCAGAAGAAGACAATCAATTATTATCAGCTTGATGTGGAACCGATCGGCCTCTATTAGCACCATGTACAACCTCTCAAGCACACCCTCACAGTTTTGTCACACTAACCTGTCTCTTTCTATCCTTCTTCCCCCTAATTCTTCATCTTCTTTTTTGAATAAGAAAAAAAATGATTGGTATATATTTTGGCAACAGTTACAGCTCCGCATATTTTTGTGGGAAGCAGTTATGAATTTAATTTTTTTTTTCCGCTTTTTTTTAGGTCTAGGTTTTTTGTTGTTTGGATTATTAGATTGGAATAATTAACTTTATTAACTAATAAAGATTATATGATGACAATTATTATTTAATTTTTTTTTCCGCTTCTTTTTAGGTCTTTAAGGTTTTTTGTTGTTTGGATTATTAGATTGGAATAATTAACTTTATTAACTAATAAAGATTATATGATGACAATTATTGAAGTATGTGGGTTCTAATTGTGTAAACCTGGTATTTTTGTTTTCAATTTAGATACGATTAATTAATTTTTTAGAGGTTCAAATTTATTATTTTTGTTTTTGATTTATTTGATTTTGAATTTTTTCCCCTTTTTCTTTTGTGATTCATAGTGGTGGTACATGGAGATACAAAGGTGATGATACACAAATGGGGGCTGGATGGATGAACATTCACAGAATATATATATGAACAACAGATATATGTTTTAACCAGGTTTTTCATTTTCAATATTAATATATTTGTTTTTTTTACCTATTAATTGATTTGGGTGAAGTGTAGTATACTCAGTTTTATTCCGGAAAAAAAAATATCTTCCCTGTCCTTTATAGTTTATAAAGAAATGTCATATATAGAACTCCAACAACCCCATATAAAATATTACTCAGATTTTGGTTTACATAGGTTTAATTGAAATTGATAGCTTATTATACAGCGGTCAACCTATCAATGTTTAATTTATACTTTCCATGTTAAATTCTAGAGTTTCCTATGTAATTTCACATGTATAGTTATTGGCTAATTGCTGGATATATGAGACTGTCTCGGTACACCAAAACTAGAAGTCTAGAACAGACTACACATGAGCAGCCAAGTCAAATTTTAGATTCATGTGAAATGTATCGTCAATTGTTATTGACTGGAATTTTTTAGTTTCTGCAACGAATTTGGATGCAAGAAGTTCAGTGTTAAGTAGTCATCCCCAATCGTTATTTTGTACATGAGTAGCATACCAGTTCTTTGAAATTTTGTTGCATACCTTATTGTTGCGAGATAACAGAAGGATACCCTTATTTGTCTCTGTATTCGTATGCATGGGCATAATATAATAGTAACCAGTTATGTTTTCTGAATTCAGGGCATGTGACAAAGCTACCATTAAATGTAGCGGCAGGAAAGCTGCCACCAACTTTGAAGCGAACAGGTTTAAGTTTGGAAGCTGTAGATGAAGGTACCGGTTGCTTACAATGCTACTTCTTTCTAATTTTATTTCTTTGGAATTCAATACAGACCACTTTGTTGATGGCTACATGATCGTTGTCGTTGAGCCGATCAAAAATAAAACTAATTACCACTAATTAGCTAGGGTAAGTAGAGTATCGTATCCACAAGGAATCATGGGAAAGTGTTGAACAAGTCACAAAATGTATTTAAACTAGACATAAACTTAAAATCGAGTTTTGGATTGATTTGATTAAACTAAAAATGATTGTAAACTTAACAATAGAATTTAATAATAAAAAGGTAAGACCATTCTTATGATCCCAATTATGTTTTCAAAAGTATAACCTAACTTATATCCGTTGGAAATCACATAGACATGATTCGTTATAAAGCTTGGAATGAATGAACGTTAAGGACTAATTGATTAGGTTGTGATGATTCACGATAATGAAAACCGAGTAATTGACTCAACTTGAATATCTATTCAAAAATCAGATTACAAGTGATAAGAGATTATTCCAATAATTAATGATTAACAATAAATTGAAACCAAAAGATAGATGGAAATCATTCAAGGTTAAAAACATGTAATCATTCATTCAAATCCAAACAACATTAGATGCAAAACACAATCAAGAATTAAACATCTAATCCAACATAAATATAAGAAATGTTGAATACAATTGTCTTATATAATTGTTCACATAAGAATGATCTAAGAGAATTAGCCTTCCATGTTCATCAATGAATCTTCACTTTGGATTGTCATCTCCTTTGAAATATGAATTGATGATGATTTTGGGGCTTGGGAATGGTGGGTTGCTGCTCTAGATCTCAGAAATTAGGGTATCTATGTGTGTTAATTCGTGCCTCATTATATACCCCAAGTTACAATTAAAACCCTTAAAATTCGACTTCTGATCAGTGGCTGGCGTAACCTACGCCCCTCCTGGGCGTAAGGTACGCCCTTTGTATTTCTTCTCAGCGTAACCTACGCCTGAAGTAAGCGTAAGGTACGCCTGTTGTATTCTTCTGGGTTTCACTGGCGTAAGGTACGGTCATGACTGGCGTAACCTACGCCTATTGAACTTTTGCCTGGCGTAAGGTACGCCTAACCTAGGCGTAAGTTACGCCCTTTGTAACTTCGAATTTCCAGATTTCCAGATTTTGGTTCTTGAATCACTTGACTTGTTTCTTGACTTTGCTTGACCCGTTTATGTTCCATTTAACGCCAAGTTATCACTAAACACCTGAAACACTTAAACAAACATAAAAACGCCCTACTCGTCTATTAACAAGCACAAAGTGGTCCAATTTTATCCATTAAGATCATGTCTTTTAGGCGTTTATCACATTCCCCAACTTAATCCTTTTTCGTCCCGAAAAAGACATTCATTATGTGACAAGCTAATTTACAATCCTATAATACTTCCTATCACCAAAGACACACCATATAGGAGTTATATCAATTATACATGCTTGTAAAACTCAACCCTCAAGTAATCTTCAAAGTACACTTGGGCGAAACTAAGCAATGCAAACCAAATCACATAACACAATCAACTCATAAGACTTACAACTATCAAAAGATTTACGACTAGCAAATAGAAATATATAAATGTGCAATTAAACCTAATAAACCTCAAGTTTGCCATAATACATGCATCACACTCTCACAATGTGCACTCCCCTCGGTTCATATTTTTGAGTGAATTAGCAAAAGATGTGCTAATATATATATGAAGCTCACAACTCATTATTGCACACTAAAAGTCATAGGCTAGTACACAAATCGAACCAAGACCTCATAACTCAAACTATCACTTCGGTATTCATACAAAATTGATGGAAATATGGAATGAAACACGGTAATGATTCTCATTTGGGCGATTTACTAGAATGATTTTGGAACATTTCACTTTGACTTTTCAACCGGATTTTGCAATTTGACTTTGACTTTGTTCTTTCTTTCGATTCTTCATAAACAACACAACTTTGAACAATTAACGAATTTCATGACGAGGTGAGGTGGAAAATGGATTGAATTGTATGATTGTTTTGTGATTTTAAGCACATAATCCAAGCTAGAGGTCTCGACACGGTAAGTGCACTAGTTCTAACCTAATGTACAATAATGGTTCACACAATATGATCATCATGAGAATTCAAGCTACGCTAACAATCTAAATCAATCATTGACGAGGCTTTTTCTCTCATTAAATTGAAGGATATAACGGATATATAAGTGTGATACATGCATGATGACTCACAATTGGCATATTACCCTTATTTGCACGTTTCTATGTTTTTACTTGCTAACAACTCTATCAAGACGCTCATAAGTCAACCATGTCATGCAATCTAATCTACACTACCTAGCCCCACTTACATGTACAAATCCAATCACAAGAAAATCTCATTTTACAACCATGTATAGCTAATATAACTCGAATATTTTGTCTCTTTGATTCAATTCTGCATCACAAAAAGGTAAATCAACATCTAAACTAAAAACATAAATGAAATCAACAAGAAAATGAAATCTACCTACGAATTGAAAATGCAAAAACACAAAATAAACACATAATCACATAGTCACACAAGAAAACAGAAAGATAAATGGAAGGTACCATCACTGTGGTGGATCTTGCCGTCCAAAAATCGACTCCATTAGGCCCCGATATAGAGATTGGATGCAGATGGATGAGATATGTGTGGGTGAAGAATCAAGAAAATCGGTTATATGTGGCTATAAATTAAAAAGCTTTTTCGGATTTAAAAAAAAAATAATTTAATTAAAATGAGTTAAGAAAAATTGCAAAAACGACTCACCTTTCCACCCAAACCGACCTTCCCCAACTTAATTCTTAAGCATAAGTGCTGAGAATTAAGTTCCTTGTGTGATTATGCAACAAAAACAACTAAACAAAAGTGCACGAAAAGAAAACTACCGAAATTGAAAATGCAAAAACACAAAATAAACACATAATCACATAGTCACACAAGAAAACAGAAAGATAAATGGAAGGTACCATCACTGTGGTGGATCTTGCCGTCCAAAGATCGACTCCATTAGGCCCCGATATAGAGATTGGATGCAGATGGATGAGATATGTGTGGGTGAAGAATCAAGAAAATCGGTTATATGTGGCTATAAATTAAAAAGCTTTTTCGGATTTAAAAAAAAAAAATATATAATTAAAAATTTTCGAACCTGGCCTGGCGTAAATTACGCCAATACTGAGCGTAACCTACGCTCGGTCTGTTTGTGCTACCGTAACTTACGCCCAAACTGGGCGTACCTTACGCCTCTCTCTAAAATGCATTTTTGGCGTAAGGTGGGCGTCTGGTGGGCCGTAAACAGTGAGTTTTGGGCGTAATGTCCATTTTACACTTCCAGGGGACCGTAAGGTACGCCCAAAGGGCCGTAACCTACGCTCGGTCTGTTTGTGCTGCCGTAACTTACGCCCAATATGAGCGTACCTTACGCCTCTCTCTAAAATGCATTTTTGGCGTAAGGTGGGCGTCTGGTGGGCCGTAAACAGTAAGATTTTGGCGTAATGTCCATTTGACACTTCCAGATGACCGTAAGGTACGCCCAAGGGGCCGTAACCTACGCCCAGGTTGACTTTTGTTGACTTTTTTTTTTTTTTAACTACAGCCACAAAACAAACTTTTTAAGAACTTGCAATTATATCAAAATTAAACTCCCTTCCCCAACTTAAAGGTACATTGTCCCCAATGTACACCCGAAATTAGAAATGAGTTAATCGGCTCGAAAAATTGCAAAAACGACTCACCTTTCCACCCAAACCGACCTTCCCCAACTTAATTCTTAA
This sequence comes from Erigeron breviscapus, assembly GCA_034093135.1. Taxonomy (NCBI): domain Eukaryota; kingdom Viridiplantae; phylum Streptophyta; class Magnoliopsida; order Asterales; family Asteraceae; genus Erigeron; species Erigeron breviscapus. The sequence continues at coordinate 90,855,755 of CM067171.1, read as the reverse complement.
GCATAAGTGCTGAGAATTAAGTTCCTTGTGTGATTATGCAACAAAAACAACTAAACAAAAGTGCACGAAAAGAAAACATACCGAAATTGAAGCTATAAAACAAACAAACAACGGGTTGCCTCCCGTTTAGCGCTAAGTTTATTGTCCTCAGCCCGACATTACCTCAATTGATGTTCAAGCAACATCATAAGATGGTGGACTTGAGATGAAGTTCACCATTTCCTTTGTAGCTCCATTGATGTCGGTTGCATCCAAACACGGCTTCAACCGGTGTCCATTGACCATTTTCTTCACTCCATCCTTTGGATCTTCAATTTCAATTTCTCCAAACTTTCCAATTCTTGTGATGATATATGAACCCATCCATTTGCGCTTGAGCTTTCTGGGAAAGAATTTGAGTCTTGAACTATAAAGCCAAACCTTTTGGCCAACTTCGAACAACTTCTTTTTCAACTTCCGGTAGTCAATGCATACCCTGGCCATAATCTCCCATTCTTTCTCCTCCTTCTTCAATGCTTCACTATGCTCCATGATTAACCTGTCAACCAAAGCACAATTCTCCCGTGTGTCTTCCTCATTTTCATGAGGAATACACTCATCAATGACGTCCGCCATAAAGCATTCGTCACTAACTATGGGGTTAGGAACACTAGCAAAAACATTCAATCTTATCTTACGGTTGCCAAAAGTCATTTCAACCGTACCCCTTCTACAATCAATTAATGCATTAGCGGTGGCCAAAAAGGGTCTACCCATGATGATATTGGGCTGCCTAACATTACCGCTTGGTGCAAAATCAAGTACCAAAAAGTCTATGGGGTAATAACAGTCTTCAACCTTAACAATCACATCTTTGACAATTCTTCTAGGGAGTTTAAGGGACAAATCAGCCATCACCAAGGTGGTGTCAACTTTTTCCAATGGTCCAAAGTCATATTGGTCATACAAACCTCCCGGAAGAATGCTCACACCCGCTCCCATATCCAAAAATGCCTTGTTCATTTTGAAATCACCAACTTGAATTGTAATTAAAGGCGCTCCCGGATCTTGGAGTTTAGGTGGAAGTATACCCATCACAACGGCACTAACTTCCTCATTTAAAACAATTTTCTTTGGAAGCTTATGATGCCGTTTTTGGGTACACAAGTCTTTAAGATACTTAGCATAAGCCGGAACTTGCTTGATTATGTCAATAAGAGGTATATTGATTTTAACTTGTTTGAAAATTTCCCACATTTCTTCCTCATGTGGACCTCTTTTCTTAAGTGTAGGCCTAAGTTTTGGATCAATCAAAGCCAAAGGAAAAGGAATGGTATTACCCTCCATGTCCTTTCCTTGTTTTTCAGAAAATTTATCACTAGACCTATTGTTTTCTACCTCTTTAAAAGACACTTTTTTATTTGATTTAGGTAAAACAAATTCCGGTTCATGCTCACTATCTTCATTTTCATCAACATCCTCCACCACACCATCAACAAATGGTGGTGGAGGGACAACATGATTATCATAAGTCTTACCACTACGAAGAATACTTACATTGTTGATCTCCACATTTTTGACATTCTTTGAGCCGCCACTTTGATGTTGTGGATTGATCTTCGTATCACTTGGTAGCTTCCCCGGCTCCTTTCTCATTGATGCCACATCCTCCGCCAATTGACCAACTTGCTTTTGCAAACTCTCAACCGTTTTATCCCGAATCTCATTCTTTCTATCCATTTCTTTCAAGTAATCCATAATCTCCCGAGTTGACACATCATTACCTCCCGAAGACCCACCTTGGTTATTACCTTGTTGATAGTTCCTTGGGTAGCCTCTATTGAACCCCCCTTGATTTTGACCACCTTGGTAATTCCCTTGGTTGTAATTTTGGCCTTGAAATGGTTGAGATGGTGCCCCACTGTTTTGGTTATTTCCTTGAAAGTTCGGGTTGAGTTGGTTGGAAGAATTTCCATATCTAAAGTTTGGATGATTTCTCATCCCCGGATGATAAGTGTTGGAGTTCATGTCATATTGCTTCTTCTCTCCATACACTTGATTCACTTCTTCCATTTGATCTAAGTCTAATGGGCATTGCAAAGCCGAATGTCCCAACTCATCACACCTTTCACAAACCGGATAGTCTTGAGATACTTGATAAACACCCCGATTTTCAGCCTTCCCCAACTTGGCAAACTTTTGCTCCAATGCTTCAAGTCTATCTTTTGTAGCTTGATCACTAGTTGATGAAGAGGCTATTGGGCGTCTTGCCCTCCTATTCGATTGAGCTTGCCTTTTTGAGTTCACACTCATCTTCTCCAAGAATTCCCAGTCAACATCTTCGGGATTAGTCAAGAAAGTGCCATTGCTAATCGAATTCACATCCCGTTTCTCTTCCGATAACAAACCATCATAAAAAGCCGTGATCAACTCCCATTTGGCAATCCCATGATGAGGACATACTCTCAACAACTCATTAAACCTCTTAAAAGCTTCATAGAATGTTTCACCCGATTGTTGCTGAAAAGTTCTTATCGAATTCCTTGCATCACTAGTCTTTTGCATGGTGTAATACTCATCCAAAAATTATTGTTGCATTTCAGCCCATGAAAAGATACTACCCGATGGCAATGTCAAAAACCATTGCTTTGCTTTATCCTTCAAAGTAAACTGAAAAAGAACTAGCTTAACCTCATCCGGTGAAAATCCTTGGCCTCCAATAGTACCACAAATCGCCTCAAACTCCGACAAGTGCAAATAAGGCTCTTCCGCCGCCATCCCATGAAAACTTGGCAAAATGCTCAAACATTGAGGTCTAACCTTAAATGCTCTACCCCTCAACACCAGTGGAACTATGGGTGAAGCATTAACGGCTATGGCGGGTCGGAAATGACTATCAACTCCTTGTGGTGGAGGTTGATAGTTCATATGTGGCATGGCACGGTTATGTGGTTGGTAATTTGGTTGAGCTACATGATGGTTAAAGCGAAGTGGTGGACCTTGAGGACGAACCCTTGGTCATTGGTTTAAGTATTGCGGTTGGTTATATTGGGGTTGGTTGTATTGAGGATATTGACGGTTTTGTGGTTGCTCATAATCTCCCCCATGGTTCCAATCATACCCATCCGAATTATTATCAAACCTCCCATCATCCCAAAGATTCACCCTATCATGAAGCCTATCATAAAACGACCCATCCGCATCCCGTGATGCATCTCCAATATGAGTTGGTGTTCTAGGTCGGTTTTGAGTTGTGTGACCACTCTTCATTGATGGGGTTGGGTTTCGTGGTGGAGTTTGATCTCGGTTATTTGGTTCAGGGTTGGTTTGTTCTCGAACTATGGGTTGGACGGTTGGTTGTGGTTCTGGTTGATCACTCATGTTTGCACGGTGAAGTTTCCTATTTCTTCTAGCTGTTTTCTCAATTTTTGGATCAAACAACAAAGGTGATGTATTCTTGGAAAACCTCGTATGCATACACGACCTATAACCTGCACACAATCAACACACCTAGCGTAATTCTGAAATACAAGAATGAAAAATGAAACAAACAAGAACTGAAACAAAACAAACTAACAAAATATTTTTGGATTTTTCTGAAAATTTTAAGAAAACTAAATTAAAAACAAAATTTCAACACTTTGCACACCGATTCCCCGGCAGCGGCGCCAAAATTTGATCGTTGTCGTTGAGCCGATCAAAAATAAAACTAATTACCACTAATTAGCTAGGGTAAGTAGAGTATCGTATCCACAAGGAATCATGGGAAAGTGTTGAACAAGTCACAAAATGTATTTAAACTAGACATAAACTTAAAATCGAGTTTTGGATTGATTTGATTAAACTAAAAATGATTGTAAACTTAACAATAGAATTTAATAATAAAAAGGTAAGACCATTCTTATGATCCCAATTATGTTTTCAAAAGTATAACCTAACTTATATCCGTTGGAAATCACATAGATATGATTCGTTATAAAGCTTGGAATGAATGAACGTAAAGGACTAATTGATTAGGTTGTGATGATTCACGATAATGAAAACCGAGTAATTGACACAACTTGAATATCTATTCAAAAATCAGATTACAAGTGATAAGAGATTATTCCAATAATTAATGATTAACAATAAATTGAAACCAAAAGATAGATGGAAATCATTCAAGGTTAAAAACATGTAATCATTCATTCAAATCCAAACAACATTAGATGCAAAACACAATCAAGAATTAAACATCTAATCCAACATAAATATAAGAAAGGTTGAATACAATTGTCTTACATAATTGTTCACATAAGAATGATCTAAGAGAATTAGCCTTCCATGTTCATCAATGAATCTTCACTTTGGATTGTCATCTCCTTTGAAATATGAATTGATGATGATTTTGGGGCTTGGGAATGGTGGGTTGCTGCTCTAGATCTCAGAAATTAGGGTATCTATGTGTGTTAATTCGTGCCTCATTATATACCCCAAGTTACAATTAAAACCCTTAAAATTCGACTTCTGATCAGTGGCTGGCGTAACCTACGCCTGAAGTAAGCGTAAGGTACGCCTGTTGTATTCTTCTGGGTTTCACTGGCGTAAGGTACGGTCATGACTGGCGTAACCTACGCCTATTGAACTTTTGGCCTGGCGTAAGGTACGCCTAACCTGGGCGTAAGTTACGCCCTTTGTAACTTCGAATTTCCAGATTTCCAGATTTTGGTTCTTGAATCACTTGACTTGTTTCTTGACTTTGCTTGACCCGTTTATGTTCCATTTAACGCCAAGTTATCACTAAACACCTGAACACTTAAACAAACATAAAAACGCCCTACTCGTCTATTAACAAGCACAAAGTGGTCCAATTTTATCCATTAAGATCATGTCTTTTAGGCGTTTATCACTACATACCATGACCTTAGACAAAAAATTATTGTCTGCAGCATTTTTAAATGCAGTGTTAGCTGATGTGTTGTCCCTTTTATCAGATCATTGATACTTTGATAGTGATTTTATTCAAAATACAAGATTGAAAAAATTTTGACAGCAAGTTTCAATTCGCTTGCTTTAATTTTGTTTGTCCCGATTTAGTTGTATGCCGTATGGGTAAATGATACTCAAATTTTAGGGGAATTAGTTTTGTGGTTGAAGTTCAGTTTATTGGTATTAAGTGATTCTCATCGTAGTTATTCATACCGCGAAAAGTCTACAAAAAAGATCATGACACAATTCTGTTGTTTCCTTGATGTGTCATATGAATCTCTTTTGCTACAAGTTTTACGATACACAATCACACTAACTGATATCATACAAGGTTTTAAGATTTCATGCCAAGTCCTCAACATGAAACCTGCATTAGATCCTTGGAAACAATGAAATTATTATTCGCAATTCTATATTTGTATGTTTTTAATGTCGATAGTAATTACCTCATATTAAAGTTAGAAATTACGTTTAGTATGAATGAATAGTCGACATCCGCAGCGAAGCGCGCGTAGAGTAACTAGTTTATAACAAAATGGGTCACTATTACACCTGTCGGTTTGCCACAACCGAAATGGAGAGTAATTATATAGACAAATAGCAGCCTTCATTTCGTGATTAATAAGAATTACATATATTGTCTTTTTCTTGCTGGTTAGGGATCCTGCATATTTACAAGATGGTGAGCAAACATGAAGTTTCATTGTATTTCATCACAACGAGCATTTAATTGGTTATTATTCTTTTAAATGCCAACATATAAAATGTGTGTCGGCGTGTCAGCAGTTCAAACTCGATTGTTGGTAGGTTTAGTCTGTAACATTTGTGAATTTTGACTTGTTTGACTTTTAGTGAACGAGATTAAACGTGGTTATTTGATTTTTGAACCATTGACCTAAACGTGTTCAATGACTAATTGTTCTAGTTAATTTAAATAATTCATTTATTTAATTATGAATTAGATATGTGTATTTATGCTAGACGAAGCTACGTGGAAGTATTGACCGGTTTAGGTTGTAAGACGACTTATAAGTTAACTAGAAATGCAATCGGGTGATCCACGGGTCGACCCATTTGACCCATCAACCACCCAATGACCCAACCCTATCCAAACCACCTAATCCCACTCTTCCACCTTCATCCATTCATTTCATCCCTTTCCTTTCTCTCTCTAATTGAATGCAAGACTTTCTTATCTCTCTCTCTAAATTCTCATCACATTAATTGTGGTTTTTAACAATAATTACACTAGATTCATCATCTAATCATCATATCAAAGATTGGAGGTTTAAAATGCAAGAAAACTTGGTTTATAGCTTAAATTCGGATTTAGAGCTTATTGGAAGGATTTGGTAAGTTAGACTTATCTCAAATTCATCATTTCATGTTTACAAACATATTTCTAGTCATACTAAAGTGTCCTTGGGTCGATTTTCATGTTAAAAACAAGTATGGGTTGGATTTAGGGTTTAAATGGGCAAAATGGGTCAAAACCCGGGTTTTCGCTCGTTTGATGTTATGGATCGAAACTATAGAGTGGGTTATGTTTGGAATCATATTTCTAAGCTAATATAAGCAGATCTTGGTCGAAATTTGAGTCAAAATCCATTAAAAACCGGATTAGGGTTTTATGTATTTAAAAATTAGGTCAAACTAATTTTAATTCAAAATTAATGATTTAAACCCGGTTTTGGAAAGGGGTTTGAGTTTAATTACATCCATCTCGATTAATTCTACCTAAAAACACGTTTTGAATCATTACAAATCGATTAGCATCATAAATTTAGGGTTTTGTGAGGTGTAAGTCGAGTTTGACTTTTAGTCAAACCAAATTACCCAGTTTGTTCTTCTAATTGGCTGCCCAGATTTCTTTGATTTCCTAACCACCGTCTGCTACACTCATATTGGCGTCCCAGACGCTGAACAACTTGTTTCCAGCATCTCATACGGTCTCATCACCGTATGAGATGGTGCCACCATTCGTGATTTTGTCCTTTACGCTAAAAGTTTTTGTTTTACGCTGGGTATACGCTAAGCAAGACGCTCAATCTGCCATTTCTAAGACGGTGGTCAGCACCGTCTCTTACGCCAGCCACCCCCTTGCCCACCGTTTGTTACGGTCTTGTGTACCGTCCTTTACGCTGGATGTTTGTGCCCACCTTAACCTTACGCCACCACCACCGTAATTTACGGTGGTGTGGATCCATTTATTTTTCCAGATTTCTAGTTTAGGGTTCTTTGTACTAGGATCGATTCGGGCATTTGTTAAAACCTTTTCTTGGGTCTTTTGGAGTAGTATTCGGTTATGGGGAGTGTCCAAGGTCGAGAGTAACCTAAACCCAATCAAGATGAATGGTTATGAGTCGATTTGTGTATATATATATATATAAAGGACATATATATATATGTATAAGGTAACACTTCGGTAAGAACAATCTTAAAATAAGAACGGCGAGAACACTTAAAAACATCATTTTGATGCATTAAAAGTCCATAAAACTAACATAATGCATAACTAATTATCATTATTTAAGTGTTTAACAACACATTGATCCGTCAAAATCGAAAAAATCACGTTTTTTGTTGGATGCATCATTTTGATGAATATGCATCCAAGATGGATGCACAAAACAAAAAACATGATTTTCTCGATTTTGACAGACCAATGTGTTGTTAAACACTTAAATAATGATAATTAGTTATACACTATGTTAGTTTTATAGACTTTTAATGCATCAAAATGTAGTTTTTAAGTGTTCTCACCGTGTTCTTATTTGATTGTCCCCCTATATGTATATATATATATATAATAATAATAATAATAATAATAATAATAATAATAATAATAATAATAATAATAATAATAATAATAATAATAATAATATAATAATAATAATAATAATAATAATAATAATAATAATAATGTATAATAATAATAATAATAGAAATAATACAAAAACAGAATTATAGTAATAATAATAATAATAATAATAATAATAATAATAATAATAATAATAATAATAATAATAATAATAATAATAATAATAATAATAATAATAATAATAATAATAATAATAATAATAATAATAATAATAATAATAATAATAATAATAATAATAATAATAATAATAATAATAATAATAATAATAATAATAATAATAATAATAATAATAATAATAATAATAATAATAATAATAATAATAATAATAATAATAATAATAATAATAATAATAATAATAATAATAATAATAATAATAATAATAATAATAATAATAATAATAATAATAATAATAATAATAATAATAATAATAATAATAATAATAATAATAATAATAATAATAATAATAATAATAATAATAATAATAATAATAATAATAATAATAATAATAATAATAATAATAATAATAATAATAATAATAATAATAATAATAATAATAATAATAATAATAATAATAATAATAATAATAATAATAATAATAATAATAATAATAATAATAATAATAATAATAATAATAATAATAATAATAATAATAATAATAATAATAATAATAATAATAATAATAATAATAATAATAATAATAATAATAATAATAATAATAATAATAATAATAATAATAATAATAATAATAATAATAATAATAATAATAATAATAATAATAATAATAATAATAATAATAATAATAATAATAATAATAATAATAATAATAATAATAATAATAATAATAATAATAATAATAATAATAATAATAATAATAATAATAATAATAATAATAATAATAATAATAATAATAATAATAATAATAATAATAATAATAATAATAATAATAATAATAATAATAATAATAATAATAATAATAATAATAATAATAATAATAATAATAATAATAATAATAATAATAATAATAATAATAATAATAATAATAATAATAATAATAATAATAATAATAATAATAATAATAATAATAATAATAATAATAATAATAATAATAATAATAATAATAATAATAATAATAATAATAATAATAATAATAATAATAATAATAATAATAATAATAATAATAATAATAATAATAATAATAATAATAATAATAATAATAATAATAATAATAATAATAATAATAATAATAATAATAATAATAATAATAATAATAATAATAATAATAATAATAATAATAATAATAATAATAATAATAATAATAATAATAATAATAATAATAATAATAATAATAATAATAATAATAAAATAAAATAATAATAATAATAATAATAATAATAATAATAATTATAATAATAATACTCTAATAATAATAATAATAATAATAATAATAATAATAATAATAATAATAATAATAATAATAATAATAATAATAATATATACATATCACACTCCTTTACTAAAATCAATCATAACTACATTGCACATACATTTCATACGACTTTACTTTTAAGGAATCATAGATGCTTATATATAGGGTCACCCGCAGCCTTCCCACCACATCTACAACTCACTAAAGGTATCATCGTCTTCCATGTATGTACAACTATCCTAATCACAATATCAAATCACTACAATATCATATGGAGTAAAGTAACTGCGTATAATAAATGAGTACGCGAATTATTAACGTCAGATCATGTATCATACGTATGTAAGACCATAATGTATATCAAATGCGTATCAATAATGTCATCAATGCAACCATAAAAGTATGCTTGAGTGTGTACCGCACAAGTCAAGTATAACAAAGCGTATATGTATATCCCAACACGTTCCCAATATCCATCAATTCCTCTAAACAACGCGTACATCCACTTCGGAGGGTTTTATCTCATTCTGTCTTTTCGACTATTACACTGCGAATTAGTCTCATTCTGTCTTTTAGACTATTACACTGGGAATTAGTCTCATTCTGTCTTTTAGACTATTACACTGGGAATTAGTCTCATTCTGTCTTTTAGACTATTACACTGGGAATTAGTCTCATTCTGTCTTTTAGACTATTACACTGGGAATTAGTCTCATTCTGTCTTTTAGACTATTACACTGGGAATTAGTCTCATTCTGTCTTTTAGACTATTACACTGGGAATTAGTCTCATTCTGTCTTTTAGACTATTACACTGGGAATTAGTCTCATTCTGTCTTTTAGACTATTACACTGGGAATTAGTCTCATTCTGTCTTTTAGACTATTACACTGGGAATTAGTCTCATTCTGTCTTTTAGACTATTACACTGGGAATTAGTCTCATTCTGTCTTTTAGACTATTACACTGGGAATTAGTCTCATTCTGTCTTTTAGACTATTACACTGGGAATTAGTCTCATTCTGTCTTTTAGACTATTACACTGGGAATTAGTCTCATTCTGTCTTTTAGACTATTACACTGGGAATTAGTCTCATTCTGTCTTTTAGACTATTACACTGGGAATTAGTCTCATTCTGTCTTTTAGACTATTACACTGGGAATTAGTCTCATTCTGTCTTTTAGACTATTACACTGGGAATTAGTCTCATTCTGTCTTTTAGACTATTACACTGGGAATTAGTCTCATTCTGTCTTTTAGACTATTACACTGGGAATTAGTCTCATTCTGTCTTTTAGACTATTACACTGGGAATTAGTCTCATTCTGTCTTTTAGACTATTACACTGGGAATTAGTCTCATTCTGTCTTTTAGACTATTACACTGGGAATTAGTCTCATTCTGTCTTTTAGACTATTACACTGGGAATTAGTCTCATTCTGTCTTTTAGACTATTACACTGGGAATTAGTCTCATTCTGTCTTTTAGACTATTACACTGGGAATTAGTCTCATTCTGTCTTTTAGACTATTACACTGGGAATTAGTCTCATTCTGTCTTTTAGACTATTACACTGGGAATTAGTCTCATTCTGTCTTTTAGACTATTACACTGGGAATTAGTCTCATTCTGTCTTTTAGACTATTACACTGGGAATTAGTCTCATTCTGTCTTTTAGACTATTACACTGGGAATTAGTCTCATTCTGTCTTTTAGACTATTACACTGGGAATTAGTCTCATTCTGTCTTTTAGACTATTACACTGGGAATTAGTCTCATTCTGTCTTTTAGACTATTACACTGGGAATTAGTCTCATTCTGTCTTTTAGACTATTACACTGGGAATTAGTCTCATTCTGTCTTTTAGACTATTACACTGGGAATTAGTCTCATTCTGTCTTTTAGACTATTACACTGGGAATTAGTCTCATTCTGTCTTTTAGACTATTACACTGGGAATTAGTCTCATTCTGTCTTTTAGACTATTACACTGGGAATTAGTCTCATTCTGTCTTTTAGACTATTACACTGGGAATTAGTCTCATTCTGTCTTTTAGACTATTACACTGGGAATTAGTCTCATTCTGTCTTTTAGACTATTACACTGGGAATTAGTCTCATTCTGTCTTTTAGACTATTACACTGGGAATTAGTCTCATTCTGTCTTTTAGACTATTACACTGGGAATTAGTCTCATTCTGTCTTTTAGACTATTACACTGGGAATTAGTCTCATTCTGTCTTTTAGACTATTACACTGGGAATTAGTCTCATTCTGTCTTTTAGACTATTACACTGGGAATTAGTCTCATTCTGTCTTTTAGACTATTACACTGGGAATTAGTCTCATTCTGTCTTTTAGACTATTACACTGGGAATTAGTCTCATTCTGTCTTTTAGACTATTACACTGGGAATTAGTCTCATTCTGTCTTTTAGACTATTACACTGGGAATTAGTCTCATTCTGTCTTTTAGACTATTACACTGGGAATTAGTCTCATTCTGTCTTTTAGACTATTACACTGGGAATTAGTCTCATTCTGTCTTTTAGACTATTACACTGGGAATTAGTCTCATTCTGTCTTTTAGACTATTACACTGGGAATTAGTCTCATTCTGTCTTTTAGACTATTACACTGGGAATTAGTCTCATTCTGTCTTTTAGACTATTACACTGGGAATTAGTCTCATTCTGTCTTTTAGACTATTACACTGGGAATTAGTCTCATTCTGTCTTTTAGACTATTACACTGGGAATTAGTCTCATTCTGTCTTTTAGACTATTACACTGGGAATTAGTCTCATTCTGTCTTTTAGACTATTACACTGGGAATTAGTCTCATTCTGTCTTTTAGACTATTACACTGGGAATTAGTCTCATTCTGTCTTTTAGACTATTACACTGGGAATTAGTCTCATTCTGTCTTTTAGACTATTACACTGGGAATTAGTCTCATTCTGTCTTTTAGACTATTACACTGGGAATTAGTCTCATTCTGTCTTTTAGACTATTACACTGGGAATTAGTCTCATTCTGTCTTTTAGACTATTACACTGGGAATTAGTCTCATTCTGTCTTTTAGACTATTACACTGGGAATTAGTCTCATTCTGTCTTTTAGACTATTACACTGGGAATTAGTCTCATTCTGTCTTTTAGACTATTACACTGGGAATTAGTCTCATTCTGTCTTTTAGACTATTACACTGGGAATTAGTCTCATTCTGTCTTTTAGACTATTACACTGGGAATTAGTCTCATTCTGTCTTTTAGACTATTACACTGGGAATTAGTCTCATTCTGTCTTTTAGACTATTACACTGGGAATTAGTCTCATTCTGTCTTTTAGACTATTACACTGGGAATTAGTCTCATTCTGTCTTTTAGACTATTACACTGGGAATTAGTCTCATTCTGTCTTTTAGACTATTACACTGGGAATTAGTCTCATTCTGTCTTTTAGACTATTACACTGGGAATTAGTCTCATTCTGTCTTTTAGACTATTACACTGGGAATTAGTCTCATTCTGTCTTTTAGACTATTACACTGGGAATTAGTCTCATTCTGTCTTTTAGACTATTACACTGGGAATTAGTCTCATTCTGTCTTTTAGACTATTACACTGGGAATTAGTCTCATTCTGTCTTTTAGACTATTACACTGGGAATTAGTCTCATTCTGTCTTTTAGACTATTACACTGGGAATTAGTCTCATTCTGTCTTTTAGACTATTACACTGGGAATTAGTCTCATTCTGTCTTTTAGACTATTACACTGGGAATTAGTCTCATTCTGTCTTTTAGACTATTACACTGGGAATTAGTCTCATTCTGTCTTTTAGACTATTACACTGGGAATTAGTCTCATTCTGTCTTTTAGACTATTACACTGGGAATTAGTCTCATTCTGTCTTTTAGACTATTACACTAGGAATTAGTCTCATTCTGTCTTTTAGACTATTACACTGGGAATTAGTTTCATTCTGTTAAAAAGTGCAGGAAAACGAACCAAAACCCTCCAATTCGACCCAAACCATACCAAAACGATTTGTAGGAGTTTGAAACTCATTTTGAAGCTTAACTAAGTACCAATAAACATAAATACACATAACCCAATCCACAAATTCGACCAAAACATCACAAACACTTCCAAATCATCCCAACCCTAATCAAACCCTAATTTGACCCAAAACTAGATTTAAGCCGATTTAGGACTTGTAAATGTTCAAGATGACTAGAAATGCATAAACAAACATAAATAGATGTAAATGGGATGAATTAGACTTACCAAAACTTCTTTCTTGAATTCAAACCCGAAATTAAGCTAAATGGGCCAAAAGCTTGAACTAAGAAACTAAATCCTTTGCTAGACGATAATGAGATGAAGACAATGATGATTCTTGAGTTAAACCAAATCCAAAACACCCAATAATGCAAGAGAAGTGAAAGTTATGAGATGGGTTGGTCTTGTTTACTTAGAGAGGAAAAAAAAAGAGGGATGAAGAAAAGAGATGTGTGGTAGAAATGAAAAGATAAGGGAGGGGATATGGGTCATAAGGGCTGGTGGGTCGTGGATGACCCACGGGCCGACCCGTTTCTCTTCCCAAGCCAAAATGCAATTCGTTAGACATTTAAACATCAATCAAAACATATCATCGACCCGAATATATACCACATTGTCATTTAATCACAAAACGACCCAAATACTTCATTAACTCAAATTGTTAGCCAAATTACACATAAAGTCAACGGGTCAAAATTCACGGATGTTACACGTGGATGGTGGATTGACGAATCCACACCCGGCATGATCATAACCGTGGATACGGGTTATTTAATCCGCGTATGGACGATATTATATATATGGACGATTATTGGACGTTGACGTTGACTTGTATTGATTTGTGATAACGTGAAACCTTTTAGGGTTTCCTTGGACGTGATTAGGTATTCTAATCCTCGTATATCGTTGACGTTTGTTATCCCGACATTTGATTTTCATTACTTAAACCTACGAACTCACCAACTTTATGTTGACACGTTTTAGTACACTTTTCAGGTGAACAGGTTAATCAAAGACGTATTGGATGATTGATTGCTTGATTATGCTAGGATTTGACTTGGACTTGGACTTCATGGATCCGTGATTCATAGTTCCCGTTTATGGGTTATGCTTAGGATCATTTACCATCTTTTGAACTATTCTTTTGTAAACGTTTGATGGGCGTGATCCTTATGCATTTTTGTATGATTCCGGTATTTGTTTTGTGATTGAATTGTATGGATTGTCCAATCCTATTAATGCATTTAGACTTGTCTCTACTTAATTTCCATGCTTAGTATGTAACACCCCAAGCCGAGGCTCGAAATATTACGGAAATCATATAGCACAAGGTGGAATTACAATAGATCAAGAACTAAATGCAAATAAAGATTCAGTGAATCCATTACAATACGAAACAAGTACCAAAATACATAAGGAGCAAATAACCATCAAAGTTTAACAAAATAGACAACTATATATCAATCAATCAATCAATCAATCAAACAAACAATCATTCAATCAATAAATCAATCAATCACATATGTACACTTTTCAGCCCTAATCTCAATCAATCAATCAATCAATCAATCAATCAATCAATCAATCAATCAATCAATCAATCAATCAATCAATCAATCAATCAATCAATCAATCAATCAATCAATCAATCAATCAATCAATCAATCAATCAATCAATCAATCAATCAATCAATCAATCAATCAATCAATCAATCAATCAATCAATCAATCAATCAATCAATCAATCAATCAATCAATCAATCAATCAATCAATCAATCAATCAATCAATCAATCAATCAATCAATCAATCAATCAATCAATCAATCAATCAATCAATCAATCAATCAATCAATCAATCAATCAATCAATCAATCAATCAATCAATCAATCAATCAATCAATCAATCAATCAATCAATCAATCAATCAATCAATCAATCAATCAATCAATCAATCAATCAATCAATCAATCAATCAATCAATCAATCAATCAATCAATCAATCAATCAATCAATCAATCAATCAATCAATCAATCAATCAATCAATCAATCAATCAATCAATCAATCAATCAATCAATCAATCAATCAATCAATCAATCAATCAATCAATCAATCAATCAATCAATCAATCAATCAATCAATCAATCAATCAATCAATCAATCAATCAATCAATCAATCAATCAATCAATCAATCAATCAATCAATCAATCAATCAATCAATCAATCAATCAATCAATCAATCAATCAATCAATCAATCAATCAATCAATCAATCAATCAATCAATCAATCAATCAATCAATCAATCAATCAATCAATCAATCAATCAATCAATCAATCAATCAATCAATCAATCAATCAATCAATCAATCAATCAATCAATCAATCAATCAATCAATCAATCAATCAATCAATCAATCAATCAATCAATCAATCAATCAATCAATCAATCAATCAATCAATCAATCAATCAATCAATCAATCAATCAATCAATCAATCAATCAATCAATCAATCAATCAATCAATCAATCAATCAATCAATCAATCAATCAATCAATCAATCAATCAATCAATCAATCAATCAATCAATCAATCAATCAATCAATCAATCAATCAATCAATCAATCAATCAATCAATCAATCAATCAATCAATCAATCAATCAATCAATCAATCAATCAATCAATCAATCAATCAATCAATCAATCAATCAATCAATCAATCAATCAATCAATCAATCAATCAATCAATCAATCAATCAATCAATCAATCAATCAATCAATCAATCAATCAATCAATCAATCAATCAATCAATCAATCAAAACAACCAAGTCAATCAAACAATCAACAATCAATCAATCAATCAATCATCAATCAATCAATCAATCAATCAATCAACAATAAACCAAGTCAACAACAATGAACCGTCACATCAATCCAACAATTGAAACAATCAATCAATCAATCAACAAACGCAAGTAAACACGCAAGGTTTACACTTTTTAGCCCGAATCTCAAGCGAGTAGGGAGATACGAAACTCACCTTGTCCGGCAAAGAAGCTAGTATAATATTACAAACGAGTAATGGGATCCACACGTCCACAACCTATAATTATACATCATAACACCGTAATGTCAACTCTACATTCATAAACAAGTTGGTTTAGCACAATTAAGTCAAGTCATAAACCCTAAACACCTTTACAACTTTAACGAGTAGGAACAAGACGCATTCGACTCGACCTTTTTAGAAATGAGAGAAGATTCATACAAAAAGAGTGTTACTACTAGAAACTAGACTCTCTTACGATTCCAACGATAGGTCATAAGACTTGTTTGGAGTTACGGATCAAAAGTTATTAACGTTTGAAAATCGACGCGCATACTCTCACAGCAACTATCCACTGCGCCGCAGTGAGCCAGAACCAAGCTCACTGCGTCGCAGTGGCTAAGTCGAACCAAGACCATAACATAGGCACTGCGCCGCAGTGAGCAAGGGTAGGGCTCACTGCGCCGCAGTGGCCACTCCCTGCAGACAGCACCTGCAGTTTATGCAGGAAAAACGAACCAAAACCCCCAAAACTCGACCCAAACCAATCCAAAACGATTTGTAGGAACTTGTAACTTGTTTTGAAGCATAACTAAACATTACTAACCATAAATACACATAACCCAATCCACGATTTCGACCAAATCATTCAAACCCTAAATTTAACCCTAATTTGACCTAAAACGAGATTTAAGCCGATTTAGGACTTGTAAATGTTCAAGATGACTAGAAATGCATAAACAAACATAAGTAGGTATAAATGAGATGAATTAGACTTACCAAAACTTCTCCTTGAGCTAGAACCCGAATTTAGGTCAAAAGGGATAAAAGCTTGAACTAGAAACTTCAAGTTATGATTAAATGAAGATTAAGAGACAACAACGATGATGATTCTTGTAATATGGTAGCTCCAAGACACTAAATTGATGAAAGTATTATGAAGAACAAGAGGTGGCTCATTTACTTGAGAGAAAAAGGAAGTATAGATGGATAGATAGTGAATGGATGGTGAAGCAAAGGATAAGGGAGGGGATAAAATGGGTCAAGGCTGATGGGTCGTGGATGACCCACGGGCCGACCCGATTCTCATCTCAAGCCAAAACACAATCATTACACAGTTAAACGCCGATTAAACACACCAACGACCCGACTAACATACCACATAGTCATATAAACACAAAATGAACCCAATTATTTCATTCAAGAAGATTGTTAGTCAAATTACACATAAAGTCAACGGGTCAAAATTCACGGATGTTACATAGTATGTACGTAACCCTCATGATTCCGCCTTGTTGGGGTGTTACATAGTCCTCCAGCAATTGGACTGGCGGGTCTCACAGGAAGTGCACCCCCGTCACAATAGACTCATGGATCGAGTATTTGATGTTGGCGATGGTTTTTACATGCATGGTAATTACTAGATCTGCAGATCTGTATTAAATAACCTTAGTATATCAAGGTTGGGGAACTCGTGACTCGGGATCGGATCGGCGAGGGGGAGAGTCACGAGTCTTTAAAAACTCGGATCGGAATCGGGGAGAACCCGGATTGGGTTTTTATATAAAAATTTATAGTTTTTGAAATTATATGGAATGAACTTCAAACTTAAAAACATAATTGTTTAGAAACTTTAATATAGTACTTCAAAGTTCAAATTTCATTCATTAGAAACATAAACTTAAACCAATTTAGGATTTTTTTTTTTTAAAAAAAAAAAAAAAATTTTTTTGACCAAAGTTGACCCGAGTTTTGACCCGATCCGACCGATTCTTGACCGATCCGGCCGATTTTTGACCGATCCAGGCGAGTTTGACCGAGTTTTACAAGCGACCAAGTCGTTGACCGAGTTTTCACCCGATTCTAGCCAACTCGACCCGTTTAACCCCCGATTCCGATTCCGATTCCGAGTTCCCGACCGAGTTGGCCGAGTTTTACAACACTGAGTATAGTCGATTGTTTTGGCTACAATAATGATTAGTTATCAATTATCATGTATTAAGTAACTAAGGTTAGAACATTTATTTTTAAAATTGTGGAAAACTAATGTCACAAATATGTTTAGATTTAAACTTATAAACAAACAATATATTGTCCTTTTCCAAAATTATTTAAAAAATGATAGAAATAAAATAAAATACTGCATCAAAACTACTTGTTTTATATGCAAATGGACACATCTGTGTGTAGTAGAACATGATTAGATTTCTGATGTAACAAACAAAAAAAACTAGTTGAATAATTACATAGAAAGCCAGAAAGGTATCAAAAAGTCTTGCATCATGGATTATTTAAGAAGAGAGTGGTTGGCTAAACGTGTTTTGTGTAATTTTTATAACTTAAAACTTAGCAGCAATCTTGATCATTTGGAAAAAGGAAAAACACGGAAAAAAAAATAGAAAGTTACAATAGCTCTGTTGAATACTTGATGTCAATGGTACAAATTTGAAACATATTAGTTTTAACAAATTAAGATTGATGATTAAGTTAAACTATTTGATATTACAGTCGTGAATGTTGGATATTGATAGGATTTGAGAAGTTTCTTCTTTTTTATTAAAAGCTGTAGTAGAATGGTAGTCAAATGTGTTTGATATTGAACTTTCTCTAAAACTTAAACTACGGTAAATGTAGAACTAGTATATCAATGTTTGATAAGTATCCATTTTTATGCAAGTATGTACATATCAATGTCACCCTATTGTTTCGTGATTAATAAAAATTACATTGGCTTTTTCTTCAAGGTTATGGATCCTGCCTAGCTATTTACAGGAAGGTGAGCAAACATGAACCCTCATTTAATTTTATTATTATTATTTTATTTTATTTTGAACGGCAGAAACCTTCATTTTATTTCATCACAACGAGCATTTACATTATTTTTTTTTATTGTTTTTAAATGGCAACATATAAAATGTGCATTGCAGCAGTGAACTCGAGCTGCCCTAGGTTTAATCCTCCAGCATTTGGACCGACGGGTTCTACAGGGAATGCGTCCCCGCCATAATGGATTCCTGAGATCGGGTATTTGATGTTGGCGATGGTTTTTACATACATGGTAATTACTATATCTGCAGATCTGTAGATCATTATGTAGGTTTGTATATATAGTTGATTCTTTTGGCTACCATAATGATTAGTTAGCATATATTAAGTAACCAAGGTTAGAACATTTATTTTTTAGACTGTAGCAAACTAGCACAGATATTTTTTTAGATATAATATAACATGTATCTATGATTACATTTGTAATTTGTTGTTCGTTTTTAGGCAAAATTTTTACAGGGAATAAGATTCCATTAATATCAATGGAATTTTGATCGATCGAAGTTAATTTCAAATCATAGCTTTTGATATCCTAACTCTATTAGAATAAGTGAACCAAACGTGACACATTTAGATACAAACAATATTTAAGTCCTTATCCTAGAAATTTTAAGAAAATGATAAAAATAAAATACTGCATACACAGCTGTGTAAATATGATTAGATTTATGATGTAACAAACAAACAAAAACTAACTTTTAACTTACATAGAAGGGCATCAAAAAATCTTGCATCAAAGATTATTTAAAAGAGAGTGGCCGGCTACCGAACTCATTTTAGTCGATCCTTATCCAAAATTATTAGAAAAAATGACGAAAATAAAATAAAATGCTGCATCAGACTTCTTGTTTTATATAAGTGGACAAACTTCTGTGAGTGAAAGAATATGATTAGATTAATGATGTAACAAACAAACATAAACTAAATTAAGGTATCAAAAAAAGTTTTGCATCATGGATTTTATTTTATAAAGAGAGTGGTTGGCTAAACGCGTAAATTTGCGCAATTTATATATCCAAGTTGCATGTGAACACGTTATATGCTTCAAAACTAATTATATCTTATTTTTTATAAACTCTATAATAATGTGTATAAATATGCAAGTATAAACATTTGAAAACATAACACCCACCAAAACAAAACAAAACAAAACAAAACAAGACAAGCAAACAGTTTTCCAATTGAAATCCAATGGCTGAACTCGTTGTTGGAGCCATTGTCACTGTTCTGATTGAGAAACTCGCTGGTGAGCTGATGAGTTTTGCTCGATCTCAAGGAATCGATTCTCAGCTTGATGAGTTGAAGACAACTTTACCCATGATCCAAGCTGTGCTGGCTGATGCAGCCCAGAAGCAAATTACACAAAAACCTGTTGAATTGTGGCTGGTTGACCTACAAGATTTGGTTTACGACATTGAAGATGTCCTTGATGACATGGCCACAGAAGTTATGAAGCGAAACTTGCAAGGATCTAAAGTACTCAAGATGATCCCAACTCCTCATACCATCATGTATGGTCGTAAGATGAGCTCAAACCTAGATAAGATTATTACTAGATTGACAAATCTTTTTAAGCAGAGAGAGAGTCTGGGTCTAAATGTGATTGGTGAAACATCAATTAGAGTAAATAGACGAGTAGAGGAAACTACTTCACTGTTGCCAGATGTGTCTGAAGTATTGGGTCGGGAAGGGGACAAAAAGGCAATGCTGGGGAAGTTGTTGGGGGATGAAGGAGGAGCATCCGTTAATCAAAATGTGAGCGTTGTGTCCATAGTTGGTCTTGGTGGGATTGGAAAAACAACTCTTGCAAGATTTTTGTACAATGACCAGAAGGTGAAGGATCACTTTGAAATCAGGGCATGGGTTTGTGTTTCTGATGACTTCGATGTATTCAATATCACCAAACAAATTTATCAAGCCGTAGTTGGGGAGGTCAAAACGTTTACTAATCTAGATCTACTTCAAGTGGCTCTTAAAGAAAAACTTACAAACAAAAGGTTCCTACTTGTTCTAGATGATGTTTGGAACGAAGACCACAATAAGTGGGAAGACCTCAAAAAGCCACTTGTAGGGGAACCCGGAAGTAAAGTTATTGTGACAACCCGGAACACCACGGTTGCATCAGTAATGAACTCGGTTCAACCTCACAATCTGGAGGTTTTGTCAGATGAGACCGCTTTGTCTTTGTTTGCTCAGTATGCACTTGAACAACAAAACTTTGACAAACATCCATCGCTTTCAACGATTGCTCGAGATATCGTTGAGAAGTGTGGTGGTTTGCCTTTGGCTTTGGTAACACTTGGGAGGGTCTTGAAGACTAAAGGAATTGATGTTGTTGAATGGAAGGCGTTGCTTAACAGTGAGATATGGAGTTCAAAGGACGGAAGTGGTATTCTTCCGGCACTCAAGCTGAGCTACTATCATCTCCCTTCACATCTAAAGCAACTGTTTGCGTATTGCTCCTTGTATCCAAAGGACCACCAGTTTGATAAGAACAAACTTGTCCTAAAGTGGATGGCACAAGGGTTTCTGTCCCAACCAAGGGGCGGCAAATCAATGGAGATTTTGGGTCATGGGTGTTTTGAAGAGCTTCGATTAAGATGTTTTTTTCAGCCTTTAACTAATTATCAATCACGATACACAATGCATGACTTGATGAATGACTTGGCCAAAAGCGTTGCAGGAAAATTTTTCTGTAAGGTTGATAAAAATGGTCAGAACGAAGATTTTGAAAAGTTTCGACACTTTTCATTCACAGGTGAAGTAGATGCAGAATCTATAAATTTGAAGGAACTACATAAAGCTAGATGCCTGCGAACATTTTTACCTGTTGGTTTCGGGCAGGATATAATAGATTGGACAATGCTATTGTCAAATTACTTACTCGATTAGAGTTCCTAAGGGTGTTGAGCTTAACTGATCACTCGATCACAGAGGTACCGAAATCCATCGGTAATCTCAAGCATTTAAAGTACCTTAATTTTTCTGAAACTTGCATCCGAGAAATACCAAAACAAGTCGGCAAACTTTATAATCTGCAAAGTTTGTTGGTTCGTGATTGTGGTGAATTATCTAGCTTGCCAAGAAGTTTAGTAAAACTGAAAAACCTACTACATCTTGACATGGCTCGTACTCCATTGATGAAGAACATGCCCTTAGTGATCGCTTGCTTGACGAGTCTCCACGCATTACCTGGCGGGGTTTGCATCGAAACAGGGAACGAGTTTAAAATATCACAGCTTAAGGGCCTGTCTAATCTCCAAGGTGCACTTTCCATCAAGGGGTTGCACAATGTGATAGATTCAACTGAAGCAAACGATGCCAACTTACAAGAAAAGGAAGGTCTTGATGATTTGAAAATGAAATGGAGTGATGCCTTTGATGCTTCCCGGGATCCAACTATGGAATATGACGTGCTTGAAAAGCTGAGGCCTCCCTCCAAGTTGAAAAAATTGAGCATCTCTTTCTATGGGGGAATGAAATCTCCTAGTTGGCTTGGGGATCCAACATCATTTGATCAGTTATCAGTACTTATTTTAACAGGCTGTGAAAACTGCACAGATTTAACGCTTGGGCATCTAAGGTCACTTCGGGAGTTGTGTTTGAGTCGCATGAAAGCGCTGCAGACCGTGGGTTTTATGTTACCATCTCTTGAATTTTTGGATGTTTATGATATGCAAAGCCTGGAGATATGGTCGACCAATGCCGGTGACGATTACCAGACTCCTCGATCGTTTCCCAGACTTCGTGTAATTTCAATTAAAAGGTGTCCGAAACTTGGTAATGTATCATTTGGATCGATGCCATCACTTGAATCTTTGGAAGTTCATGAAATGGAAAGTCTGGAGAGATGGTCGATCGGCGTTGGTGAAGATGACGAGACTCCTCAGTCGTTACCTAGTCTTCGTGTAATTTCAATTAAAAGGTGTCCGAAACTTGGTAATGTATCATTTGGATCGATGCCATCACTTGAATCTTTGGAAGTTCATGAAATGGAAAGTCTGGAGAGATGGTCGATCGGCGTTGGTGAAGATGACGAGACTCCTCAGTCGTTACCTAGTCTTCGTGTAATTTCAATTAAAAGGTGTCCGAAACTTGGTAATGTATCATTTGGATCGATGCCATCACTTGAATCTTTGGAAGTTCATGAAATGGAAAGTCTGGAGAGATGGTCGATCGGCGTTGGTGAAGATGACGAGACTCCTCAGTCGTTACCTAGTCTTCGTGTAATTTCAATTAAAAGGTGTCCAAAACTTGGTAATGTATCATTTGGATCGATGCCATCACTTGAATCTTTGGAAGTTCATGAAATGGAAAGTCTGGAGAGATGGTCGATCGGCGTTGGTGAAGATGACGAGACTCCTCAGTCGTTACCTAGTCTTCGTGTAATTTCAATTAAAAGGTGTCCAAAACTTGGTAATGTATCATTTGGATCGATGCCATCCCTTGAATCTTTGGAAGTTGAAGATATGGAAAGTCTGGAGATATGGTCGATCGGCGCCAGTAAAGATGACGAGACTCGTCAACCGTTACCTGGTCATTGTGTAATTGCATTTACAAGGTGTCCGTATCTTGGTAATGTATCATTTGGATCGATGCCATCCCTTGAATCTTTGGAAGTTGATGAAATGGAAAGTCTGGAGAGATGGTCGATCGGCGCCAGTAAAGATGACGAGACTCCTCAGTCGTTACCTAGTCTTCGTGTAATTTCAATTAAAAGGTGTCCGAAACTTGGTAATGTATCATTTGGATCGATGCCATCACTTGAATCTTTGGAAGTTCATGAAATGGAAAGTCTGGAGAGATGGTCGATCGGCGTTGGTGAAGATGACGAGACTCCTCAGTCGTTACCTAGTCTTCGTGTAATTTCAATTAAAAGGTGTCCGAAAACTTGGTAATGTATCATTTGGATCGATGCCATCACTTGAATCTTTGGAAGTTCATGAAATGGAAAGTCTGGAGAGATGGTCGATCGGCGTTGGTGAAGATGACGAGACTCCTCAGTCGTTACCTAGTCTTCGTGTAATTTCAATTAAAAGGTGTCCGAAACTTGGTAATGTATCATTTGGATCGATGCCATCACTTGAATCTTTGGAAGTTCATGAAATGGAAAGTCTGGAGAGATGGTCGATCGGCGTTGGTGAAGATGACGAGACTCCTCAGTCGTTACCTAGTCTTCGTGTAATTTCAATTAAAAGGTGTCCAAAACTTGGTAATGTATCATTTGGATTGATTCCGTCACTTAAGGATTTAACTGTAGAAGGATGTCCTGAAGCAGTGTTCAGAGGCTTGGTTGGTGTGTCTTCATCAATCTCTACGTTGAGGTTGAAAGAAATTAAAGGGCTGACTCAACTAGACACTGAAGTCTTAAAACATCTTGGGGCAGTTGAAGATATAAGCATCAACGGTTGTCGGGAATTGAGATACATGTGGGAAGCATGCAGGTTTCTTGGGAGTTTACAAAAGTTGGAAATATGGTACTGTTCAAAGTTGGAATCAATTAATAAGGGAGAGAAAGAGGTGGTTAATGTGGGGAGTAGCATTATGAGATCTCTTAGAGAAGTCAAGCTTTGGGGTTGTGATGCACTGGAGAGTTACTGTTGTCCAACGAGTGTTGAGAGGCTGGAGATAAATGGTTGTAATTCAATGACATCATTGAGCTTTTCTATATTGTCATCTTCCTCTCTGAAGTTTATTAAGATCAAAGATTGCGAGAATATACACTCAATAGCTCAAGAGCATTTGCAAAGTTTCACATCTTTGGAAGAGATGCGGATATTTAACTGTCCAAACATTGAGGATTCATTTCCATCACGTGGGATGTTGTGGCCTCCTAATTTAAAGATATTATCATTAGGAGCACTAAAGAAGCCATTGTCAGAATGGGGGATTCAAAATTATCCACCCTCACTAGTTCAATTACTGTTACTTGGAGACAATTCAGTGCTCTCATTTGGAACAACAATGGAAGAACAAGAAGATCCTAATAATACGACTATTAGTTCATCATGTTTTCTTCTTCCACCATCTATAACTTATCTACAAATATGGGCATTTTGGAAAGTGGAATCACTTTCAGAGGTCTTACAACACCACCCTCACCTTCAACAAGTGACTTTCTTTAATTGCCCAAAGCTTGATGATAATCCGCCAGAGACAACTTCATGGTATGTCATCTCAATCTCCTACATAAATGGTATAAATAAAAACAATAGATATATTTTGAAACCCATCACTCGTATTAGATGTATACTTTATTACAATAATAATCAAATAAATAAGCCCTCCAGTTGTTCGTTTGAAATTCCTCAAACTTATTAATTGCCGCCTTCCATGTTTTCGTTTTTGTTTTTTATATATATATATAAAAATTATTTGTTTGATTGTTTTGTGCAGGAAGCCAAGCAAATTTGGGTTTGAACGATGCTAAAGCAAAATTACCAGGTTTGTCAATCTCGAGAGCTGACAGTTGTTTTTGAAGAGGAGAATAAGAAGAAACCGAACCGTCTGCTATGAGATAACAAGAAAAATGTTTGTTGAAACTCATCAAAGAAACAAAGTTTATGATGTTTTAGGTAATAAATTATCAACTGACTTTTGGTGCGGATTTGCTTGCGTTATTTATCTACTTCTTTTAGGGAGATTATAATGTCGCAAAGTCAACTGTAGGAGTCCTGAATAAGTATGTTTTTCCTATATTTAATTAGATTGTTGTTCAATATCATGTCATGTAATAAAGATTTCAAGGAATAAATCTTAGCCGCAATCTTGAACATTTGGAAAAACACGGGAAAAAAATTAGAAAAATTACCAAATGTGAAACAAATTAGTTCTAACTTATTCAAAAGACTGAAGTGGTAGCTTTGTTGATTGCTTGATATGAACTAAATAATATCGATGAACTAAATGTGAAACAAATTAGTTTTAACTAAGATCGATGTTTATTTAACTAGCTCTTCTAAGTTTGTGAAATGCAAAAAACTTGATTGTGCCCTGCACTTGTGGGAAGTTAGCAAGTGCAGAATTATGGAAAGGTACCCTGTATCTGTTAGAAAACAATATCTTTTAGTATGAACTTCAGAAGTGTCTTACTTTTTTCTTTCTATATATATCAAAATAATATTCAGCTAGACAATATCTTTTAGTGTGATTGTATCTTCTTCAGCTTATTTGTTTGAAAATTGACAGATAGTGATGAAGTTTAGGGGTAAAGAAAGCTGAATTTGAAGTTTCCAGCTTGAGAGAGTGAGGTTTAAACTGTTGCTTAGACATCTCTTTCTTAAATTTGCCTGTTTGTCTAATATTGCAGCAGGTAATTCATTTCTCTAATTACCACAAAAATATATATACGTTGACTTTTGAGGTCAAACTTGCTACTTCCTATTCAAATTCATGTTTGTGCATTCATGAAACCATTAACTTTTTTTGGTTTAAAGTTGGTTAAGGAGGTGCTTGACATCATGCTTTGAAAGCGATTGTCTAATTATTGCGTTTTTAAGCTACTTTTAACGGTTGGTATAGTAAAATTGTTCTGACTATTTAGAGTCAAACGATTTGTTTCCTGTAATCAGTTTAATTAGGAGAAGACATATATGTGGGTTTAGCTCTTACTACATTATATATAGTACTCTGTAGTTCCTATGTGAGTTCGGATTTAAGTATCCTTTTGCTATTGGTTCACGCAATGCAAAAGATTATATGATCTGATGATGCAAGTCCTTTTTGTTAATAGTACTATTTATTCATTCATATAATTTTTTTTTTCCTTTTTCGAAGTTATGTCCAATGAGTTATTAATTTAGTCATGTTTTAAAATGGGTTTAAGTCTTTATGTAAACTTAATTCAAGGGGAAGAAAGCTTTTCATTCCTCCACTGGTGTATAATTACACTAAAATGGTGTGTTACGTCAGCTATCCATTAGCAACCACACGATATGATACCACGCTCATAACAATAACACAAAAAATTGGACTCCACGATATCATACATAATACCCCTGTTATAGCTAAATAACAGATTAAACAAAAAAAAAAAATTGCAAAACAAACTGAGAAGACCGGCGTGGGTGGAGCCACCTTGGTCGGACAACCCCCAAAATGACCTGGTCCAGTGGTGGACGATGCCGAGAAGACCGGCATGGTTGGGCTCTATGTCGGCCACCACCTTGACTATTACTTATGCTCTGGCTATCGAGCAAACATCACATCAATTGTAATAATATACATTTGCTTTTAAATTTATGTTTTACAGTACTAATGTTTGATGAAAATTCCGCTCTTATTATTGTTGAATAAAAGACTTCAAATATTATAATCATCATCTTCATTAATATTGGAAATCGATTCACATACACAACAAAATGTTAGAATATGTTTATCATAGATAGCGATCGAATAGTAGTGTTGCTAGCTTAGTTGTCTTTTTCTTGCAATGAACATAACTTTATATTAACAAAAAAAAATTGTCCATATGTGTCGATGTGATTTTTTCTTTGTCAACGGCTAGTAAAGAATAGATCTTGGGTTAGCCGATGCATGAGCGACTCAGCCCACTCTCGTATTCACTCACCTCCAACTCCCCTCGGTCCCTTACGCTCTCTCACCACAGGGGGCGATATTTGCTCCGGTATCCTTGAAGTAGCGAACCCACCACTCACCGTGGGGCTCTCTCCTAATTCCTACCTAAGAGAGAATGATGTTAGTTTTTTAATTCCTTATAACAAAATAGTCCAAATCAAATACTCTGTTTTGGTTTTACTAATATATCTATTATTTCTGACATGTCAAATATAACCAAAAAAACGCAACATTTCAGTTTTATTTTCTTTTTTCAAATTTTAGTTAATACTCATGGTTTGATGGTTCAAATGTATATCCATGAATGCATTCCTTCTACAGTTCTACATGTGTTAAGAAGATTTAAATGGGATCAAACGTGAGTCTATTGCCTCCAAGACAACAATAACTAATAATGACTTTAATATCTATAAAACAGACAAAACCAGGGGGCATGCTCAAAGAGCCCAAACTTTAAAATAATTTTTTTTTCTTACATTAGCTTCCACCTAAATTAAACCCCTAATCTGGCTAAACCCGGCGTTAACGAAATCCTTTTAGGGGTCCATTTTTTCTAAGCTCGGGTGAGGGCCTATTTTTTTACAGAATTTTTTTCCTATAGATGCCTCTAACAAATATAATTAGCACGTAAAATCTTGATGCAGAGTCTTGTTATACATGGCTTGATTATATTGGTCCACCAGTTAACGATAATCTAGATTCCGTAAAATGTTGGAGCTATAAAGACCCCGATGGGAATGTTCAAGGCCCTTTCTCTCTAGCACAATTAGACACGTGGAAAGATTATTTTCCTAGCGATAAAACAATTTGGAGATATTATGGTAGTGTAAAGGAAACTGTTCTCGTGCATAGTGTTTTGAAGAGACGAACAAAAGATGTCGGTTAGATCTCTTTGCATTTGTGGTTTGATGCAACGGGTGTTCGGTTTCGTTCATGGGAGGTCATTCTTTTTGCGGCGCGTTGGGATCTCCCTTCTGATATTAGTAGTCGTCGCTGTGTTGCGTGTTTGTCGTTTATTGTTAGATCTTATTCTGTTTCTATTTTCTTTTGTTCGTTGGATCGTGTTTTGTACTTGCTAGTTTCTTACTAGCTTTTTTAATGAATTTTATAATGCTGTTCTAAAAAAAAAATATAATTAGCGACTCTTAAATTTGCCCCTCACAAAAAACTTTGTGGCTCTGTCTCTGTCTAAAGGATGCAGTTAAGGTGCATTGAATAGTTCTACACTTATCATAAAATCTAAGGGTGAGCTATCGATATGAAAGGTATAAGTTTTTATGCACGTTAAGTGCAGCCCTAAGGGCTGCATTTAACTGTTTTCTTAATAAAATTTATAATAGAGAAGAAATCATATAAAAGCTTAATTATATGTCTTTAAATTTATAAACTAATGTAACTGTTAAAAAAAAACTTTTAGGGTATATTAAAAAAAAAAAAGGAAAAAAAAACACTTGCAGGGTAACTTCATATGACATGTATTATGTCATGCATGTTCAAATGTCACAAATTTTAATACAAGATATTAATGTTTTTTACGAGTCATGAGTGTTCAATGACATCGTGTCCATTTAAGGTAAATGGAATTAGTTACAATCATGGGTATCATGTTTTTGGTAATATATATCTTGAGTGATGTATATTTGTTCAAAGATATGCATATCCACGGCGTATCTCTTCAATGATCAATGTTTGTTAATTAAAAGATTTTGTGTATATCTTGGATGATTTATGTTTGTTAAAAGATTTGTTTATCCATAAAGATGTTAAATGGTTCATGCAAGTGCAAAAATTTATCTACAATGAACGATGCCAACGTGCCTTTTTTGCACCAAATAGTCGTTATCACATATCGCAAAACCTTGCATGAGCATGGAAATAAAGTAAAATAAGAAACATAATCTATGCATTTATCAAATTGCACAATAAGAAAAAACGTGATTAGAATCGTGTGATCAATAACTTCATCAATTGAAAACGATATTTTACTGTCTCAACCCAAAACTAAATGTCAATGACTCTTATATCAATCGTGTTCAAAATTTACAATCATATGAAATGCGTCACAATCTTTGTTGCATATATGCTCAACATATTGCTAAATTACATTACAAGAAAAAAAAAAAAAGAAAAAAAAAAGGAAAAAAAAAACACTTGCAGGGTAACTTCATATGACATGTATTATGTCATGCATGTTCAAATGTCACAAATTTTAATACAAGATATTAATGTTTTTTACGAGTCATGAGTGTTCAATGACATCGTGTCCATTTAAGGTAAATGGAATTAGTTACAATCATGGGTATCATGTTTTTGGTAATATATATCTTGAGTGATGTATATTTGTTCAAAGATATGCATATCCACGGCGTATCTCTTCAATGATCAATGTTTGTTAATTAAAAGATTTTGTGTATATCTTGGATGATTTATGTTTGTTAAAAGATTTGTTTATCCATAAAGATGTTAAATGGTTCATGCAAGTGCAAAAATTTATCTACAATGAACGATGCCAACGTGCCTTTTTTGCACCAAATAGTCGTTATCACATATCGCAAAACCTTGCATGAGCATGGAAATAAAGTAAAATAAGAAACATAATCTATGCATTTATCAAATTGCACAATAAGAAAAAACGTGATTAGAATCGTGTGATCAATAACTTCATCAATTGAAAACGATATTTTACTGTCTCAACCCAAAACTAAATGTCAATGACTCTTATATCAATCGTGTTCAAAATTTACAATCATATGAAATGCGTCACAATCTTTGTTGCATATATGCTCAACATATTGCTAAATTACATTACAAGAAAGATAAAAAAAAAGAAGCAAAATCACTTGTATATTTTTTTCACTATTATTTTAAGGGAAATGATATATCCTCTTAAAAATTAGCTTAAAAATCCTCCTAAAACATAAGATGATGACATGTGGATACCATTCATTCTCTTTTTAATCTTCTTTGATTTTAACACTTGTCATCATCTCATGATTAGGATGATATTTAGACTATTTAATTAGGAGAATTAATCATTTCCCATTAATTATTGTAATTTACATGTTAGTCTTATCTAAATTAAATTCCATGTCCATTAAGTGATACGTTTTTATGATTGTCAAATGTTTAATACCGTCCATAGTCAGTCAATGATTTTTCTAGATTCCTCGAAATTAGCTAGAAGGACACTTTCGTAATTTGAAACCTCTACCAATACCCTAAATGGTTCACTATATAAAGCACACATTCGCCTCACTTTGCAGTATATACCCATTTAGGTTTGGCTAGGAACAATAGCCGTCATGTAGAGTAATCACTTTGAGTAGTATATGCACCACCATATGAATGACTTAATATAAGTCAGGTTCTTTTTTCTTATTTTATTCCAAAATTTTGTTCCTTTTTATTCATTTTTTTCCTCCACAAATAGTACTTTAGTTGGATCTGGTAGTTTTCTACGTGAGTTCGATATGGACTTTTTGGTTCCGAAAGATCTGGTGGATAACATCTTGAAGATGGTTTGGTTGGTTGATATTTTTCGACCTTGCTTTCCCCGTTTAAATTAATTCGTGTAAATCGTTTATGATTTGGCTGGACAACATGTCTGCTGGTGAAGGTAAGGTGGAAGATGGTGAAGGTAAGGTGGAAGAAGCATGGGTGTTGTCAAAATCATAGTAGACGAATTTACACGTATCCTGACAAAGAAGGTAAGGTAGACGGCAATAGACGTCTACTTCTTTGCAAGGAAGGTAAGATAGATAGTATATATTTTCGTTTTTCGATGACGCAGCAAAAGGAGAGAGTGTTATCAAAGAACCAGAGAGTGTTATATCATTATATAATTATAATATATAATTATAATTTTAGAGGTGTATAGTATGAGAAATAAATAAATTTATATATCTCTTTTTAATGTATGATTTTTAATTCGGTGTTGTCAAATTCATATTCGATTGTATGGTTTTTATAATATATGTTATTCGATTGTATGGTTTTTATAATATATGTTATTCGATTGTATGGTTTTAATATATGTTATGAATTGTTTTTAGATTTTCTATATCAAAATATCAAATTAATCTTTTGTCTTCGGATGTTCGATTCTTTTAATATTGGTAAAAGTTTGGAAATCTGTATTTAAGATGATTATCTAAGCCATTGTCCATTTATCACGAATTAGATAAACCTTGGCTGTTGGAAATTTTAATTTGAAGTAAACTATGAAAGTGTAAAAAAAAAGAAACTAGCCTTTTCTAGTATTTTCGTCATTATAAAAGCATTTGTCTATTTTTTTTATTTTTTAGAGTAAATTATAATTTTCGTCTCTGTCGTGGGTCAAAAATTACCGTTTTCATCCCTAGGTTTCATAAATTACCTTTTTAGTCCAAATAAGTTTATTCCGTCAACGGTTTTGGTCCAAATACCAAACGGATGTTAGATTATCCATCACGTGACTTGCACATGATGGGCATTTTAGTCTTTTTCATACCACAAGGACCAAGAGTGTAATTAACTCCAAACCGTTTTTTTTTTCGATACTGAAGAAACAAAACAAAAAAAAAAAACCCTCTAATTTATTGATTTTATTTATTTTTGTATATTTATATTATAATTTCTCGTGAATCAACTATTGTTTGTGGATATATATCATCATCATTGGTTTTTGTTTTTTTCATTATAGAATGGATCATTTTGATGATAGTTGGGATGTTACATCTGGAAAAAAAAAAACCTCCAAATTTTATATTATCATCATCTTCAGTATCAATATCTATATGACTAAATCATGAACAACAAATCTAACATATACTCATATATAAAGTAAAACTACCAAAATCCATTTCAAACATATCAAATAAATCTATTAAAAAAACCAATCTATCTCTACGTCATCATCACCATCATCCGCAATCTGCTACTGAATTTGGTATATGTAGAGATCGAGAAAATAAAGATGAGATTTGTGTTGTTGGTGTTGTTTATTCATTAATCTACACGCAAGAACTGAATACTCGAAACCCATTGAAACCACAGATCTATAGCCACTTATGTTCGATTTGGGATCAATGGCCTGCGAATCCGTTGCATCTGTGGCCGGAAAAAGCCACCGCCACCATCGTACCACCACAACCACCGCGATTATGTTGCATCTGTCGACTTCCATCTTCCTTTCCTTTTTACCACCACCACCATCATCATATTCTTCTTCTTGCTGATGGTGTTGATAATGGTGTTGTCCAACTAGTGTTTTTTGTGATTGGATTAGGGGCCGGTAGGGAGTATTTGAATGAATGAGATGGAAGGAGAAGACAAAGACCAGATAAGGCCTTTGTTTTTTTTTTCCATTATAGAATGGATCATTTTGATGATAGTTGGGATGTTACATCTGGAAAAAAAAAACCCTCTAATTTATTGATTTTATTTATTTTTGTATATTTATATTATAATTTCTCGTGAATCAACTATTGTTTGTGGATATATATCATCATCATTGGTTTTTGTTTTTTTCATATGATATTTTTTTATGTATATTATATATTTTGAGATTTTATGGTAATGGTTCATTGGTTTGATTTGATTGGAAAATTGGAAATATAAATAAAAAGGAAAGAAGATGGAAAAGTTATACAGAAGATGATGATGATGATGAATGAAAGAATTTAGAGATGATTACAGTTTTGGTCCCTCTTAAATTAAAAGACAAAAATAGCCATCATGTGCAAGTCACATGATGAGTAATTTAACATCCGTTTGGCATTTGGACCAAAATCGTTGACGGAGCAAACTTATTTGGACTAAAACGGTAATTTACGAAACCTAGGGATGAAAACGGTAATTTTTGACCTACGACAGGGACGAAAGTTGTAATTTACTCTATTTTTTATTTTAAGTTTCTATTAATTATTGTTTCATAATGGTTCCATATACCCAAATAGTATGACCACATTAAAATCTAGATTTAACACTGTTTCTATAAAAAAAACTAATAGAATTTGCGAAAAGAAACTCTATTTTATAATTGGTCGGCTATTTTATAATTGGTCGGCTATAAATTCTGCAAAAATATTAAATAAAAGTTTTTAATTTATAAATATGTGTTATGTTTTATTTTTATATATTTAATTAATTGGAAATAAGGAAAAAGTAAAGAAATAAGTGTTGTTGTGATATGTAAAGTGAAAATAAAAAGTGATAGTGGTATTGTTGTGTCAATAAAGTATAGGTGAGAAAGAGTTAATGTTGAAAAAAGTCTTAAATAATGGAATGAAATGCTGCATCTAATTATCTAAAGTGAGAAATAGAGTGTCAAAATTTTTCATATAAAGGTAAATTTCTATGAAATAAAACTTCATCCTAAAATACTTTTCTCGAGTGTATATGTTAGTCTTATTTGAAGGATTGTAATGACTTCCCTTTTGACTTCAACTTTCAAAACATGAATCAACATAGAAACTACCCAATGAAGGTAGTGTTGTAAATAAAGTTGAAGAAGTTTCGGAATCTGTATTTGTATCCACAAATGCGGATAATCACTCCTTCGGATATCAAAATCTATTATTTGGGTTCTGACTATCGTCATCATCATTTATATACTAACCCATAAATATTATTCACTAAAAAATTGATTTCTTTCTTATATTTATCCAACCCAACAAAAATCAATTTTGACATTTTTATAAACCAAACTAAATTTTTAATAAATAAATGTGTTTTATAATTTATATCTTTAAATTTAGAATAATTTTTTTTTAAAAAGTAGAACTATTTTTTTATATCAAAAACATAAGTTATTTATAATAAAAGTATATAAAATTTAAAAATATATTTCACATTCATGTAAAAGACAAACTATATACAATACGAAAGGAAATGATTAATCCTCCTAACTAATCAATCTAAAAATCCTCCTAATTACAAGATTATGACATGTGGCATGATCAAGAGATGAGATTAGGTAAGAGAATTAGTGGAATCCATATGTCAAGTTTTAGAGGTTTTAGGAGGATGTTTAGGGGTATTAATCATTTTCCAATACGAAATTCAGTAAGTACAAACAAACTTGAAGATGTGTTGTTATGCTTAGATGTAGCCACATCCAAATTTCTCTGCCACAAACAAAAATAGGTGGAACCACTTGCTTGGTTGCCCTCCATTTTATTTAATATTTTAATTTATTTTATGACCCAACGAACGACGCAGATGGCAATGGTCTCAATGGCATCTCCATTATTAGTTTGTACATCGTTTTTTAAGGGAGTCGGTAATTTCCTTACTCTACGACAAGTGCAGGTTTTGAGATCTTCAAGAGTGGTAATATACACTATTATCATTTTGTAGTGGCATACCACTCAAAGTCTTGATATACCTGGTGTTGTACATATTGTCTCTCGTCGTTGACATAACCGAGAAGTTCCTTCCTTGCTTGATCGTGATGCCGCTCAAATTCGTTGTTCAAAAATGTAATAAAATTTATATTGTTGTTACATGAATGTTTTGCAAGGACGAATTGGCAACAATGATTTTTGGCAGGGTTGTCATTGCCCACAAATTGTGATGGAAACATGATATATGGAGGTCTGTATCCGTATCGTCTTCAAAAATTAAAGCGACATGTATGTAACACATAACAACCTTCGTTGCAAATATATTAGAACATGCTGCAAAATTACATATATCGAGAAAACAATATTAAAAAAAATCACTTTTATGTTTTCATAGTCATATACTCATTTTAATTATTGTAATTTAAATCTTATTCTTTTCTAATGAATCAAATGTTCGTTTTACGTAGTAAATTCCCTGTCGATTAAGTGATGCCTTTTTTCTTTCCAAAAATGGTTAATTAGCGACCAAACAAAACTTTTCTAGACCCCTAGAAAGCAACAAGAGGGACAGTTTCGTAATTCTGTAACACCTAACAATAAATGGCCCCCTATATAAACTACACATTCGCCTCATTCTAAAACATAGGCCCATTTTGTTTATGTGTTAACTACAATAGCCATGATGTAAACTAATCGCTCAGAGTTTTTCATTTGCCCACCGACCACCGTATGAATGACTTAATATAAGTCAGACCCTTCTTTCATTCCTAGATTTTGTTACTTTTAATTCAACTTTTTTTTTCTTTTTCACAAATTTTTTTAAGTTGGGTCTAGTAGCTTTGTGGTTGGGTTCGATATGGATTTGTTGGTTCCAATTAGAGGTGGCAAAATGTACGGGTCGGATCGGGTTGGGTGACGGGTCAATATGGGTCCGGGTCAAAACGGACCATTTTAAAAATGAGCTTAATTATATGTTTTCTTAATCATCGTTAATGTTTATTAAAAGCAATATTACTATTTTCAAGAACAAAAACCATATAAACCGTTAATTTTTAAGTTTCAAAATAACAAGATTTGATTGGTGTACTTATATAGTAATTTAATCCTATAAAAAAAAACATTTAACGACGTATACAAAACACATATAGTGAACTTACATTCAATTTGTGTAACAAAAAACTAACTCTGAAAAAATAATGCTGAAACAAATTACAAAACAAGCATTGATTATAATATAATTAAAATAAATCTAACAGAAGGTAAATAAAAAATATTTTTAAAACAAATTTACAAGAATTAAAATTAACATAAAACATACAACCAAAAAGTCATGCTCTGTTTTAGCATATGGATGGTCCAATCATGTCCTTTCCCTTGCTGCTTTCTTTCAACAATATTCAGTAATCAATTGTTCAATTATTTAATCTCCGCCCAAACTAACCCGGTGTTATTAAAATTGTATTTCCGTTCCACCCAATTAGACCCGAAAAAATTTCTACCACCACCCAAAGATACCCAAAGTCCATGAAAAAAACCCCAAAATCACCCAATCAAATGCATATGGGCAAGAATTGCCGGTTCTAGTTCCAATTGTTCTGGTGGATGATGACATCTTGAAGATGATTTGGTTGGTTGTTGTTTGTGTATCTTGATCTTGCTTTCCCCGTTTAAATTAATTTGTGTTAATCGTTTAATATTTGGTTGGACAACATGCATAGCGGTGAAAATAAGGTGGGAGAAATATGTGTGTTGTCAAAATCATATTAAATGATTTACACATAAAAGTGCTGTGAATATTATTGCTAATGTCTTTCTAAAAGAAAGTCAGAGGCTACTCAGAAGTTAAAGAGAGATCAATATCTAGTCGCATTTTTAACCGAATCCAATTAGTTCCTTCTGATTATCTCTTTCCCTTTTTAAGAATATATACTGATGGCAGCACTAAGTGGTCCAAAAGTTTTTGGTATAGATTTCTTAATTAGCATTTTTTCTTGGTTAACTTTAACATTTGTAAGAAAAATAAAATAGATGGTATCCACTGTTGTTTTCTATGATTGTATTTTTATAGTTGTATAGTAAGAGAAATATATAAGTTTTATATAATGTTGATTGATTAATATCACCTCTCAAAGTGTGTCAAGCGTGTTTGAACTTAGATAGAATTTTGTGGGAGCATCACGTGAAAGATTCCCTCGGTTTATACATATATATGTTGAGTTTGTTTAAATTTTGTTAATTTCGGGCCCACTATTTGCAGCGATTGTCGCTGCAAATAGTCGAATATGACAAAAAGACACTGTTAACTGTCATAGTCAACAGTGTACGGATAACGTACATGACTATTTGCAGCGACAATCGCTGCAAATAGTCTGGTTGGATTACTAAAGGTCTGGTCGGGATACCAGACGCCTTCTATTTTTATTAATCAGATGGTGTCAAACTCATATTCGTTTTTTGTATTTTCCCATTTACAGAATTCTTTTACATATGTGATAGGAATTAGTTTTGGGATTTCCTGTTATTTTTATTTTTTATTTTCAATCCATTATTTTTGAGGATATATTGGTGTATATTGTACTTTTGCTATAAATGCTAATGACAACGCAAAGTTTAAAGTCAAATACGTTATAGATATAGATATGCTAAGGAGTTGGGGAAAGTTTATGTCTCATGGAGAGAAAATTCAATTGTTAACACTTAACATAGGCATTTAGGTGGTTTTAACTTTTAAGAGTAGGATAGATGCTTATTGCCTTTTAGGGAGAAACGAAGATTCAAATCTTCACATAGGCATTTGGGTAGTTGTAGAAGCAGATTAGGCTAAAAGGAGTGGTATTGCTGGGGGTTGGGCTACTTTCACCACGTCGCGCCATGTGGCATCCTGGGTTGCTGGAGGTTGCCTGGGAAAAAAAGGGGGAGTGGAGTTGCCTGAAAGGTGGGGTAGGGTAATGATTGATTTATTATTTTATTTTTTGTATTTTTGACTTTGTTTTTAAATAAAAAACATTATTATTTATCAAAAACTTAAAAATACATTAAAATTCCGAAAAAAACATTAAAAATACCAAAAAAAAACATTTAAAATAAAATAAAAATCATTAAAAAAACAAAAAAAAATAAACATTAAAAACATAAAAAAACTAGTCGTCATCACTAAAATAATCTTCCACAGCAAGCGGCACGTATTCTTCCACATGTGCATGGCGGTTCTCCCATAGATGATCAACCAAATCCGCCAATAGTATGTTGTGTGTTTCCCTGCTCCTGACGGCGTTTGAGTTTATAATTCGTTGATCCATTGGAGTTTGCTGCGTCCAGTAATCCGGGTCCATAGTCGGGTCGTGCTCGTTGAAGTCTTGACAGTAGGCTTTATCTTCATCCTCCAAAATCATATTATGCAAAATAATACAAGTATATATCACGTCATGCATTCTCTCCTTGTCCCAATATCGCGAAGGGAAACTAAGAACTTTCCACCTTTTCTTCAAAACCCCAAAAGCTCTCTCGATATCCTTGCGAGCCGACTCTGTTTCTTCTTAAAATACTTTCTCTTTTCATCAATCGGATCGGTGAACGTCTTCACAAAAGTTGCATACTCTGGATAGATATCATCGCTTAAATAATAACCGGATTTGTAAAAGTTACCGTGCGCGTAAAAAGCACCTACAAGTTATGAATAACATACATGTTTATATAATAATAACATTTATAAAATAATAATTTACCTGTAGGTGCCAATCCGGATATTATCTCTTCAAGAATGGGCGACGACTCAAACACGTTGATGTCGTTGTGGGAGCCTTGCGTACCAAAATACGCGTTCCAAATCCATAAGTCAGCTGAGGCAACGGCCTGAAGTATCATACTAGGCCTCCCAATATCCCCACGTGTGTGCGTACCGCGCCATGCGGTAGGACACATCTCCCACGGCCAATGCATGCAATCAATACTACCAATCATGCCCGGGAAACTGTGGACCTGCTCATGCACGTCGTATATGCGCTGAAGGTCACTCCAAGTCGGTCTACGTAGGTATGTCGGCCCATATAACGCGCGTATACCTAATATGTAATATACACTAATACGTAATATACACTAAATATATACCTCTATTAATAGAGAATGAATCATGAACAGTAAACACTGATGAACAGTGAAACAGGTTGGTAGGTAGCTGCGCAGCTGCCTGCTAGCTGCTTTTTTTTTTTTAAACGTATATATTTAACAGGTAGTTGCACAGCTGCCTGCTAGCCTGCTTAATTTTTTTTTTAAACGTATATATTTAATATGTCAAACGTTTTTGCGGGTTTATCATATTGTTTTTATTTAAGGTTTTTTAAGATTTCGTCTATCTCTATTTTTATTAATCAGATGGTGTCAAACTCATATTCGTTTTTTGTATTTTCCCATTTACAGAATTCTTTTACATATGTGATAGGAATTAGTTTTGGGATTTCCTGTTATTTTTATTTTTTATTTTCAATCCATTATTTTTGAGGATATATTGGTGTATATTGTACTTTTGCTATAAATGCTAATGACAACGCAAAGTTTAAAGTCAAATACGTTATAGATATAGATATGCTAAGGAGTTGGGGAAAGTTTATGTCTCATGGAGAGAAAATTCAATTGTTAACACTTAACATAGGCATTTAGGTGGTTTTAACTTTTAAGAGTAGGATAGATGCTTATTGCCTTTTAGGGAGAAACGAAGATTCAAATCTTCACATAGGCATTTGGGTAGTTGTAGAAGCAGATTAGGCTAAAAGGAGTGGTATTGCTGGGGGTTGGGCTACTTTCACCACGTCGCGCCATGTGGCATCCTGGGTTGCTGGAGGTTGCCTGGGAAAAAAAGGGGGAGTGGAGTTGCCTGAAAGGTGGGGTAGGGTAATGATTGATTTATTATTTTATTTTTTGTATGTTTTGACTTTGTTTTTAAATAAAAAACATTATTATTTATCAAAAACTTAAAAATACATTAAAATTCCGAAAAAAACATTAAAAATACCAAAAAAAAACATTTAAAATAAAATAAAAATATTAAAAATAAAAAAAAAACATTAAAAATAAAAATATTAATAAACATTAAAAACATAAAAAAACTAGTCGTCATCACTAAAATAATCTTCCACAGCAGGCGGCACGTATTCTTCCACAGGTGCATGGCGGTTCTCCCATAGATGATCAACCAAATCCGCCAATAGTATGTTGTGTGTTTCCCTGCTCCTGACGGCGTTTGAGTTTATAATTCGTTGATCCATTGGAGTTTGCTGCGTCCAGTAATCCGGGTCCATAGTCGGGTCGTGCTCGTTGAAGTCTTGACAGTAGGCTTTATCTTCATCCTCCAAAATCATATTATGCAAAATAATACAAGTATATATCACGTCATGCATTCTCTCCTTGTCCCAATATCATGAAGGGAAACTAAGAACTTTCCACCTTTTCTTCAAAACCCCAAAAGCTCTCTCGATATCCTTGCGAGCCGACTCTGTTTCTTCTTAAAATACTTTCTCTTTTCATCAATCGGATCGGTGAACGTCTTCACAAAAGTTGCATACTCTGGATAAATATCATCGCTTAAATAATAACCGGATTTGTAAAAGTTACCGTGCGCGTAAAAAGCACCTACAAGTTATGAATAACATACATGTTTATATAATAATAACATTTATAAAATAATAATTTACCTGTAGGTGCCAATCCGGATATTATCTCTTCAAGAATGGGCGACGACTCAAACACGTTGATGTCGTTGTGGGAGCCTTGCGTACCAAAATACGCGTTCCAAATCCATAAGTCAGCTGAGGCAACGGCCTGAAGTATCATACTAGGCCTCCCAATATCCCCACGTGTGTGCGTACCGCGCCATGCGGTAGGACACATCTCCCACGGCCAATGCATGCAATCAATACTACCAATCATGCCCGGGAAACTGTGGACCTGCTCATGCACGTCGTATATGCGCTGAAGGTCACTCCAAGTCGGTCTACGTAGGTATGTCGGCCCATATAACGCGCGTATACCTAATATGTAATATACACTAATACGTAATATACACTAAATATATACCTCTATTAATAGAGAATGAATCATGAACAGTAAACACTGATGAACAGTGAAACAGGTTGGTAGGTAGCTGCGCAGCTGCCTGCTAGCCTGCTTTGTTTTGTTTTTTTTAAACGTATATATTTAATATGTAGTTGCGCAGCTGCCTGGTAGCCTGTTTAATTTTTTTTTTTTAAACGTATATATTTAATATGTCAAACGTTTTTGCGGGTTTATCATATTGTTTTTATTTAAGGTTTTTTAAGATTTCGTCTATCTCTATTTTTTATTTAACTTATCCATATTTTTTATAATGGTTTTATTTGCTTTGTTTTTTGTCTCACCCCGTATTACCTTTCGGATTTTACCACGTCGCAACCGTTTTTGGTTTTTCTTGCGCAGCTGCCTGCCACTCTGTTTTTTTTTATTAAATAAAACATATGTGTCTAATATGCTAACTTTTAAGCGGGTTTATTATATTTATTTATGTTTGATATAACAAACATAGACATATATTTATATTCTTTTTTATGTTTGATATAACAAACATAGACATATATTTATATTCTTTTTTATGTTTGATATAACAAACATAGACATATATTTATATTCTTTTTTATGTTTTTAGTTGTTTGTCAATACCATTATGTACCACTATTTTGTTTCAATCGCACTTTTCTCCTTTGTGGTTTTAACTAATATGTTGAAAACTTATATTCAATTATTTTTTATCGTACTTTTCTCCTTTGTGGTTTTAACTAATATATTGACAACTTACATTCAAATTTTTTACTTTCATTTCGTCACTATAAACTTTTATAAACGTTTGTGGCATTGACTTTAGACAAATATGTATTTCATATGTCAAAGCTTTTACTAACATATATAGCGACACATACATCATCAATAACAAAATCTATCCACAATAGTTGATACCACGTAATGCACAGAAGTAACCTAACGTGGTTTTACCCTTATATATATTTTGAAACAAACCTATCAATGACATAATGCTTTTTAATTAAACGGTTGAAAATTCAACTTAATTACACTAGAATAATAGGTGTTTCAACTGGACAGTTGAAGCCCCGCAAAGCGGGGCCTAATTTTACTAGTATGTAATAAAACGTAATAATAAAAAGTTGTACCTTTACAAAAGTTTGCTAACGAGTCGCGCAACGTCCTTTCAGACATTTCAAAGTTCTCGTCAAATGAGTCGACGATTGAGCCATATGCTAACTGACGAAGCGCGGCAGTACACTTCTGTATCGCGGTGAATCCTAACTTCCCGCGACAGTCGACTCGCTGTTGAAAATATCTATACTCGGCCTCCAAATCATTTGTTATCCTCAAAAATAAACCCTTGGTAATACGATAGCGCCTCCTAAACTCCCTCGGTGGATATACCGGGTCGTCATTAAAGTAAAAACGCATCAAGCGCTCGTTTGCCCCATGCCGCCTACGATGTAGGACCGCCCTCCTCCTAAATATAGGCGCCTCTCCATCATCGTCATCCTCCTCTTCTTCCTCTTGCGCGGCTTGTAACATAGTAGTAATGGTCAAAGCAACCGCACTATCGATTGCCTCGTCTAATTCCGTAGAACCATTTGAACTAGAATCGGAACTAGATGGCTCAAGCAACTCCATGATATATAGAAGTTATGTATGTGTTTTTTTGTGAAAAGTTAGATAAATTTGTATGAAAGTGTATGTGTATGTGTGTGTTGTGAAAAATAGTGGAGTGATATATGTATATATATAGGAAAAAAGAAAAAAAATGTTTTTTTTTTATTTTGGGTCAAACAAGCCGTTGGAAACGGCTATAATTCTTGATCCCACCACCCAGTCAAACTCATTTCACACAACTCCTCCGGATCGCTTTGAAGGTGGATCGCCTAGTGGAAATGGTGTGCCCGGTGATTAGGAGGCGAAATCCGGTGGATCGCCGGGCCCTATTGCTCCACTCCGTTCAGCCTTAGACGTCGGATAATAACCAAATATATAACGGTAAATTTGGATGAAATTAAGTGATAAAATTATTAGATTATATACTTATTCATTGTTTATTATTAGAGATTTTATCTTTAAAAAATAAATCATTTTTCATATAAAGATTACAATAAGAGCCATAAAAGTATCTTTAAAAGTCATATGTATCAAATGATATCTTGTTATTCTTATAAAGTATAAATCATCTCTGCATTAATAAAATTTTTAACCAAATATGTATCAAATAAATGTTGTTTACTATTACTTTGAATGATACATATATTCAGAATGTAACACTCTATTGTTGTTATGAGTTTTGAGTCTCAATATATCAATGGTGTATATGGGAGGTTGAGACGTAGAGAGTCTTACCTCTACCTAAGATATATTTAATTGATTTAAATAAACTTAATGACAAATGTAACTGCATATTTATATTATATTATAAAAAGAATAACCCCGTGTTGAAAATTGTATGGAGAAAAATATCTAAAATATTCTTAATGATTATATTACATTATCAGTCCTTTATTTTTTTAAATATCTCCATTAACCTTTTAAATCAATTACTTTTACATCAGTTATCTACACCACTTGACGCCGCCTCTACGACCAACAATCGTACCCCACCATCACACTGTCGCTGTCACGAACACCGTCGTATTGTGCGGATACCGTGCTAGTTGAAAATTATTAAAGTTCATGTAGTAAATTTTATGGTAGTGAACTTAAACTTACACGTTCTAATATTCTTATGTCATTAAATAGAACGTGTAATTTGTATATTTTTTGTAATAGTCATATGCCCGCGCAATGCGGCGGTGCGGTGATGGTGGCGGCGGCGGGTGGTGGTGGCGGCGGTGTTGATAGTGGCGTGGTTATTAATACAAAAGTAATTGATATAAAAGGATGTATTATAATTATTTTAAAAGTTGAGGGATGTATGTTGTAAATAATTTCATTAAGAGGTATATTATAGGTATATTAGGTGATGTATTAAATTAGTAAATAAAAAAAATGAGTAGTTAATTTGAGTTGATCAAATTATTTTTTGAGAAAATAAGAGGATCAAATGTTTTATAAGGTAGTTAAGATTTGTATTAAACTTGTTTAAGTTTCAATGTCATAAAATAATACAATTTTCCAGAATGTATATTTTTGGTAATTAAACTATAATATGATATCGATAGGCCTGGAAATGTAATTAACTTACTCATGAATGTAACAAACTTTTACATTTTACCATTTTATGTAAAAGAAAATATTGAACCGTGTGGTCGGTTATGGTGGTGGTTGATCTATATCTATACAAATGTATAACGTCGACAAGTCCCACATATACTTTTTACAATAATGCGGTGCACAGAAGTGTTGACACCTGATTAATTATGTGCCACGTGGAGGTTTTCTATGAACAAGTGTCTGATAACGAGCTCTAGATCAGCCTTTAGGCTCACGATTATTGCAATGGGTAACTAACTATACAAGCTTTTTGATTATTTGTAAGCATTGTTATAAAATTTATTTATGCATCTGTGTATATGATGTTCATTTGTTACTCAAATTTGTTTGCAGCCCGTGAGAATCACATTTGGGCTAAAGGAGGATCAAATTAAACCAATTTCTAGTGCTTTTAAGGCTATAAAAAAATCATCCGACATTGCAATAATAAGTGATAGTCCTAAGCGTATAGTTTAATGCAACTATAGATGTAACAACCGTGCATCTTGACTTTTGACTATGGGTACGTTTCCTAAGTTTTTGATTAATTAATACATGTTCAAGTGCAATCTAAGGGTCATTTGAGTGCAATGTGTTTTATATGGGTC
Organism: Erigeron breviscapus; assembly: GCA_034093135.1. Lineage (NCBI taxonomy): Eukaryota > Viridiplantae > Streptophyta > Magnoliopsida > Asterales > Asteraceae > Erigeron > Erigeron breviscapus. Next base: position 90,810,797 of record CM067171.1, on the reverse strand, counting down.
AATTTATTGTACAACTAGAGACTTATGTGCAAGTTGAGATCATTAGTTGGTGCTAATCGAATTTCATTAGATGATATTTATGGTAACTAGTAAGTGGTTATGGATCCTATCCATGGGTTATACCCAAACCCATGACCCACCCAAGTAAACAAACCCTATCCTCCTTCCTTCACTCATTTCTTCCTTCCATTCATTCTCACCTTTCTCTCTCAACACTAAATGCACACACTCTCAATCTCTATCTAAATTTCTAGTTCATTTATTGTTGTTTCAAGAGGATTAATAACAAAATCATCATCCTTATTATCATTCTAGCATCATATCGAAAATCCAAGTCTTCAAGTGCAAGAAAAAGCTTCATTTAGGTCAAAATCGGGTTTGATTGCTTGTGGAAGTTTTGGTAAGTGTTTTCTAGCTCAAATTCATCATTTCTAGTTATTAAACTTGTATTACACCTAAATCTAAGCACTCTTGGGTCCTTATAGCTTCAAAATCCGAAATTAGGGTTTCTAGTTACCTAAATTAGGTCAAAAATCGATTTGGGTCAAAAGCCATGTTTTGGAGTGGAACTATTGAGTGGGTTATGTTCAAATGAGTTTGTTATGTTCAAAAATGGGTCAAGGAACTCCTCAAAACGATTTATAAGTCAAAAACTAGGTTTTGGGTCAATTTTGTGTTCAAATGGGTTAGGGTTAAATTAGGGTTTTGAAATGGGTCAAATGATTTGGGCATGAATTTGATGTTATGATTCGGGTTGATGAAACATGTTTAGTTATGTTCAATTATGTTTAACTATGTTCAAAAATGGGTCTCGAAGTTGTGCAAGTCGATTTCATGGCTTAAATGTTGAGATTTTAGGGTTTTGGGTCGTGTTTGTGACAAGAACACCTGCTGGTGCATTGCTGGTCCAGAACAGGCGTAACTTACGCCCCTGTTGGCGTAACCTACGCCCCTCTCCATTTTCATTACGCCAAAACCTTACTGTTTACGCCCAAAACTCATCCAAAATGCATGTTTCTGGAGCACCGTAGCCTACGCCCCTCTCTGGCGTAGCTTACGCCCCTTGAATTTTGCCTACCGTAACCTACGCCCAATCCCACCGTACCTTACGCCCATTGAGTTCCTGCCTGGCGTAACCTACGCCCAAATGGGCCGTAGCTTACGCCTGTCTCTAATGTTCATTTTTTTTTTCCTGTTTTGATTTCTAAATCGTATTTCACTTCCCTTGGGACTTTCCTTGTCTTCCAAGTTATCGTACTCAGTCCTAATACGCGTTCAAGTCCCGGGTTCAATTCTAAAGTTCATAAAAGCTAAATGAAGACATGATTGTATATATATTGATACGAACATGTACATTATGATAGGTTGTGATCGCTTGGCAATTAATTGACGTTCTAACTCACTTTAACTTCGGTAAATCAAGGCAAAGGTGAGTTTTCGTAGCCTCCCCTACTCTTTAAGAGTCGGGCTGAAAAGTGTACTTCGTGCATGATGTTATTTTTGTGACGTGCATGTTGTGTGACGTTTGTCGATGTGCTATTAGGTGATTGGTCGTATGGTTATCGTAAATTGTATATTGAGTTGTTTTAGGTTAGTTGTGTATATATGGAGGACGGTAATGCCTTTGAAAGGTTGGAGATGTGGTGGGAAGGCTGCGGTGACCCTATATATAAGCATCAAAGGCCTTTCAAAAGTAGTATCGTACGAAGTATATACACATGGTGTTTGGTTGTGGATGGACTTTGATGGTCATGGATGAGTACATTTACGTGCAATTGAGTACAATGAGTACATTTACGTGCAATTGAGTACAATGAGTACATTTACGTGCAATTGAGTACAATGAGTACATTTACGTGCAATTGAGTACAATGAGTACATTTACGTGCAATTGAGTACAATGAGTACATTTACGTGCAATTGAGTACAATGAGTACATACGTGTGCAATTTATTAGATCATGTTAATGTTAATTATGTATTGGTTGACATTGGAACGTGTTCTTGTTCATCTTTTCCTACGAACTCACCAACCTAGTGTTGACATTGTTTAGTACACTTTTCAGGTAACCAAGAGAACCAAAGAGCTTGACGTGCTTGCTAGATGTTGGACTTTGACCATGGATCCGCGATCCATTGCCCGTTGATGGGATTTGCTTAGGATCATGAGCCATCTTTTGAATTGTTATTTTGTAAACTTTTGATGGTTGAATGCTCCTTATGCTTTGTGACATTGTGATCTTTATTGTTGGGTTCCCGGAATCCTCTTATTTTCATATAGTCTCGTTCTACGATAATTCCATCTTGTGTCATGCTTTTCGGTACATTTCGAGCCTAGCTCGGGGTGTTACAGAATGGTGGCCCACGCATGGTCGTAGAGAATTAGGCGGATTGACCTAGACTACGGCTTAAGTAAAACTCTTCATATAGCATGCATGATTAGGAATCTTGTATGCAACGTGAACTATATGAGCATTATAAGTGCACATTTGGGTTTTGTAGGAGGGTTCATTATATGTGATAACATGAGTGCAATAGGTCGGCATGATTAATGTGTTGTTGTGGGATGGTCAAGTGCATGAGGTCAATGTGATTACTTGGGGACAATGAGGTCATGTGCATATTGTTGGGTTGAATTGATATGGTTTGATGATGTAGGGCAAGATGAAGTTATGGCATCAACATGATATAACATTGTGGCAACCCTAAAAGAACGTGATCAACTCTTTTATGGTTACCCGGTATTATAACAAGTTAATGACATCACGGATTGCACGCGGTTGGTTTAGAGTATAATAAGGAACCGGTACACTTTTTTGGGAGTTGATTGGGTGGAGGGTTAGCCGCTGGTACACCCTGTATACATACCCGGATCAATAACTAGGAAGCATATCGGATTCGGATTATACTTTGGACCACTTGTTTAGTTGTGGGATTGTTTGATGTATTGAAATGGACATGTGGATTTATTGATGAACAATTAGGGTGAAATATGGTATGATGGCATGATACATAACAATTCCCCTAGAACAATTGCACTTTTGCCTTAGCGTAACGATATGAATTATGTGTGACATGTTGACATGAGAACACTAACCACTTGTGTGACTAACATGCGAGCATTTTGAGGCTAACTTTTCGAGTCGACGTTTCCTTGTTTTATAGTAATGGTGAGGCAAAGAAGAGCCGGGACTACTTATAGAGAGCAAACTCCGGAACAACAACCGGAAGTTCAAGGAGAAGGTCGTGGTGGAGGAAGAGGTCGTGGTGGTGGAAGAGGTCGTGGTCGTGGTAGAGGTAGAGGTAGAGGTCAAGGGAGAGGTCAAGGTAGGGGTGAAGCACCAACACCCGACTTGGCAACTGTGATCGCTCAAGTGGTCACGAACATTATGCCTAACATAGTTGCCCAAGTCACGGCAACTCTCCAAGCACCCGATAATACGGGGCCGAATGTTCAAGCTCAAACGAATGGGAACAAAGAAAATGTGCAACCGGTAGGGGTAGAGGAAGAAGAGGCACCGGTGATGCACGATAACTATGTCCCAAGGTACAATCAACACGGAGTGTACCGGCAAGGGTGCCCTTTTAAGGATTTCAAGGGTTGTGGGGCCCCGGAGTATGATGGGAGTGGGGGTCCTACGGCTTGTATTAGGTGGCTTGAAGAAATTGAAGCGGTGATTGCTAGGAGTCATTGTACTTATGATGACCAAGTTATCTACTCATCCGGCATGTTTAGGGGTGATGCATTGAAATGGTGGAATAAGGAAATAGGGGCGGGCAATGCTATACCGTGGGATCAATTCAAGATTTTGGTGAAAGAAAGATTTTGTCCACCCTATGAACTTCAAGCTCTAACCTTGGAGTTCGTTCAACTCCAAATGAATGGGCGGACTATAAGGGGTACATTCGGCGATTCCAAGAGTTGTCAACACTTATTCCACACTTGGTGTCTCCCGAAGCTCAAGCTATTCAAAAGTTTGTTATGGGCTTGACTCCAAAGGCCCGACACTTGGTGAACAACATTATGCCTACCACCATGACGGAAGCCATAAACCGAGCCGGTAGTGTTACCGAGGACTTACTTAGAAGTGGTGAATTGAGCCAAGCATCATCATCAAAGAGGAAGGAGGCACCCGAGTCAAGCGGGGTGAAGAAAATGGGTAGGTTTGACCCTAAGCGTCCTAACAAAGGAAAGGTGTTTGCGGCTATCGAACCGGCCAAGAAGGCTTATGTGGGTCCTTACCCATTTTGTAATAAGTGCTCCCGACATCATGTCCCCACCACTCCTTGTGGGACTTGTTTCAATTGTAATCAAGTTGGGCATCTTGCGAGAGATTGTAGGGCCCCGAGAGTGACTCCTACTCATGCGGTTCCTCTCCGAGCACATCCTCCTCAAGCTAACAATCAAAGGGGTCAACGGGGTGGGTGTTATGAATGTGGAAGCACCGAACATTACCGTAATGCTTGTCCTCAATGGGTGGGACAAAATGTACAAGTGGCGGTTCACCCAAATCAACTTCAAATCACCGGTCCTAACCAAAACCGTGGCCAACAAGGCCATCAAGTGCAACCAAGAGGAAGAGCCTTTGCGGTGAATGCAAATGAAGCCCGCAATGACCCCAATGTGGTGGCAGGTACATTTCTTCTTAACGGTCATTATGCCACGGTGTTATTTGATTCCGGAGCCGATTATAGCTTCGTGTCCCATGGTTTTGTTCCTTTGATAGATGTTCATCCTTGTGCCTTAAACTATGTGCTTGATATTGAGATGGTCAATGGTACTTTAACTAGACTTAGTCAAGTGCTTCGGGATTGTATCTTGACTTTAAACGACGTCGAATTTTATATTAATCTCATGCCTTTCGATATTAGAAGCTTCGACATCATTGTGGGTATGGATTGGATGACGGCGGTAAAAGCGGTCATTGATTGTGGTGAAAGAGTGGTCAAAATACCGATGTCAAATGGTGATATTCTTAGAGTCCAAGGTGAAACTTCCGATCCCTCTAGTTCCAAGGCTTTTAGTGCTACCGTCACAAAGGTAGAATTGAGAGCCGTTCCTATTGTTCGTGATTTTCCCGATGTTTTTTCGGATGACCTACCGGGTCTACCCCCGTCTCGTGAACTTGATTTTCGCATCAATTTGATCCCCGGGGCCGCACCCGTGGCCAAAGCTCCATATAGACTCGCCTTGACGGAAATGCAAGAGCTAGAATCTCAACTTAAAGAACTTCAAGAAAAAGGGTTCATTCGTCCTAGTCAATCGCCTTGGGGAGCTCCAATATTGTTTGTGAAGAAGAAAGATGGGTCTTTTAGGATGTGCATTGATTATCGAGAATTGAACAAGCTCACGGTGAAGAACCGGTATCCACTCCCTAGGATCGATGAGCTTTTTGATCGTTTGCAAGGTGCCAAGTATTTCTCAAAAATCGACCTCCGTTCGGGCTATCACCAACTTAGAGTTCACGAAGATGACATACCAAAGACGGCGTTTCGTACAAGGTATGGTCACTACGAGTTCACCGTTATGCCGTTTGGGTTGACTAATGCACCGACGGTGTTCATGGATTTGATGAACCGGGTGTGTCGACCCTATTTGGACAAGTCGGTCATTGTCTTCATTGATGACATACTTGTCTACTCAAAAACAAAGGAAGATCATGCCGAGCATTTGCGTGAGATGCTAGGGTTGCTTAGAAAGGAGAAGTTGTATGCAAAATTTTCAAAGTGCGAATTTTGGTTGGAAAAAGTTCATTTCCTTGGTCACGTGATTAGCAAAGATGGGATTCATGTGGATCCTAGCAAGATTGAAGCGGTAAAGAATTGGAGGCGACCCGAAACACCATCCGAGATTCGTCAATTTCTTGGATTGGCGGGTTATTACCGAAGATTCATTGAAGGCTTCTCCAAGATAGCACAACCACTCACTCTCTTGACTCAAAGAGAGAGGAGGTTTGAGTGGGGCGAGAAACAAGAAGTTGCCTTTCAAACTCTCAAAGACATGTTATGTGATGCTCCTATCTTGAGCCTTCCGGATGGGATTGAAGATTTTGTGGTCTATTGTGATGCTTTGGGTCAAGGATTGGGGTGTGTACTTATGCAACGGGGCAAGGTCATTGCTTATGCCTCCCGACAACTTAAGGTGCATGAGAAGAATTACCCTACTCACGATCTAGAATTGGGAGCGGTTGTTTTCGCCTTGAAGTGTTGGAGACATTACCTTTATGGCACCAAATGTGTAATCTACACCGATCATAAAAGTCTCCAACACATTTTCAATCAAAGTGAGTTGAATATGAGGCAAAGGAGATGGATTGAACTTTTTAGCGATTATGATTGTGACATTCGCTATCATCCGGGCAAAGTCAATGTCGTAGCCGATGCTTTAAGTAGAAAGGAAAGGGTCAAGCTGAGAAGATCAAGAGCCATGAGCCTCACGGTGGGGCAAAGTATTCGGGACCGTATCATAGAAGCTCAAGTGCAAGCTACCTTACCGGAAAATTTTGGTAATGAAGGGCTAGATGGCATGGAGCAACTTTTTGACCGGAAGGAAGACAACGGGTTATATTTAGTTGGGAAGCTTTGGATTCCAATCTTTGGCAATTTGAGAACTTTCCTAATGAATGAAGCCCATAAGTCGCCTTATTCGGTCCACCCGGGGTCGGATAAGATGTACTTTGATTTAAAGGATTTCTATTGGTGGCCGGGCATGAAACGTGATGTGGCTAAATATGTGAGCGAGTGCCTTACTTGCTTACAAGTGAAAGCCGATCATAAGAAGCCACCCGGTTTGTTGGTACAACCGGTGATACCGGCATGGAAGTGGGAAAGGATTGCAATGGACTTCGTCACGAAGTTACCAAAGACAAGAAATGGCCGTGATACTATATGGGTGATTGTGGATCGATTGACAAAGTCGGCTCACTTTTTAGCCATTCGTGAGACCGATAAGTTCGACACCCTAGCGCGATTGTACATTAAGGAAGTGGTGGCAAAACATGGAGTTCCGGTTTCTATTATCTCCGATAGAGATAGCCGGTTCAAATCAAATTTTTGGGAAGCTTTTCAACGTGCAATGGGTACTCAAATTGACATGAGTACGGCGTTCCATCCACAAACGGATGGGCAAACCGAAAGAACCATCCAAACGCTTGAAGATATGTTGAGGGCTTGTGCTATTGAATTTGGTGGAAGTTGGGAAGATCACCTACCGCTAGTGGAGTTCTCATATAACAATAGTTACCATGCGACTATCCAAATGGCCCCGTTTGAGGCGCTTTATGGTAGAAAGTGTCGTTACCATGCGACAACCGTGCATCTTGACTTTTGACTATGGGTACGTTTCCTAAGTTTTTGATTAATTAATACATGTTCAAGTGCAATCTAAGGGTCATTTGAGTGCAATGTGTTTTATATGGGTCAATTTATTGTACAACTAGAGACTTATGTGCAAGTTGAGATCATTAGTTGGTGCTAATCGAATTTCATTAGATGATATTTATGGTAACTAGTAAGTGGTTATGGATCCTATCCATGGGTTATACCCAAACCCATGACCCACCCAAGTAAACAAACCCTATCCTCCTTCCTTCACTCATTTCTTCCTTCCATTCATTCTCACCTTTCTCTCTCAACACTAAATGCACACACTCTCAATCTCTATCTAAATTTCTAGTTCATTTATTGTTGTTTCAAGAGGATTAATAACAAAATCATCATCCTTATTATCATTCTAGCATCATATCGAAAATCCAAGTCTTCAAGTGCAAGAAAAAGCTTCATTTAGGTCAAAATCGGGTTTGATTGCTTGTGCAAGTTTTGGTAAGTGTTTTCTAGCTCAAATTCATCATTTCTAGTTATTAAACTTGTATTACACCTAAATCTAAGCACTCTTGGTCCTTATAGCTTCAAAATCCGAAATTAGGGTTTCTAGTTACCTAAATTAGGTCAAAAAAATCGATTTGGGTCAAAAGCCATGTTTTGGAGTGGAACTATTGAGTGGGTTATGTTCAAATGAGTTTGTTATGTTCAAAAATGGGTCAAGGAACTCCTCAAAACGATTTATAAGTCAAAAAGTAGGTTTTGGGTCAATTTTGTGTTCAAATGGGTCAAGATCAAATTTTAACAAGAAAATGTGTTAAAGGTTGGTTTTGGATGATGAAACATGTTTAGTTATGTTCAAATATGTTTAACTATGTTCAAAAATGGGTCTCGAAGTTGTGCAAGTCGATTTCATGGCTTAAATGTTGAGATTTTAGGGTTTTGGGTCGTGTTTGTGTCAAGAACACCTGCTGGTGCATTGCTGGTTTTGAACAGGCGTAACCTACGCCCCTGTTGGCGTAACCTACGCCCCTCCCCATTTTCATTACGCCAAAACCTTACTGTTTACGCCCAAAACTCATCCAAAATGCATGTTTCTGGAGCACCGTAGCCTACGCCCCTCTCTGGCGTAGCTTACGCCCCTTGAATTTTGCCTACCGTAACCTACGCCCAAATGGGCCGTACCTTACGCCCCTTGAGTTCCTGCCTAGCGTAACCTACGCCAGTACAATGAGTACATTTACGTGCAATTGAGTACAATGAGTACATTTACGTGCAATTGAGTACAATGAGTACATTTACGTGCAATTGAGTACAATGAGTACATTTACGTGCAATTGAGTACAATGAGTACATTTACGTGCAATTGAGTACAATGAGTACATTTACGTGCAATTGAGTACAATGAGTACATTTACGTGCAATTGAGTACAATGAGTACATTTACGTGCAATTGAGTACAATGAGTACATTTACGTGCAATTGAGTACAATGAGTACATTTACGTGCAATTGAGTACAATGAGTACATTTACGTGCAATTGAGTACAATGAGTACATTTACGTGCAATTGAGTACAATGAGTACATTTACGTGCAATTGAGTACAATGAGTACATTTACGTGCAATTGAGTACAATGAGTACATTTACGTGCAATTGAGTACAATGAGTACATTTACGTGCAATTGAGTACAATGAGTACATTTACGTGCAATTGAGTACAATGAGTACATTTACGTGCAATTGAGTACAATGAGTACATTTACGTGCAATTGAGTACAATGAGTACATTTACGTGCAATTGAGTACAATGAGTACATTTACGTGCAATTGAGTACAATGAGTACATTTACGTGCAATTGAGTACAATGAGTACATTTACGTGCAATTGAGTACAATGAGTACATTTACGTGCAATTGAGTACAATGAGTACATTTACGTGCAATTGAGTACAATGAGTACATTTACGTGCAATTGAGTACAATGAGTACATTTACGTGCAATTGAGTACAATGAGTACATTTACGTGCAATTGAGTACAATGAGTACATTTACGTGCAATTGAGTACAATGAGTACATTTACGTGCAATTGAGTACAATGAGTACATTTACGTGCAATTGAGTACAATGAGTACATTTACGTGCAATTGAGTACAATGAGTACATTTACGTGCAATTGAGTACAATGAGTACATTTACGTGCAATTGAGTACAATGAGTACATTTACGTGCAATTGAGTACAATGAGTACATTTACGTGCAATTGAGTACAATGAGTACATTTACGTGCAATTGAGTACAATGAGTACATTTACGTGCAATTGAGTACAATGAGTACATTTACGTGCAATTGAGTACAATGAGTACATTTACGTGCAATTGAGTACAATGAGTACATTTACGTGCAATTGAGTACAATGAGTACATTTACGTGCAATTGAGTACAATGAGTACATTTACGTGCAATTGAGTACAATGAGTACATTTACGTGCAATTGAGTACAATGAGTACATTTACGTGCAATTGAGTACAATGAGTACATTTACGTGCAATTGAGTACAATGAGTACATTTACGTGCAATTGAGTACAATGAGTACATTTACGTGCAATTGAGTACAATGAGTACATTTACGTGCAATTGAGTACAATGAGTACATTTACGTGCAATTGAGTACAATGAGTACATTTACGTGCAATTGAGTACAATGAGTACATTTACGTGCAATTGAGTACAATGAGTACATTTACGTGCAATTGAGTACAATGAGTACATTTACGTGCAATTGAGTACAATGAGTACATTTACGTGCAATTGAGTACAATGAGTACATTTACGTGCAATTGAGTACAATGAGTACATTTACGTGCAATTGAGTACAATGAGTACATTTACGTGCAATTGAGTACAATGAGTACATTTACGTGCAATTGAGTACAATGAGTACATTTACGTGCAATTGAGTACAATGAGTACATTTACGTGCAATTGAGTACAATGAGTACATTTACGTGCAATTGAGTACAATGAGTACATTTACGTGCAATTGAGTACAATGAGTACATTTACGTGCAATTGAGTACAATGAGTACATTTACGTGCAATTGAGTACAATGAGTACATTTACGTGCAATTGAGTACAATGAGTACATTTACGTGCAATTGAGTACAATGAGTACATTTACGTGCAATTGAGTACAATGAGTACATTTACGTGCAATTGAGTACAATGAGTACATTTACGTGCAATTGAGTACAATGAGTACATTTACGTGCAATTGAGTACAATGAGTACATTTACGTGCAATTGAGTACAATGAGTACATTTACGTGCAATTGAGTACAATGAGTACATTTACGTGCAATTGAGTACAATGAGTACATTTACGTGCAATTGAGTACAATGAGTACATTTACGTGCAATTGAGTACAATGAGTACATTTACGTGCAATTGAGTACAATGAGTACATTTACGTGCAATTGAGTACAATGAGTACATTTACGTGCAATTGAGTACAATGAGTACATTTACGTGCAATTGAGTACAATGAGTACATTTACGTGCAATTGAGTACAATGAGTACATTTACGTGCAATTGAGTACAATGAGTACATTTACGTGCAATTGAGTACAATGAGTACATTTACGTGCAATTGAGTACAATGAGTACATTTACGTGCAATTGAGTACAATGAGTACATTTACGTGCAATTGAGTACAATGAGTACATTTACGTGCAATTGAGTACAATGAGTACATTTACGTGCAATTGAGTACAATGAGTACATTTACGTGCAATTGAGTACAATGAGTACATTTACGTGCAATTGAGTACAATGAGTACATTTACGTGCAATTGAGTACAATGAGTACATTTACGTGCAATTGAGTACAATGAGTACATTTACGTGCAATTGAGTACAATGAGTACATTTACGTGCAATTGAGTACAATGAGTACATTTACGTGCAATTGAGTACAATGAGTACATTTACGTGCAATTGAGTACAATGAGTACATTTACGTGCAATTGAGTACAATGAGTACATTTACGTGCAATTGAGTACAATGAGTACATTTACGTGCAATTGAGTACAATGAGTACATTTACGTGCAATTGAGTACAATGAGTACATTTACGTGCAATTGAGTACAATGAGTACATTTACGTGCAATTGAGTACAATGAGTACATTTACGTGCAATTGAGTACAATGAGTACATTTACGTGCAATTGAGTACAATGAGTACATTTACGTGCAATTGAGTACAATGAGTACATTTACGTGCAATTGAGTACAATGAGTACATTTACGTGCAATTGAGTACAATGAGTACATTTACGTGCAATTGAGTACATTGGGTACAAGTGTGCAATTTATTAGATCATGTTAATGTTAATTATGTATTGGTTGACATTGGAACGTGTTCTTGTTCATCTTTTCCTACGAACTCACCAACCTAGTGTTGACATTGTTTAGTACACTTTTCAGGTAACCAAGAGAACCAAAGAGCTTGACGTGCTTGCTAGATGTTGGACTTTGACCATGGATCCGCGATCCATTGCCCGTTGATGGGATTTGCTTAGGATCATGAGCCATCTTTTGAATTGTTATTTTGTAAACTTTTGATGGTTGAATGCTCCTTATGCTTTGTGACATTGTGATCTTTATTGTTGGGTTCCCGGAATCCTCTTATTTTCATATAGTCTCGTTCTACGATAATTCCATCTTGTGTCATGCTTTTCGGTACATTTCGAGCCTAGCTCGGGGTGTTACAATAGAGTATAGACATTACATATAATATTTTAATAATCTATGAATTTAGTTAGCGTAAACAATTTATAAAAATTCGTCACGTTTTTATGTGTATAAAACTATATTGTAACTGACTAACCAACCCAAGTAACTTCATTTGATTCTCCTTCGTGTAAATTAATCAATCAGATATTAGTCATCCTAATAGAAACAAAAAATATCAAAGCAATACTTGCACAGCATTACCATTTTTCTTAATACAGTTTACATTTGCCAACAAACACTTTGATCATTTTCAAATATTTATTTTGAAATAACTAATACTCTCAATACGAGGCAAACACTTTAGAAAAAAAAAAATTATATATGATTTGCATAGAATAAAATCAGTTAGTAGTAGAAGTATGTTGCAAGGCTTGAGCGACTTTTAATTTGTTTCACATATTTCAATTTTTAACTAGATTTTAAGAGGGTGTTTGGATATACTTTTTGAAAATAAATTATGCGTTTTTAATAATCAGAATCATGTAATTAGCTGTAACAAAACGTGCTGTTAAAAGATAGTGTTTGAATTTGATTATGTTGTATGATATCATGATAATCTAGATAATCAACTTTTTAAGTGTTTGGTAAAATTATATACTTTAAAAAGTAGACAAATAAAATGACAAAATAAGACATTATTTAAATGGTCATATATATTTACTGTTGATGGTGATTTCCCACGATAAACTATGTGATTAATAACATATAAGTACATGGAAGGAAGAAAAAACTTGAACACACATATGAACAACATTTCTACACACATAAGAGGTGCTAGCACACAAACAAGACTAAAAATAATCAATAATTTATGCTAAAATCCTAAATTCCTTATGTATTATAAAAATATCAGTTAAAAGACTTGGATGGAAGCGACATCAATAAAGCACTTGTTTAAAATTTCGATCAAAAAGCCAAGTATAATTTCAAGATTTACGAACAGCGGCTATAAGAAAGAAATCAATTAAAAATCAAATAGACTTGCAGACAGAAAAAGAAAGGTGAGTGTATTTTATAAGAATACATTTTGGAAGGTGTCTTCTAGCTACTAAAGTTTTAAAGGGTATTGGGATAAATTATATGATGAGAAATTGATTTTAGAGAATCACGTTTTTGTACCGTAGGGGGTAACTGCTTTTAAAAAACTGTGTTTTGATAAGCTTTTAAACGCAAATAATCGATTCTTAAATATTTTTTTGCCAAACACAAAATTGATTATTTACGATTTCAAAACTCTATAATCTAAAAATTCATTTCAAAACTCAACCCCTAACGCCCACTAAGATTTATCCAATCTACATATGTGCTTTTGGTTGTTTTCACATATGTTCCAAGTGCTGCTTTTGGTAGATTTTAATCACCATGTGATTGTGTAATCAAATCATAATTATATTTTATAAATTAAACACGTATGAAGATGAACAAAGTAATTAACTAGCACAGGCAATCACATTGTGATTATACAATCCAATCATTCGATTCTCAAACCAATCCAACCCTTAAACAAACGAGTCCGACGGTCCGACCCACCAATTTTGCCACTTGATTATTGATAAGGAATTTAAAAGTACCTCAAACATCTTGTCATGCAATTGCCTCTGGTAATAAAATGGTAATTAGTCTATCAAACTTGGTCACCTTTTACAAATTTCATTAATAGATTTATTCACGAAACTCGGAAGTCAGAACCACAAACTTTTTACCTGTATTATGACATTATCCTTTTCCATTCCATCTCATATTCTAGTGCTTTTAATGCTTTTTTCACAGTAATTAAAAGACTAATATGCAAAATGGAGAAAGAATCAAGAGCCCCATGGACTTCATCTTTGACATTTGATAATCCCTTTATCTGGTACAAAATGGTGAAAACCCAGTTTAAAACATGAAAAGACTAATATGCAACCTCCTGATATTGTGGGAGTAATCATATTATGGAACCGATTACTCTGAAACTAGTAACCACATAACTTACACATTCCACAAGTTTTAACGATTTAGAAACAGCTCCTATTTTGGGTCTTGTTTTCCAAACTCATGAATAAATTGGTCAAAGACCTTTCGCTGCACATACCTGGAATTCGCAACAACTGATGTGAAAAAGAGAGATGAAAATACATAAATTAAAAGTAATGATGGTTTATATAGTATATTTAAGTTAACAGTTTAGATAGACATGTATATAGACTTTCACTTATATCTTCGTCCCCTTTCTATGAACTCATGGTGTACGGGATTCGAGTATGACATGCCAAAGCCTAAAGAAACCGCAATCCACTTGGCATTCTTCATGACATGATCTAGTTAAAACAAGCCACACCGTAAGATATGTGACAGAAACTCTTAACATGTTGTCATACTTTCCAAGTATTCAGGAAGCACGTGTACGCAAATGGGACGTCCCATAATGGATATAAACACTAATAGTTGGTTGAGAAGTAAGCCTAATAGTTTGTTACCCAAACTTTGAAAAAGTAGCTCATCTTAGAGAAACAGACATACCATTTAATGCAAAACGAAAAAGAGGGGTGGTGATTTGGTTTGCCTAAAGACAATAAAGAAGGCCTGAAGTTCCCATCAAAGAGGCATATTATCAAATGAAGAGATCCTAAAATCTTATAAATCGTTACCTTATTTATTAACTGCGAAGAGTACCCTCATTAACATTTTTCGAATACTTTTATATATCAAAAATCAAACAAACTTGGCGTTGGTTGAACGGGTGGTTGTCATATTTATTATGAGTAATGATAAATCCTCCTAATATATCAACCTAATTATCCTCCTAATCATAAGATGAAGCCACATGGAAAAATCAAGGGGGTGATGTATGAAAGATAATGAGTGGATTACACATGTTAAAATGTTGTGGTATTAGGAGGATTATTAGGCTAAAGTTTTAGGAGGATTCTTTTTCTAGGTATTCTTTATTTTCTTTCTAGGTATTAATGGGTTTTATGTGGCGATTCGGGCTCACTGATTAGAAAATTAGTGTCATTTGTTGCTGCGTGGGTCTTTGGGGTCTCACCATGTTTATACCATTATCCTCTTCCTTCTCAATAGTTGCAATAATCATTCTCAAAAGTTATGCCTAATTCCTAATTGACTTTCTCTGACAAGGGTTTATATGTTTTCTGTTTGAACGATTCTTTTACGAATTTCTGCTGTTTGACTTTTGGGTTGCAAGTTGTTACACTAATTCTTGAAATCACTGGTTTCCACAATCCCTATCAAGGGTTTTAAGAAAATGCATAAATCTCTATTATATAATATTTACTCACCCACTTCGATTCTTTGTAGACGAAGGCTAACCTAGAATAGTATCTGGAGAGAATTGCTGTTAGCAAATGCACCTACTTCGGGTGGCTATCTACTATCATGACAAGCTCAACTACTGATGGCGCCTAACCATGTACCGCCAGTTTCCCGTTTTTCACAATAGCCATTGAAATCTCTACTTTAGTATAAAATGATTCAATATGCATGGTTCGGAACGTCTAAACTTCTAAGAACACTCATGTTAAGTGGTTACAAACAACCATCACCAAAACTATGGATTTACCAGCATTGAACCTGACACATTATGTTCTGCAACGTTCGCAAACTAATCTTGCTTCTAAATTTTATACCGCAATATTTATGGTTTTTAAGGCCAATAGAATCAAATTTTGACAGCCTACAAACTTAAAGTAACATGCCAACAAACTATTTCTCTAAGTCGATTGACAGCGGATATGAAGGCTTACCAGAAAGTTGTTAGCTTTCTTTAGGAATTCAATGAATGGCAACCCCCCTTTAAATTAAGAGTACCATTAGAGGGTGCCCAATGGGAGAGACGAGTCACTCGTCCCCACTCGTCTGCAAGGGACGGACGAGTCCACACCATTGGGTGGGACTCGTCCTTTGACTCGTTCTTGGGGGACTAGTCCTTCCAGGGACGAGTTGTTTTTTAAGAGTGTGTGTGGTGTTTAAGGGATTAATGGTATAAAAGGTGGGTCCAAGACTAGTCCTTGTATTGGGTATGTTTTGGGGGATTAGTCCTTGGAGTGTTTTTTGCTGATGTGGCGCTGACAAGGACGAGTGAGTGATGGGTATTGGGTAGCCTCTTAGTACCTCAACATAAGCATTCTAAAGACAAAAAAAAAAAGTAAAAGAAAACAAAAAGTAAGTAAAAGGAAAAACCATAGAGGCAAATTATCAAACAGTTTGACTGCACAAAATAAAATAAAAAGAAAATTGGAAATTGACAATGTCAGAAGTAAAAATAAATAAATTTAAAGAATGAAATTTACCACTGACTGATGGGAGATTGAAATTCACAGCGCAAGTGCAACATTGAGTTTATTGCGAAGTGTAGTCGATGAGGTCCGATGTTTGGCTGAGAAATGACGTTATTGTTCTAGTGTCGCGGTGGTGGATTTTTGATACGGATTAGAAAAAGAGACGTCGAAGGTTGTGGTTATTGAATCAAATTTCAAATATATTGAATCAGATGTTTCATACGTTTTGCAGGGGTTTAATCTAATTCTAAATGGAGGCTGATTTTTACACTGAATTTTATTCTTCATTTACGGAAATGTTGATAAAAGGACAATACACTCAAATAGCAGATTTGTCAGTACACTCAAATAGCAGATTTGTCAGTTATCACACTCAAATAGCCGAAAAAGAAAAACTCAATACTCCAAGCAAACAGCGCGATGTCCACCGCACCAAATGAATACGCCGGAAAAAACGATGGGGACCTTAACGGAATACGCCGAAGTGTCAGCGTAATTGATCGAATACGTCGGTAAAATGCTGGGCGTTAAAGATGGTCTAACATAAATCCTTCATATTCCATAAATATATACTCGTATAAATTTAATGCATCACATCATGACTCATGAGTTCTATCACTATCTATCTCCTCTGATGCACGGAAACGCCCAGAAGCCACCGTACCCCGTACCGGAAACTCGCCGGGGACGGAAACGCCTACGGGGACGGCTGCGAAACGTTTCTTGGCCGTTTCCAAAAATTTGGGGACGTTCCTTGACCGCTTCGATAAGTCAACTGGCGTTTCTGTGATTTTTCCGGTCGTCAATTTCAGAAAGCAAGTCCGGCAAAAAAGTTTGAAGAAGATAAAGAGAGAGAAAATAAAGGAGAGAGAGAAAAAACACAGAGGAGGACAAAAGAGCAGATAAAGAGAAGTGTGTAGATGTAGATAAAAGTTAAAAGAGGACAGAAAAAAGCATCTTGATTCCTTTTTTTTCACATTACGTACCACGCGCCTGCCTTGTTATTCTTATTTTTATTTCAAAGTTTATTAACATTATTTTATTCACAAATAGGACAAAAATTAGAATTATTAGTTACTGTTATTATTGTTGCATTTTAAAAATTATACTCCCTCCGTCCCATATTCAGTGTCAAAGTTTGACATTTTGAGTCTTTTTCTTTCAACTTTGACCGTAAATATTTTTGTTTATGTTATATAACACTTGATATAACATATATGAATTGATTGGATTTTAAATGTACTTTTTATTGATATAACTTTCATCAACTAATATATAACACAAACAAAGATATTTACGGTCAAAGTCGGAAGAAGAAGACTTGACCAGTCAAAATAGGACAATTAATATGGGACGGAGGGAGTATTAATAAAAAATATTATAATTCAATATAAAAAAATATATATAAATTAAAAAAATATATATAATTATTAAAAAAATATAATAATTCATTAAAAAAATATAATAATTCATTAAAAAAATATAATAATTCATTAAAAAAATATAATATTCATTAAAAAAATATATATATTCATTATAAAAAAATATATATATTTTGGGGTTTGTGGTACATTATCTATAATATATATTTTTTTATGTATTTATTTCCGTACCCGTGCCGTACCCGTTTCTCGTTCCCGTACCAGTTCCCGTGCAACATAGTCTATCTCTCCCTGTTTCTATTACAGTCTTCCAAACCCTCTATGGGATCGACTTTATACATTTGCTTTGATTTAGCCAAAAGCCCACCGAGTAACAGCAGATATAAACCCCAAATTCACATCGATATAAAGTTATAAACTGGCAACCCCACTGCATGAAGTCAATGGGAGTATCATGTTGTTGATGTTTGGTTTCCAAGATGATAATGATTATGATCATATAAAATTTTTCTTTCTTTGTTTGGCTTCAATGAATAAAATTAATCAAAAAGGTGAGAGTAGAGGGTATTATGCTATTGGAAAAAAAAATCAAGGTAGTAGAATGGTGGATTATTTGATGATGTTTAGTGGATTATATGATAAGATCGTCTCTGTATTTTTTCTTTTTGAACATTATCCCTGTTTTTCTTTTAACCCCATTTTTTTCCGGTAACCAAAATACCAAATAACTAAAAAATAAGGTTAATAGATGAGGACATTATTGTCTTTTTAGTAGTACTTCCGTGAATGAAGAACAAAATTCAGTGTAAAAATCACTTCCCATTCTAAATGCCCCAATCTTTAATAACTTTTGGGTTTAATTTTGATATGCACAAGAGCTGAAATATTTCTTTTTTGAGTTAAATGCAAAACTCGTGATTCTGGCTTGCCGTTTTTACAGTTTTCATCATCGACGTTAACTTTTGACCAAAATCATCCCTTTGGTCTGCATATGGATTGCAAAAATTGTCCCTATGGTTTGTCATTTTTGCAGTTTTCATCCTCACCATTAACAAACCAAAGAGAATTTTTCATCTTCAAGTCTTCAACCTCCAATCAAGAAATCAATCCAAAAACAAAACAAACTTAAATCAAAAACCTATATATACTTACATATGAGGATCGAATCAATCACATTCAAATGCAAACGCCTACATATGAGCATATGATCATCTTCTCCATTTTAACCTGCATTTGAACATTGTGGGTTTTTGGACATAAATCTAAGTTACAATGGGGAAGATGACCTAAGTTAACTGGGGAATAATGTAACAATTGCCATTTTGATCCATTAATTGTCGAAAATAATAAAAGCAAACTTTATGAATATATGAAAACTTCGAGTATTTTGTGTGCATATATATATGAGTTGGGCTAATTACAAAATTTTGATGGATTCAGATATTGTAAATGATTCGATATAATTAGGCCCATGTTGTGAGTCCATTGTTGTTGTCCATATTTAATATGGAACTTGTATTATTAAGATATATTAAATAAACTAAATACGAATGTGAAAATTATTTGGGAAAACGTATTAGTATAATATACGATATTAGATATTTATATTATACCCGAGTGTCGGCAGCCAGCTAATAATGGTACTAATGGGACAAAGGCCGACACAACCTTTATAAAAGGTGAACACCCGTGATTTGTTTTGGTTGTTTGTTGATAATGAACTCAATCAATTAACTAGAAATATTGTACGGTTAAAAATAAATATTGATAAAATAATTAGGCATTATAGGTATGTAAATTAAGGGGTATATTATACTACTAAATATCCTAAATACTAAATATCCTAAACTAAATATCAATTGCCGACATTTTAACTAGGAATTGGCTGCCAAATTTGAAATCCACCATTGTTGACTAAACATGATGATATGTACATACATGCATGCATTCACAAATCTATCTATATATTATAGTCTACATTCCTATCTAGTTATTATGCTATATTTCTATCTTTCTCCCCTTATTCTCTGCACTCTCACATACAACCACTCATGGAACAAATTTAGTTATCACATCATTAAGCCATAAGTGACTTTTAGAAAGAAAATACCAAAACAATTTCAATCCCGTTTTTACATACCACAGTCCAGAAAACGCTTGATCCCCGGAGATCAAACCGTTGGGTCATCTTGATTCTTTGACAGTAGTTTCCTGACATATAGGCCAACATATTCAACCGTTGAATTTATCTAAAGAGGTCCAGAAGTCGAGTTACAAGGCTAGAGCAGAGGGTTGGGAATTTCAGTGATTGTTAGCTTTAAGTCACCTTTGATCATTCCATAAATCATCCTTTTGATTAAGTGCATATATAAGGTAATAACTCTTGATCTCTTAATCATAATTTACAAGTCTTTTATTGGTGTCAAGTTGTAGATTATGGCTTGGGTTGGGTTATTTAGTTGAAAGAATTACTAAAGAAACGATTTTTGTCGATTACTAGTTGTATAATTAAATCTTTATATTTCAATAATCAAAATGAGTATATATATATGATGTTAATATCAATTAATTTTGTATAAAGAGAGGTCTGGAGTTATGGTTAAATAAGTGTTAATGAGTCTTGATGATATGTATAAATAAGGATTTTATAATTAAAGATAAAAAATGAAGTAATAATAACCAAACTGGTTCTGAACAGAATTTGTATTCAGACTTGGAAGGGTTAAACCGAATAGATGAAAAATGATTGAGTTGTTGAGTGAAAAACAAAATATTTAGTTTTATGTGTCTAGGTTATTTTTCCACTGAAATTACGTGAAAACACTGAGTAAAACTCAAGTTATGAACTTTTAAAGAAAACTGGTCGAAACTGATTTTTATGACTGAAAATTTAGTATTTTGTAAAAATCATATCTCATTCGTTTTATGTCAAAATCAATTGAATCTTAACATTATGGAAAGGTCTATGTGTAAACTAAATTCGATCAGAACAAAGTTTTGTTGTATTCGACCTCCTTATTTCCCAAAAATGTCGTTTTCCTGAAAGAGTTAGAATCTGGACGAAAACCGATAAACTGAACTTAGGTGACCTTTTGAACGAAATGGGAATATTAGAAAAATCTGTAAAAACTCATGAACACTCTTATGATATAGTATTAGATGTTATAAAAAGGCTATGTCTTGAAACACTTTGCATCTACACTAAAAATCCTCTCAAAGAGAGCATAGCTTTCTGAAATATATTTGATTCTCTTAGGTTGGAATAAGCTTGAACGTTGAATCACGTGTGAACTTATTCGTGCATGTACTTGTTAGTACTTGGATTTGCTCTACTTTCAGGTGAGTTCCGTAGCTCCCTACTCAATTGAGATTCGGGCTAAAAAGTGTACATATACGTGCTTGTTTGATTGTTTGGTTGATTTGATTCACGGTTTATTGATTGTTTGATGAAATGTTTAGATTGAATTATGGAACTGATTGATTGATGATTGATGGTTAGTGTTAATTTGTTATTTGATGGTTTATGCATGTGATTGTGATATGGTAAATTATTTAGGATAGACGTACATACATGGAAGTCGGTTATGCCTTCAAAGGGTTTTAGATGTGGTGGGAAGGCTGCGGGTGACCCTATATATAAGCATCTAGGACTCGTTGAAAGTAGAATCCTTCTAAGTGTATGTATGTATAGTTTCTGTTGTTGGTTGATTGTTTGACTTGTGGTTGGATTTGGGGAAACCGATTTATAGGATTCGGTTGGTGAACTGTTAAGGCATGTTGTTTAACTGTAAGGCCACCAAGGCAAGTTGTTGAACTGTAAGGCCACATTTCGAGTACTTTGGGTACTATATGTTTATGTACATCCGAGTACTTTCAAGTACTTGATGCCAAGTATTGGTCATACTTGATGATATGATATGATATGATATGATATGATATGATATGATATGATATGATATGATATGATATGATATGATATGATATGATATGATATGATATGATATGATATGATATGATATGATATGATATGATATGATATGATATGATATGATATGATATGATATGATATGATATGATATGATATGATATGATATGATATGATATGATATGATATGATTGATATGATATGTTGATATGATATGTTGTAAGTATCATTGTTTGATGTTGTTATTATATATGATAATGTTATTGATGATGGTTTCTTGTAAACCATTACTACGAACTCACCAACCTTGTGTTGACACTTGCTAGTACACTTTTCAGGTAATCAGGTGAATCAAGGTCGAGATACATGATTGTTGGTTGATTGTTTGACTTGTGGTTGGATTTGGGGAAACCGATTTATAGGATTCGGTTGGTGAACTGTTAAGGCATGTTGTTTAACTGTAAGGCCACCAAGGCAAGTTGTTGAACTGTAAGGCCACATTTCGAGTACTTTGGGTACTATATGTTTATGTACATCCGAGTACTTTCAAGTACTTGATGCCAAGTATTGGTCATACTTGATGATATGATATGATATGATATGATATGATATGATATGATATGATATGATATGATATGATATGATTGTATGATATGTTGATATGATATGATGATATGTATGTATGATATGATATGATATGATATGATATGATATGATATGATATGATATGATATGATATGATATGATATGATATGATATGATATGATATGATATGATATGATATGATATGATATGATATGATATGATATGATATGATATGATATGATATGATATGATATGATATGATATGATATGATATGATATGATATGATATGATATGATATGTATGATATGATATGATATGTATGATATTATATATGATAATGTTATTGATGATGGTTTCTTGTAAACCATTACTACGAACTCACCAACCTTGTGTTGACACTTGCTAGTACACTTTTCAGGTAATCAGGTGAATCAAGGTCGAGATACATGATTGTTGGTTGCTTGGACCCGGACTTGGACTGATATGGATCAAGGATTCATTTACCATCTTTCGCATTATGCATTTTGTGTTTGTATGTTGACTTCATCTGCTGGATTCACTGAGTCCACTATGTTCATATAGTTTATGTTCTACGATATTTCCACTGTGTGCTATATAATTTCCGTAATATCTCAGGCCCAGCGTGGGGTGTTACAGAATGGTGGCCCGTGCGTGGTCGTAGAGAATTAGGCGGTTTGACCTAGACTACGGCTTAAGTTAAAACTCTTCATATAGCATGCATGGTTAGGAATTTTGTGTGCAACTTGAATTATGTGAAACCCTGAAAGTGTACATTGTGAGTTCGTAGGCAAGACCATTTATGTGATGACTTGAGAACAATGTGATGAACGGATGATGAGTACAATGTGGTTAATGTGTACATTGATTGAACTTGATTATGATTGAGATGGATTATTGTTATTAATTGATAATGGTTTGATGATTTAGGGCAAAATGAAGTTATGGTGTTAACTTGATATAATATTGTGGCAACCCTAAAAGAGCCTGATCAACTATTTTACGGTTACCCGGTATTATAACAAGTTAATGGCATCACGGATTGCACATGTTGGCTTAGAGTATAATAAGGAACCGATATGCTTAATGGGAGTTGATTGGGTGGAGGGATAGCCGCTGGTACACCCTGTATACATACCCGGTCAATAACTAGAGGGCATATCGAATTCAGATTATACTTTAAACCACTTGTTTTAGTTGACTTGTTTTAGTTGCTTGTGATGTGATGTGTTGAATATGAGTACTTGGTTTTGATTGACTTGTTTTGAGTATCGAATTATTTTACCACTTGTTTTAGTTGACTTGTTTTAGTTGCTTGGATTGTATAATGTGTTAAGAACTTGAACATTGAATAATATGTTATGAACTTGAATTTAACGGTATGTCATAAATTTGAAAATCTGAGCTTGATTAATGTGATATAAGTTTGAGCTTGTATGAATTGGTGTGAACTTAAAATCTGTGTTAATTGAAAAGGTAGTACAGGCAATGAATATTTTAGATGGGTTAGCAATGTATCTAGGATGACCATGTCTAAGCCATATTATTTATAATTGTCTACAGATATTAGTCATTATTGAAATAACAGTATGAGAATAAGATCTAGAATACCTGGTTATTAAGATGATTATAAACTATAATTGTAGACCAAAGATTTATTATGAACTACAGACTTAGTTCAAACTTATAGTTACAATTGACTGATAGAATGAGCCAAGATTTTTGAAGACTATAATGTTTAAGTAAAGTGAGATATTATGAAATATTAACAGATCTAGTGTGTTAAGAGGCATTTTTACGAACATTGAGCTTAAGTTAGTAATTTGATGAATGTGTTCAAGGAAATGGTTAGAATAAGAGCAAACAGGATGGTCGTAGAAGATTATGAACTTAAGTGATTATATACAGGAATCAAGTGCCGTAGATTTCACCTTATATTGGCCTTATACTTAGAGTAAGAATAAATGATTTTACTGAAAGGTACTATTCACTTATATAATGTAAGCAATGACGTCAAATGAAAATAATTTTTTTTCAAAATGGCCGACAAAGAATAACTCCTCGCCAATAAAGCCAATTATTTAGCATTATTGAATGAGATAAAGTAGAATAACTTTATCAGAATAATTTAATGAAACCAATAATAGGGTACTGACTATGAACAGGAGTAGAACGAGTAATTGGAATGCGAGAACTTTGGTATAAATATATATATTGCACAATCTATATATATGACAACATAATTATTGGAGATATTCATGTACACTCAAAAGATTTTGATGTCTACAACTACAAATATCACATCTATTTAAAAGTTGATTAATAACATATGTTGCACTCATATGCCCGTGATCAAGTGGACCATGTCTACTGTTGAAAAATGACCTTTGAGATCATGACGTCTTAACTAATATGATTCTATAAATATAGAGTCATATCTCTTCGTTAAATATAACAAGATAAGAGTAACACATACTTACACACACACGACTGAGAGAAAATAAAAATAGTCTTGTTCGGTTAGTTCAAAGCAAACCTGTTGAAGGATTCTTAGGCTGAGAAACTCGAAAGTTTCCTTTATTGTGATCGCTTTCTCGACCGGTGATTTAAACATCATATCAATCTCTTTCGTTTCTGCTACTAGTATTCGGGTACGTTTCAAATACTTTACATATACCTTCAAGAATAATGTCCGGATTCAATGAGGAAGGGATTACTTCACTTGTACCTGAATCCCCCGACTCCCCTCAACATGTACAAGACCTACCTATGGAGGAGACCGGTCATTCTGGAGAAGAATATAATAACGCACTTGTCCATGTACCGAACATCACGTCCACTACTGTCGTTACCAATGTTCTTGCTGTCGCTACGCCTATTGTTATTATTCCAAACTCATCAGGGGAAGGTTCCTCAAGGCCACTCCGCTCTTTGCTACGAAGGCTCCGAACTCCTAGATACCCGGTTTTTAACCGCCCTCAGTCACGACGTCTTCAACCTATCCATACTGAACCACCCGCTCAACGGCTGCGGCGATCCAGCAACCTAAACGAAATACCAAGATTCCTAGTAGAATGGAGAATAGAGGAAGGACTCCTTAACTCCAACCAGTTCAGAATAGCTGTCGGTTCGACCAATATTCCTGTACTAACTATGGAACCCCTACATGACACTGTCCCTACTTTGGTCTTACGCACACTCCGAGCAGAAAGATGTATTGCTGAGTTGAGAGAAAGAACCAACATACTGCGGACACATGTGGAAGACCATGGTAGCACGATAGTCGCACTGGAAAGTGAGATGGCGGGAGCGCATTTTAAGAAAAGAAGAAAAAAGAAAAAAGAAAAAGAAAAAAGAAAAAAGAAAAAAGAAAAAAGAAAAAAGAAAAAAGAAAAAAGAAAAAAGAAAAAAGAAAAAAGAAAAAAGAAAAAAGAAAAAAGAAAAAAGAAAAAAGAAAAAAGAAAAAAGAAAAAAGAAAAAAGAAAAAAGAAAAAAGAAAAAAGAAAAAAGAAAAAGAAAAAAGAAAAAAGAAAAAAGAAAAAAGAAAAAAGAAAAAAGAAAAAAGAAAAAAGAAAAAAGAAAAAAGAAAAAAGAAAAAAGAAAAAAGAAAAAAGAAAAAAGAAAAAAGAAAAAAGAAAAAAGAAAAAAGAAAAAAGAAAAAAGAAAAAAGAAAAAAGAAAAAAGAAAAAAGAAAAAAGAAAAAAGAAAAAAGAAAAAAGAAAAAAGAAAAAAGAAAAAAGAAAAAAGAAAAAAGAAAAAAGAAAAAAGAAAAAAGAAAAAGAAAAAAGAAAAAAGAAAAAAGAAAAAAGAAAAAAGAAAAAAGAAAAAAGAAAAAAGAAAAAAGAAAAAAGAAAAAAGAAAAAAGAAAAAAGAAAAAAGAAAAAAGAAAAAAGAAAAAAGAAAAAAGAAAAAAGAAAAAAGAAAAAAGAAAAAAGAAAAAAGAAAAAAGAAAAAAGAAAAAAGAAAAAAGAAAAAAGAAAAAAGAAAAAAGAAAAAAGAAAAAAGAAAAAAGAAAAAAGAAAAAAGAAAAAAGAAAAAAGAAAAAAGAAAAAAGAAAAAAGAAAAAAGAAAAAAGAAAAAAGAAAAAAGAAAAAAGAAAAAAGAAAAAAGAAAAAAGAAAAAAGAAAAAAGAAAAAAGAAAAAAGAAAAAAGAAAAAAGAAAAAAGAAAAAAGAAAAAAGAAAAAAGAAAAAAGAAAAAAGAAAAAAGAAAAAAGAAAAAAGAAAAAAGAAAAAAGAAAAAAGAAAAAAGAAAAAAGAAAAAAGAAAAAAGAAAAAAGAAAAAAGAAAAAAGAAAAAAGAAAAAAGAAAAAAGAAAAAAGAAAAAAGAAAAAAGAAAAAAGAAAAAAGAAAAAAGAAAAAAGAAAAAAGAAAAAAGAAAAAAGAAAAAAGAAAAAAGAAAAAAGAAAAAAGAAAAAAGAAAAAAGAAAAAAGAAAAAAGAAAAAAGAAAAAAGAAAAAAGAAAAAAGAAAAAAGAAAAAAGAAAAAAGAAAAAAGAAAAAAGAAAAAAGAAAAAAGAAAAAAGAAAAAAGAAAAAAGAAAAAAGAAAAAAGAAAAAAGAAAAAAGAAAAAAGAAAAAAGAAAAAAGAAAAAAGAAAAAAGAAAAAAGAAAAAGAAAAAAGAAAAAAGAAAAAAGAAAAAAGAAAAAAGAAAAAAGAAAAAAGAAAAAAGAAAAAAGAAAAAAGAAAAAAGAAAAAAGAAAAAAGAAAAAAGAAAAAAGAAAAAAGAAAAAAGAAAAAAGAAAAAAGAAAAAAGAAAAAAGAAAAAAGAAAAAAGAAAAAAGAAAAAAGAAAAAAGAAAAAAGAAAAAAGAAAAAAGAAAAAAGAAAAAAGAAAAAAGAAAAAAGAAAAAAGAAAAAAGAAAAAAGAAAAAAGAAAAAAGAAAAAAGAAAAAAGAAAAAAGAAAAAAGAAAAAAGAAAAAAGAAAAAAGAAAAAAGAAAAAAGAAAAAAGAAAAAAGAAAAAAGAAAAAAGAAAAAAGAAAAAAGAAAAAAGAAAAAAGAAAAAAGAAAAAAGAAAAAAGAAAAAAGAAAAAAGAAAAAAGAAAAAAGAAAAAAGAAAAAAGAAAAAAGAAAAAAGAAAAAAGAAAAAAGAAAAAAGAAAAAAGAAAAAAGAAAAAAGAAAAAAGAAAAAAGAAAAAAGAAAAAAGAAAAAAGAAAAAAGAAAAAAGAAAAAAGAAAAAAGAAAAAAGAAAAAAGAAAAAAGAAAAAAGAAAAAAGAAAAAAGAAAAAAGAAAAAAGAAAAAAGAAAAAAGAAAAAAGAAAAAAGAAAAAAGAAAAAAGAAAAAAGAAAAAAGAAAAAAGAAAAAAGAAAAAAGAAAAAAGAAAAAAGAAAAAAGAAAAAAGAAAAAAGAAAAAGAAAAAAGAAAAAAGAAAAAAGAAAAAAGAAAAAAGAAAAAAGAAAAAAGAAAAAAGAAAAAAGAAAAAAGAAAAAAGAAAAAAGAAAAAAGAAAAAAGAAAAAAGAAAAAAGAAAAAAGAAAAAAGAAAAAAGAAAAAAGAAAAAAGAAAAAAGAAAAAAGAAAAAAGAAAAAAGAAAAAAGAAAAAAGAAAAAAGAAAAAAGAAAAAAGAAAAAAGAAAAAAGAAAAAAGAAAAAAGAAAAAAGAAAAAAGAAAAAAGAAAAAAGAAAAAAGAAAAAAGAAAAAAGAAAAAAGAAAAAAGAAAAAAGAAAAAAGAAAAAAGAAAAAAGAAAAAGAAAAAAGAAAAAAGAAAAAAGAAAAAAGAAAAAAGAAAAAAGAAAAAAGAAAAAAGAAAAAAGAAAAAAGAAAAAAGAAAAAAGAAAAAAGAAAAAAGAAAAAAGAAAAAAGAAAAAAGAAAAAAGAAAAAAGAAAAAAGAAAAAAGAAAAAAGAAAAAAGAAAAAAGAAAAAAGAAAAAAGAAAAAAGAAAAAAGAAAAAAGAAAAAAGAAAAAAGAAAAAAGAAAAAAGAAAAAAGAAAAAAGAAAAAAGAAAAAAGAAAAAAGAAAAAAGAAAAAAGAAAAAAGAAAAAAGAAAAAAGAAAAAAGAAAAAAGAAAAAAGAAAAAAGAAAAAAGAAAAAAGAAAAAAGAAAAAAGAAAAAAGAAAAAAGAAAAAAGAAAAAAGAAAAAAGAATGAAAAGAAAAAAGAAAAAAGAAAAAAGAAAAAAGAAAAAGAAAACATGTAAAAAGAAAGAAAGTTGTATTTCATCACCAGTGCAAATTGAACGAGGCTCATTACACTATTTAAACAGAAATACAACAACTAAAACTATAGCACACTTAAAAATCATACAAAGAAACCCACGTGGCTACGAAGAGTAATGGAACCACGCCAAGAACGAACGCGACTAACCACCGAAAAGCCTCATCCAATGGAAGCTGAGCCACAGTAAGTAACCAAGCTATGATAATTATGTAAATCACAATTAGGAAAGGGCTCAACATTTTTGGGATAAGTAATCGTTTTGGTTAGATTTTTGGGAAGGAAAATGTTAAATTAATATGAATGGAGAGATCTGGCTGGTCATCTTATTTTATAGTCTAAAAAGGAGCCGTTTTTAACGGTCAAATATGAAAGATAAAGTGAATTTGAATTTTGTATAGTGTTACCTGTGTCCAGACAGATCATCTATGCTATACCATAGATGTGTAAGTAGTCCATACTATATGTGTACAAACTATTGATTTCTTCATGAGTACAAGTTGTAGGATGTTATACATGCTAATTCAAAATGTTAATCGTGTTGAGGATTGTGTGCAAGTTCATCCTACTCTGTTGAGAGTAGAAGGCATCAATTATGGGTGCTCCTTGTATCTTGCTGTTAATTATGTAAATGTGAATGTGTATTAGATACCTAGATGTCATGTCTTCTAATATAGATTAATTGTCACTTAAACAAAGCATAAATCAAGTTAAGTATATTTTTACTTGATACAATCTAGATTTTGAGGGCGAAATCCTTTTAACTGGGGAATAATGTAACAATTGCCATTTTGATCCATTAATTGTCGAAAATAATAAAAGCAAACTTTATGAATATATGAAAACTTCGAGTATTTTGTGTGCATATATATATGAGTTGGGCTAATTACAATATTTTGATGGATTCAGATATTGTAAATGATTCGATATAATTAGGCCCATGTTGTGAGGCCATTGTTGTTGTCCATATTTAATATGGAACTTGTATTATTAAGATATATTAAATAAACTAAATACGAATGTGAAAATTATTTGGGAAAACGTATTAGTATAATATACGATATTAGATATTTATATTATACCCGAGTGTCGGCAGCCAGCTAATAATGGTACTAATGGGACAAAGGCCGACACAACCTTTATAAAAGGTGAACACCCGTGATTTGTTTTGGTTGTTTGTTGATAATGAACTCAATCAATTAACTAGAAATATTGTACGGTTAAAAATAAATATTGATAAAATAATTAGGCATTATAGGTATGTAAATTAAGGGGTATATTGTAACAACCCTCAAGTTCCGACTAGGACAACTTACTTAGACTTATCTAGGTATCTATCCCTAGAGGTTTGTTAAGAGAATTGACCTTCTAAACATTTAAGGCATAGTGATAATTGCCCCCTAGTTCAATGAAATACCGTAAATGACTAGCTATCTTAGAAATGCCATAAACAATAACAATAATCATTCAAGACACTCCCAATCTATAAACTAGTTCTAATTGAACTTGACGAAAGGTCAACAAACCAAAAACTTCATTTCGAGAAGTTAAGTTATATAAATAATAATGTGAGTCTCACAAGTTGAGATAAAAATCAACAATCTTATAAATGTCCAACGATTCAAACACCAAGCTAATTGAAGTACATTTGAGCACAAATATATAATCACCATCTCAAAAGGGTATTTATAAACTCATAAGTACATGAAAGTGCTTGAAACCTTAGTAAAGGTATACGTAAGTATATATAAGTATCAAAATACATACAAATTTATAAATGAAGGCTTATGTAACAAATTAAAAATAATATATATATATATATACAAATTAATATATGTAACAAATTAAAAATGCAAATGTAATATATATATATATATACACGACACATACACATATAGATGCTAGAACAAAAATTAAGTTACACCACAAATAAATACAAATTAACCTTACAACACATATACACACTTAACCTATACATATATAATTATATACACTCACTTAAAAAAATAATGAGAAACCCTTCATTCCCCCCCCTTGTTGGCCGTCCCCCCTATACCACCACACACACACTTCACTCTTGAAACTCCCATTCTACACATTCACTTCACACACACAACTCATTCTCTCTCTCAAAAAAAAAAAAAAAAATACATATAAATTATAACAAAAAAAAAATGAGAAACCCTTCATTCTCCCCCCCCTTTTGGCCGTCCCCCCTATACCACCACACACACACTTCACTCTTGAAACTCCCATTCTACACATTCACTTCACACACACAACTCATTTTCTCTC
This sequence comes from Erigeron breviscapus, assembly GCA_034093135.1. Taxonomy (NCBI): domain Eukaryota; kingdom Viridiplantae; phylum Streptophyta; class Magnoliopsida; order Asterales; family Asteraceae; genus Erigeron; species Erigeron breviscapus. The sequence goes on along the minus strand of CM067171.1, from coordinate 90,780,035 downwards.
TCAAAAAAAAAAAAAAAAAAAAAAAAAAAAAAAAAAAAAAAAAAAAAAAAAAAAAAAAAAAAAAAAAAAAAAAAAAAAAAAAAAAAAAAAAAAAAAAAAAAAAAAAAAAAAAAAAAAAAAAAAAAAAAAAAAAAAAAAAAAAAAAAAAAAAAAAAAAAAAAAAAAAAAAAAAAAAAAAAAAAAAAAAAAAAAAAAAAAAAAAAAAAAAAAAAAAAAAAAAAAAAAAAAAAAAAAAAAAAAAAAAAAAAAAAAAAAAAAAAAAAAAAAAAAAAAAAAAAAAAAAAAAAAAAAAAAAAAAAAAAAAAAAAAAAAAAAAAAAAAAAAAAAAAAAAAAAAAAAAAAAAAAAAAAAAAAAAAAAAAAAAAAAAAAAAAAAAAAAAAAAAAAAAAAAAAAAAAAAAAAAAAAAAAAAAAAAAAAAAAAAAAAAAAAAAAAAAAAAAAAAAAAAAAAAAAAAAAAGAATGTCTATTTCAAGTTTGTATATAATTAGTGTCATATAAAAAAAAAAAAAAAAAAAAAAAAAAAAAAAAAAATAAAAATAAAATAAAAATGAGAAACCCTTCATTTCCCCCCCCTTGTTGGCCGTCCCCCCTATACCACCACACACACACTTCACTCTTGAAACTCCCATTCTACACATTCACTTCACACACACAACTCATTTTCTCTCTCAAAAAAAAAACCTTTTCTCTTCTCCTTTTCTCCTTCTTGATTTCGGCCAAAACAAAGAAAAACACCAACAAAAAAATCAAGTAAATCAACTATAATAATAAGGGTTTAAGGTAGATAAATCAAGGGTTGATTGAAGATAGGTTTAAGGGTTGTTTCAAGGCAAGAATAAGGGTTATTAGAGGCATAAAGGGTCACGAATTTTCTGCATCTTTTTCATCTTCAAAACCAAGTTCTTCAAGGGTATAAATCTTCATCTCTTTACTAGATCTATATTGTTCTTGTTTATGTTCAAAGGTTTTATCAAAAGTTTATGTTTTCTTCTAGTTTTCTTTGTAATATACACTTGATGAAGGCAAAGTTGATAGGATCTTTCTCCTCATGCATATGCATGTCGAAATCTATGAGAAAGATCCAAGGATTCAACAAGTTTAAGACCCAAAAGTGTTGTTATAGATAAGTAGCTTTTAAAGTGATTTTCCTTTTGATAGATCTATATGTTTTTGTATATTTTGAAGAATATATTTCTGAGATTTTTCATTAAAAAGAAGTTTTTATGTTGTTGAAAGTTAGATCTATAAAGATTGGTATTGAAAAGTGTTGATTTAAATGAATACATGTTAGATCTAAGAAAGTTGAATCTTGTTGTTGGATTATGAGATGGATATGAACTTGTATTAAGTGAAAAATATGTTAAAAGAGGTATAATAATCTGGAAATTTGATGTTAAGAGGTATAAAAATAAAGTATTAATCTTGTAATGATGAACTAAAGTGTTAATAAAGCAAGAATGGTCATTGGTGAGTTGTTTGGACCCAAATACTTTCTGACAGAATTATTCTTCTGTCTTTGAACGGATAAACTGAGCATGTGAGGGCCGTTTCAAGAAAAACTTTCAAAATAAAAGTTGTAGATAAAAGAGTTAAGATTAACCTCCAACTAGAATCACTCAAAAATACTAAACCAAACCAAAGATATGATTTTTCTACCAAAAGTGGTCAAAACTGGATTTTTGTCTTAATGTTGAGTTAACTTTGACGATTTTTAATTCCTTAACTAATAGGTTTCAGAAGTTTAAACTTGGTGTGAACTGAGTTCAAAGTGTCCCTAACTTAAAATAAAATTGGGGGATTTTTCTTAAATGTCCATCATAGAAATCTTTTATAAAATATATTGAGTCGAACAGCAGCAAGCTTTCTGACCAACTTTGGTTTTGTAATTTTTAGAGGTAGTAAACAATGTCTAAAAATTTAGCAAAAATTCACATAAATATAGGACACATATATGTCTCTGTATAAAAATCACCAATGTCCAAATAATTCAACTCAACCAAGAATGACTACTCAACATTTTATAAAATATATTGAGTCGCACAGCAGCAAGCTTTCTGACCAACTTTGGTTTTGTAATTTTTAGAGGTAGTAAACAATGTCTAAAAATTTAGCAAAAATTCACATAAATATAGGACACATATATGTCTCTGTATAAAAATCACCAATGTCCAAATAATTCAACTCAACCAAGAATGACTACTCAACATTTTATAAAAATAAGTGTTAAAACAGAAAATTCCAAGTAAAAGTTCTTCACAACAAAATAAGCTAAAAGTCACTAGATTGCAACTCTAACCAACTCCAACCATCTCGTAACAAAAAGTATTATAAACTTACTGAGAATATGTCAAATAGAAGTTATAAAACTTAACTTGGTTATAAAATGGCAAAGACAAGCCTACAAATCACTAATTCGGTTCATATAAGCACTAACCGAAAGCTTTAATTTGCACTTATCACACGACCACCTCTATCATGACTTAAGACACAAAAATAAATAATAAATCTATAATATAATAATAAGGGTTTAAGGTAGATAAATCAAGGGTTGATTGAAGATAGGTTTAAGGGTTGTTTCAAGGCAAGAATAAGGGTTATTAGAGGCATAAAGGGTCACGAATTTTCTGCATCTTTTTCATCTTCAAAACCAAGTTCTTCAAGGGTATAAATCTTCATCTCTTTACTAGATCTATATTGTTCTTGTTTATGTTCAAAGGTTTTATCAAAAGTTTATGTTTTCTTCTAGTTTTCTTTGTAATATACACTTGATGAAGGCAAAGTTGATAGGATCTTTCTCCTCATGCATATGCATGTCGAAATCTATGAGAAAGATCCAAGGATTCAACAAGTTTAAGACCCAAAAGTGTTGATTTGAATGAATACATGTTAGATCTAAGAAAGTTGAATCTTGTTGTTGGATTATGAGATGGATATGAACTTGTATTAAGTGAAAAATATGTTAAAAGGCAAGAGCATGTGTTACATAATTTAAAGATAAATAACTGAATAAAAATAATTAATTAAATAATATTAAATTAAATATATAATTACAAATCAGAAAATATACATAAAATATTAATATTATAAGACCACTAATGTCAAATATTATACTTTTTTTTTTTTTTTTTTTTTTTTTTTTTTTTTTTTTTTTTTTTTTTTTTTTTTTTTTTTTTTTTTTTTTTTTTTTTTTTTTTTTTTTTTTTTTTTTTTTTTTTTTTTTTTTTTTTTTTTTTTTTTTTTTTTTTTTTTTTTTTTTTTTTTTTTTTTTTTTTTTTTTTTTTTTTTTTTTTTTTTTTTTTTTTTTTTTTTTTTTTTTTTTTTTTTTTTTTTTTTTTTTTTTTTTTTTTTTTTTTTTTTTTTTTTTTTTTTTTTTTTTTTTTTTTTTTTTTTTTTTTTTTTTTTTTTTTTTTTTTTTTTTTTTTTTTTTTTTTTTTTTTTTTTTTTTTTTTTTTTTTTTTTTTTTTTTTTTTTTTTTTTTTTTTTTTTTTTTTTTTTTTTTTTTTTTTTTTTTTTTTTTTTTTTTTTTTTTTTTTTTTTTTTTTTTTTTTTTTTTTTTTTTTTTTTTTTTTTTTTTTTTTTTTTTTTTTTTTTTTTTTTTTTTTTTTTTTTTTTTTTTTTTTTTTTTTTTTTTTTTTTTTTTTTTTTTTTTTTTTTTTTTTTTTTTTTTTTTTTTTTTTTTTTTTTTTTTTTTTTTTTTTTTTTTTTTT
>CM067171.1:90766327-90771327 GCA_034093135.1 Erigeron breviscapus | reverse complement strand
ATATATATATATATATATATATATATATATATATATATATATATATATATATATATATATATATATATATATATATATATATATATATATATATATATATATATATATATATATATATATATATATATATATATATATATATATATATATATATATATATATATATATATATATATATATATATATATATATATATATATATATATATATATATATATATATATATATATATATATATATATATATATATATATATATATATATATATATATATATATATATATATATATATATATATATATATATATATATATATATATATATATATATATATATATATATATATATATATATATATATATATATATATATATATATATATATATATATATATATATATATATATATATATATATATATATATATATATATATATATATATATATATATATATATATATATATATATATATATATATATATATATATATATATATATATATATATATATATATATATATATATATATATATATATATATATATATATATATATATATATATATATATATATATATATATATATATATATATATATATATATATATATATATATATATATATATATATATATATATATATATATATATATATATATATATATATATATTTTTGTCGATTACTAGTTGAATAATTAAATCTTTATATTTCAATAATCAAAATATATATATATATGATGTTAATATCAATTAATTTTGTATAAAGAGAGGTCTGGAGTTATGGTTAAATAAGTGTTAATGAGTCTTGATGATATGTATAAATAAGGATTTTATAATTAAAGATCAAAAATGAAGTAATAATAACCAAACTGGTTCTGAACAGAATTTGTATTCAGACTTGGAAGGGTTAAACCGAATAGATGAAAAATGATTGAGTTGTTGAGTGAAAAATATATATTATGTATGATATGATATGATATGATATGATATGATATGATATGATATGATATGATATGATATGATATGATATGATATGATATGATATGATATGATATGATATGATATGATATGATATGATATGATATGATATGATATGATATGATATGATATGATATGATATGTATGATATGATATGATATGATATGATATGTAATGATTATGAATGATATGATATGATATGATATGATATGATATGATATGATATGATATGATATGATATGATATGATATGATATGATATGATATGATTGATATGATATGTATAATGATATGATATGATATGTATGATATGATATGATATGATATGATATGATATGATATGATATGATATGATATGATATGATATGATATGATATGATATGATATGCTATGATATGATATGTTGATATGATATGATATGATATGTATGATATGATATGATATGATATGATATGTATGTATGAATGATATGATATGATATGATATATATGATATGATATGATATGATATGATATGATATGATATGATATGATATGATATGATATGATATGATATGATATGTATGATATGATATGATATGATATGTATGATATGATATGATGCGATGATATGATATGATATGTAATGATTATGAATGATATGATATGTATGAATGATATGATATGATATGATATGATATGATATGATATGATATGATATGATATGATATGATATGATATGATATGATATGATATGATATGATATGTATGATATGATATGATATGATATGATATGTATGATTATGAATGATATGATATGTATGATATGATATGATATGATATGATATGATATGATATGATATGATATGATATGATATGATATGATATGATATGATATGATATGATATGATATGATATGATATGATATGATATGATATGATATGATATGATATGATATGATATGATATGATATGATATGATATGATATGATATGATATGATATGATATGATATGATATGATATGATATGATATGATATGATATGATATGATATGATATGATATGATATGATATGATATGATATGATATGATATGATATGATATGATATGATATGATATGATATGATATGATATGATATGATATGATATGATATGATATGATATGATATGATATGATATGATATGATATGATATGATATGATATGATATGATATGATATGATATGATATGATATGATATGATATGATATGATATGATATGATATGATATGATATGATATGATATGATATGATATGATATGATATGATATGATATGATATGATATGATATGATATGATATGATATGATATGATATGATATGATATGATATGATATGATATGATATGATATGATATGATATGATATGATATGATATGATATGATATGATATGATATGATATGATATGTATGATTATGATATGATATGATATGTATGATATGATATGATATGATATGATATGATATGATATGATATGACATGATATGATATGACATGATATGATATGATATGATATGATATGATATGATATGATATGATATGATATGATATGATATGATATGATATGATATGTATGATATGATATGATATGATATGATATGATATGATATGATATGTATGATATGATATGATATGATATGATATGATATGATATGATATGCTTATGATATGATATGATATGATTATATGATATGATTGATATGATATGATATGATATGATATGATATGATATGATATGTATGATATGATATGATATGATATGATATGATATGATATGATGCGATGATATGATATGATATGTACATGATATGAATGATATGACATGATATGATATGATATGATATGATATGATATGATATGATATGATATGATATGATATGATATGATATGATATGATATGCTTTGAGATGTTTTCAAATGGAGTTATGTGATATGATATGATATGATATGATATGATATGATATGATATGATATGATATGATATGATATGATATGATATGATATGATATGATATGTTATGATTGAATGAATGATATGTTTATGATATGATATGTATGATATGATATGATATGATATGATATGCTTGATACGGTGATTTATGATATGATATGATATGATATGATATGATATGATATGATATGATATGATATGATATGATATGATATGATATGATATGATATGTATGATATGATATGATATGATATGTATGTATGATATGATGCGATGATATGATATGATATGTAATGATTATGAATGATATGATATGTATGAAGATATGATATGTATGATATGATATGATATGATATGATATGATATGATATGATATGATATGATATGATATGATATGTATGTATGATATGATATGATATGATATGATTAATGAATGTATGATATGATATGATATGATATGATATGATATGATATGATATGATATGATATGATATGATATGATATGATATGATATGATATGATATGATATGTTGTTGATATGATATGTTGATATGATATGATGATACGTTATGTATGATATGATATGATATGATATGATATGATATGATATGATATGATATGATATGATATGATATGATATGATATGATATGATATGATATGATATGATATGATATGATATGATATGATATGATATGATATGATATGATATGATATGATATGATATGATATGATATGATATGATATAATATGATATGATATATTTATACTTGATGATATGATATGATATGATATGATATGATATGATATGATTTACACGACGATGTGGACCAAGTATTGTGATACTTGATGATGTTGAGGTACATAGCATGACATTGACACGCATATGATGCACGTATTGATATTTGTACGCATTTGATACATAGCATGACATTGATACACATACGATGCATTTTTTTGGTAATGATAGATATTGTACTTGATTGTATATGAACTATCTTGTATCATTTGTTGTTTGGTTACTTATTTGATAAGGTTGAACGTTATGTTAACCTCAATTGTCTAACAGGTGACGTACATGGGTTTGTTGTAAGTACATTGTTTGATATTGTTATTATATATGATAATGTTATTGATGATGGTTTCTTGTAAACCATTACTACGAACTCACCAACCTTGTGTTGACACTTGCTAGTACACTTTTCAGGTAATCAGGTGAATCAAGGTCGAGATACATGATTGTTGGTTGCTTGGACCCAGACTTGGACTGATATGGATCAAGGATTCATTTACCATCTTTTGCATTATGCATTTTTGTGTTTGTATGTTGACTTCATCTGCTGGATTCACCGAGTCCACTATGTTCATATAGTTTATGTTCTACGATATTTCCACTGTGTGCTATATAATTTCCGTAATATCTCGGGCCCAGCTTGGGGTGTTACATGACCAAATTCTAATATGTAAGTAATTGCATTTTAAAGTGATTGACTAGATCCTCATATGTAGGTAGACATGGGCAAAAAAACCGGTCCCAAAAAATATCAGTCCCGATAAACCGAAAATAAACGGTTCCTCAAGAACCGCACCGGTTCCACTTTTGGATCCAAAAATCGGTTCCGAACCGGTTCCAAATCGGTTCGGTTCCGGTTCTTTGTCAAAAAAACCGGAAAAAAACAGTCAAATGTTGACCAAGAACCGGTTCCAGTTCTAGAAGAACCGGTTTCGGTTCTGAACCGGTTCCTCCAAAAATCGGATTTTGGCCATCTCTATATGTAGGTATATAGAGGTTTTTTATTTGTCTTTATGTTGTTTATGGATTAAATTCTTGGTTGGAAATAGAAGATGAAAAGTTTTCTTGTGTTTGTTAACGATAAGGATGAAAACTGCAAAAACGACGAATCACATGGACGTTTTTTGTATTTAACTCCAAAAGACTCCTGAGTATGTTGTTTGGAAAAGATGAAGATGGATGAAAATACATAAATACCCCTCACGTGCACGTGAGGGGGTTAATAGATCCAGGGACAAAATGCAAACCATATGAATGATTTTGGCTAAAAG
>CM067171.1:90753827-90763827 GCA_034093135.1 Erigeron breviscapus | reverse complement strand
TAAAGTAAACCGATGATCGAAGCTAAATTATAATAAACAGTAAAGATAAATATAATATATGTTTAGTTAGAGTTTTGGATTTACCATAAATTTTTACAATCACATCAAAATTGTAAGCATAGTGGATGACGACAAATAGCCTTGTGATTTCGGATCGTAAACTCAAAATTTTGAAAACTTCATGTTAATAACTTATTATAAGTAATATATAAGTAATAGGGGTTGAAGAATTGAGAAAGAAAAAGAAACAATTTTACTAATGAGAAAACGATCAATCAAATAAGGTTATAATGTGTTTTGTATATATAAGCCAAGAGTTAGAGTTTAATTATAAGTCTAATAAGGAAATTGAATCTATATACAATTACAAAGGCTAATTTAATAAAATAAATAAATTAAATGGACACGTGTCGATCAAGGATTACGTCACGTGTCGTTTAAAGAACATTTCAATCATGTTTTAGTTTATTGGTAGATTCTCTATCTCCAAGCGATGATGTGGAGCCAGCTTAAATTGCTAAAGCAACTCCCGAATCTAATTCCTAAGGTCACATACCTGCCGCATAAAAAGAAAATGCATAAATGCATATATAGTTGGAATCTCCAATAGGGCAGGCATGAATATGAAAAGGTTGACTTTCCGGCTGGGACATCATCCACAGCTGGATCTTCCTTTAGTTTAGGAAGTAGATCGAAAGGGCAAAGAGAGTCACCCGGTCATCATGGATAAAACTACCACTCTTTATCTTTTTCCTACGTGGCGTTCATACGTTAATTATCTACCAGAACTTGACAAATCATTAGCTTTTATTAATTACAAATAAATAGCATATTAAAAAGTCATAAGCATGATTAGAACCCACGACCTCTAACTTTTAATGTGAAACATAAACCACTTGATCTAATGAGATTTTTGTTTATATTTTATAAAACATAATAGATATTCGGTCTAAAATCCCACAAAATTTGTTTATATAATTAGATGACACTTAACATATATATAAAAGAGATATATGGTAATAACTTCTTACCAAAAATATTTAATATTAATATATATTATGACATAAATCGATTAATAAGAATTCATCATAAATATATATTAATGACATATTCCAAATTCACAAAAGTTTCCATATTTCAAAGATTTTGTCTAATTCTTATTAAAAAGTAATCATGATTTTTAATTTTTTAATATAATATCTTTTGAAATATAATTTTTTTATTTATATTTAACTTTTATTTTCCAATACAAATATATTACAAAAATATAAACTTTAGATTACTTGGAACATAGAAAAAAAGAAGAAGTAAGAGTGGTGTTATTACACTCAAGTTTAATATGTTATTCTTTCGTTAGTTTTATAATTGCTAATAACAATTCACCACAATAATATTAATTATAAATTTATGAGAAAAGTGAATGTGTGGCTGTTATGTACCTAAGCTTGGGTATAGAATCTCCTACATACTAATTTGTTAATATTTATTTTATAATGAATAAGTGATTATATTCTTATCTCTCTTTTATAATTGTTTAATACGTGAGCAATTATGAATTAAGAAATATATATTTTATTTAATTATATTATATAAGTTTATGTTTAATTTTATAACCAGATTTATTCTCCATGTATCAACAAGGGTTGTCTATAAAAAATTCATTAATATTATAAGTATCATCCAATTCTTAATAACGAGTAATCAAATTCGACGAATACATTGTCTTAACCGGGTCTGCCTAGAATGTCCACTTGCATTCCCCAATTACATTCCGCCTCTTCCATTACAACATTTTTTAGCAATACATGTTACTATTTGTAAATGATCAAGATGATAGTTGTTGGTGCTCTATTTATTGTTCTCTGTGTAGTGGCCGTCTTTGTTGTCGTTTGATTCAAGTTATTACATGTTATCTAAAAGAAAAAGTTATTAGAGTGTATGTAAACACATAAAAGTGTGTAACCTCCCAAACAACTTTACTATATAAAAGAGTGAGATAGTTAAAATTGTTTATAAATGTATACAAAACATGTAATTTATAATGTATCCCCTTTTGACTTTTAAATTGTTAACCACTATGCTTTTTAGTTGTTTTTGTTACATAACGAGTCACCGCGAAAAATGTTGTCTTAATTTAAGTTGAATTTATGTTTTTATATACTCTATGTTTAGTTCTTTGATGGTGGACGTAGTACGTAAGGAGGCAAGGTGTTGATCGACCGGTGACCGGTTGGAACACCACCCGCCCTATAAGTACCCATGAGGTGGGTAGCAAAGTGGTGATGGTGTTTCCGGTTTCTTCTTTTTTTTTTTTTTTTTTTTTTTTTTTTTTTTTTTTTTTTTTTTTTTTTTTTTTTTTTTTTTTTTTTTTTTTTTTTTTTTTTTTTTTTTTTTTTTTTTTTTTTTTTTTTTTTTTTTTTTTTTTTTTTTTTTTTTTTTTTTTTTTTTTTTTTTTTTTTTTTTTTTTTTTTTTTTTTTTTTTTTTTTTTTTTTTTTTTTTTTTTTTTTTTTTTTTTTTTTTTTTTTTTTTTTTTTTTTTTTTTTTTTTTTTTTTTTTTTTTTTTTTTTTTTTTTTTTTTTTTTTTTTTTTTTTTTTTTTTTTTTTTTTTTTTTTTTTTTTTTTTTTTTTTTTTTTTTTTTTTTTTTTTTTTTTTTTTTTTTTTTTTTTTTTTTTTTTTTTTTTTTTTTTTTTTTTTTTTTTTTTTTTTTTTTTTTTTTTTTTTTTTTTTTTTTTTTTTTTTTTTTTTTTTTTTTTTTTTTTTTTTTTTTTTTTTTTTTTTTTTTTTTTTTTTTTTTTTTTTTTTTTTTTTTTTTTTTTTTTTTTTTTTTTTTTTTTTTTTTTTTTTTTTTTTTTTTTTTTTTTTTTTTTTTTTTTTTTTTTTTTTTTTTTTTTTTTTTTTTTTTTTTTTTTTTTTTTTTTTTTTTTTTTTTTTTTTTTTTTTTTTTTTTTTTTTTTTTTTTTTTTTTTTTTTTTTTTTTTTTTTTTTTTTTTTTTTTTTTTTTTTTTTTTTTTTTTTTTTTTTTTTTTTTTTTTTTTTTTTTTTTTTTTTTTTTTTTTTTTTTTTTTTTTTTTTTTTTTTTTTTTTTTTTTTTTTTTTTTTTTTTTTTTTTTTTTTTTTTTTTTTTTTTTTTTTTTTTTTTTTTTTTTTTTTTTTTTTTTTTTTTTTTTTTTTTTTTTTTTTTTTTTTTTTTTTTTTTTTTTTTTTTTTTTTTTTTTTTTTTTTTTTTTTTTTTTTTTTTTTTTTTTTTTTTTTTTTTTTTTTTTTTTTTTTTTTTTTTTTTTTTTTTTTTTTTTTTTTTTTTTTTTTTTTTTTTTTTTTTTTTTTTTTTTTTTTTTTTTTTTTTTTTTTTTTTGTTTTTTGTCTTCTTTTAAGTGGAGAGAGATGGGGAGAAAATAGTGTAATATTCATTGTGTAACATCCGTGAGTTTTGACCGTTTGACTTTACGTGTAATTTGACTAACAATTTAAGTTAATGAGGAATTCGGGTCGTTTTGTGATTGAATGACAATGTGGTATGTTAGTCGGGTCGATAGTTTGACTTAAACGTGTTTAAATGTAGAACGAATTGTATTTTGGCTTGAGAAAGGAAACGGGTCGGCCCATGGGTCATCCACGACCCACCAGCCCCTTTATGACCCATCTCCTCCTCTAACCTCATTCATTCTTCATTTCCTTATCCCTTTATCTTTTTCTCTTTTTTTTTTTTTTTTTTTTTTTTTTTTTTTTTTTTTTTTTTTTTTTTTTTTTTTTTTTTTTTTTTTTATTCTTCACGATAATTTTTTTTTTTTTTTTTTTTTTTTTTTTTTTTTTTTTTTTTTTTTTTTTTTTTTTTTTTTTTTTTTTTTTTTTTTTTTTTTTTTTTTTTTTTTTTTTTTTTTTTTTTTTTTTTTTTTTTTTTTTTTTTTTTTTTTTTTTTTTTTTTTTTTTTTTTTTTTTTTTTTTTTTTTTTTTTTTTTTTTTTTTTTTTTTTTTTTTTTTTTTTTTTTTTTTTTTTTTTTTTTTTTTTTTTTTTTTTTTTTTTTTTTTTTTTTTTTTTTTTTTTTTTTTTTTTTTTTTTTTTTTTTTTTTTTTTTTTTTTTTTTTTTTTTTTTTTTTTTTTTTTTTTTTTTTTTTTTTTTTTTTTTTTTTTTTTTTTTTTTTTTTTTTTTTTTTTTTTTTTTTTTTTTTTTTTTTTTTTTTTTTTTTTTTTTTTTTTTTTTTTTTTTTTTTTTTTTTTTTTTTTTTTTTTTTTTTTTTTTTTTTTTTTTTTTTTTTTTTTTTTTTTTTTTTTTTTTTTTTTTTTTTTTTTTTTTTTTTTTTTTTTTTTTTTTTTTTTTTTTTTTTTTTTTTTTTTTTTTTTTTTTTTTTTTTTTTTTTTTTTTTTTTTTTTTTTTTTTTTTTTTTTTTTTTTTTTTTTTTTTTTTTTTTTTTTTTTTTTTTTTTTTTTTTTTTTTTTTTTTTTTTTTTTTTTTTTTTTTTTTTTTTTTTTTTTTTTTTTTTTTTTTTTTTTTTTTTTTTTTTTTTTTTTTTTTTTTTTTTTTTTTTTTTTTTTTTTTTTTTTTTTTTTTTTTTTTTTTTTTTTTTTTTTTTTTTTTTTTTTTTTTTATTTTTTTTTTCTTTTCTTTTTTTGTTTTTTGTCTTCTTTTAAGTGGAGAGAGATGGGGAGAAAATAGTGTAATATTCATTGTGTAACATCCGTGAGTTTTGACCGTTTGACTTTACGTGTAATTTGACTAACAATTTAAGTTAATGAGGAATTCGGGTCGTTTTGTGATTGAATGACAATGTGGTATGTTAGTCGGGTCGATAGTTTGACTTAAACGTGTTTAAATGTAGAACGAATTGTATTTTGGCTTGAGAAAGGAAACGGGTCGGCCCATGGGTCATCCACGACCCACCAGCCCCTTTATGACCCATCTCCTCCTCTAACCTCATTCATTCTTCATTTCCTTATCCCTTTATCTTTTTCTCTCTAAGTGTAAAGACAAGACCAACCCATCTCATTTCTTCTCTTCTCTAGCATTACTTGGTGTTTTAGATTTGGTTTAACTCGAGAATCATCATCGTCTTCATCTCATTATCGTCTAGCAAAGGATTTAGTTGCTAAGTGCAAGCATTTTTACCCATTTTGACCTAATTTCGGGTTTGAGCTCAAGAAGGAGTTTTGGTAAGTCAAATTCATCCCATCTTCACCTATTTATGCTTATTTATATGTTGTTGGTCGAGTCAAAGTGTTATGTTTCACACTCGGTAATGTTAAGAAAGTAATTATGGGTTCGTGACTCAACTTAAACCTAAGGAACCAACTTGTTTAAGATTGTAGAGTTGACATTATGGTATTATGATGTATATTTATAGGTTGTGGACGTGTGGATCCCAATACTCGCTTGTAGCACTATACTAGCTTCTTTGCCGGACAAGGTGAGTTTTGTAGCTCCCTACTCGTTTGAGATTCGGGCTGAAAAGTGTAGGTTTGACGTGTTTACTTGCATTTGTTGATTAATTGATTGTTTGTTTTGATTGTTGGATTGATGTGACGGTTCATTTCGTTTGGTTGACGTGGTTTATGTTTGGTTAAGTATTCCATTAGTATTAGGATAGACGTACATACATGGAAGTCGGTTATGCCTTCAATGGATTTTAGATGTGGTGGGAAGGCTGCGGGTGACCCTATATATAAGCATCTGGGACTCGAAGAAAGTAGAATCCTCTTAAGTGTATGTACGTATAGAATTGGTGTTGATATTGATAGTTGGCTCATGGTTGTCGAATATTGATTGTTGGTTCATGTTCATCGTATTGTGATTGTTGAGTTACGATTGATGCATTTTCGATTAATTGTAAGCATGCATCCATTGTTGATAATCCCTCGGTTGAGGATTGCATACATCCAAGTGTATAGATGTATACACTAATCTGATAGATGTTGAGTTCATGATCCCGAGTATATAGACATATATATCTTGATGTTTTTGAGATGCAGCCTGTGTCATTGCTATGACAGGCGGGTATCGTTGCATATGTGACTGAGTTCACACGCACCCCCAAGCTATGGGAAACGTGAGCGGGAACGTACGCACCCCTTTTGTATGGGAAACGTGTGCGAGGCCGTTCGCTCCCCGGGGAACTTAAACACGCATATGTATTGATGAGACGCACGCACCCCCAAGCTATGGGAAACGTGAGCGGGAACGTACGCACCCCTTTTGTATGGGAAACGTGTGCGAGGCCGTTCGCTCCCCGGGGAACTGGTGCACTTTTGATGATTGTTGAGAGACACATGATATACACTCATGCATTGCTTGATCATGCCGCATGCACATATACTTTATGCATCCTTATTGCTTCACATACTCATTGATGTTGGTATTACTTATGCATAATCGTGACACGCATCCCTCATTCTCGTTGATACACTATTGGCTTGTTATGTGACGAGGTTTACTATCGGTTTACCTATTTGCTTGACTTTGTGCCTTATAAAGGCTACTTGTAAGACATTACTTACTCTTCCTTATACATATTGTGATTGTTGACGATGGTTCCTTGTGATCCATTACTACGAACTCACCAACCTTGTGTTGACTATGCTTAGTACACTTTTCAGGTAATCAGGTTATTCCCGGACGTGGAGTTTGATTGTTGCTTGCTGTAAAACCCGGGCTTTGGACTTTATGTATCAAGGATTCATTGGCCTTCCTTTTGCATTATACTTAGGATCGATTTGCCATCTTCTGGATGTTATTTTGTTAACTTTGATGGTTATTTGCTCCTTATGTATTTTGGTACTTGTTTCGTATTGTAATGGATTCACTGAATCTTTAATTGCATTTAGTTCTTGTTCTATTGTAATTCCACCTTGTGCTATATGATTTCCGTGATATTTCGAGCCTCGGCTTGGGGTGTTACACATTGCTTGTGGAGGGGATGAGGGAGAATGAAAAAAGTGAGGAGTCTATCCCGAGATTTATAATTTTTTCCTTGTAATAATATTTATTACTTTGTTATTTGTTGACATTTTACTTCATTTTATAAAAAATTATGTTCGTTCTTCGATGACCGTTTTTTTATATTGAGTGTTTGTTGAATTATTTATCAGAAATTTATGTTATCTCGTGCAACGCACGGGGCAAAACCTAGTTATATAAACATGATCAAGTGTCACTATTTGTGATAATGTAAATATCATTTTGCGATCAACTATATTTTATGTTTAGAAAAAACTAGATTATATCTCGCGTAATACGCGGATAGACATATATAACTAATAAAATACTAATATTTCATGATATCATATATTGACAAATTATAAATAAAATGTGTTGAAAAACAATAATGTTATATTTGCTTACATATAATAAATGAGTTTAATATATATAGAAAAAAAATTGGCACGGTGTAGATAAAAAAAAGAGAGATTTTAGTGATCAATTCCTCATATACCTAATCTTCATATGTAACAAATATAGGGGCTTCAAGTTTAATGCATAATTATGAAGATAGTCAAAGATTTAAGGGATTGTAAATTTTAAAACTTATAATTATATTTATTTGTTTATTAATAGCTTTCTTTGAATCTAAGAATTTACATGATACAAAAAAAATAATAATAACTATTAATATATTTAAATTCATATATGGAAGCTAAGTATTAGGTGTGAGAAAAAACCGAACTAAAACCCAAAAACCATGAAAATCGAATAATTCGTATCAAAAAACTAAAACTGAAAAAACTAATGGTTTTTTGTTTTGATTTTCCGAAAACTGAAGTTATGATTCAGGTTGGATACATATGAAAACCGAACCAACCAAATCGAAACAAAAAAAATATATCGTGTACTTTATTTAATATTTATACCTTATTAATTTAACAAACATAAATAAAAGATGTTGAAAAATAGTGATGCTGTCATTTTTATAATTTTTTATCTTTTGATATTCTAGACACCATATACAGAACTATCTTTTTTTAAATATCATAAAATATTAATGATGTAAAACTAAATACTTATTATAGTTATAACTATAACCAATATTTATTATGTTATATGATAAAAAATATATATAAATTCATAGTTTGAAATGACAACCAAAAAAAAATCAAAAAGTGGTTTTTAAAAAGATAATATAAAGTTAGAAATTCTTTTCCATAATTATATCATTATGCTAATTACGTTCCATAATTATAAAATGTAGAAAGTTATTTTCCATAAAAAAAACCATATTTGAATTTATTAAATTAAAACTAAATCTAAAAAAGTTATAAAAAGTATATGACATCAACATTTTGATCTAATGATTCTAATTAAAAATTGAGTTTTATCAAAGGGTTCAAACTTCTTCATTCTGTAATTAAAATTTCTCTTTTATATATATTTAGAGATATTCGTGCCATCACGTCATCACATGTCAACTTAATATCGGGGAAAAAATAACAAAAATCACTTAGGCCTCTCCCAACCCTTACCTCTCACTCACCTCTTCCACACTGTCACATCAACTTTTCTCTCTCTTAAATCACATCTTCCCCACTCACTACCAACCTTACATCTTCCTCGCCTCTTTCTCATCTCTTCCTCAAATTTTATTTATATCTATTTTATATTTATCCTTAAATAAAATAAACTTACTTTTATTAAAAATAAAACACTAACCCGGCTAGGGGATTAGTGGGTACCAAATGGTACATGGGATCAGGGGGTTTCCATCCAATTACCATTTTTTTAAAAACAAAACATTACATTAATAAAATTAAAAACACATTACAATTAAAAAAACAAAAAAAACAACACGATACATAAATAAATAAAAAAGAAGATAAGTTTTACATTATTTTATAAAAAACTTCGAAGTTGACGATAGCTTTCCAACAAGTTCCAAATGTGTTCGACTAGAGCGCCTCGAAGACGGTTGTGTGTCGCTCGATCACGTAACTCCCCCATCATACGTAACTGTGTTCCAACTCGTTCGTCCCAAGTACGGACTGGCCTCGTAGGTGGAATTAACTCCAAATCGAAAGGACTGATTGCACGACCGTTATAATCAACAACCATGTTGTGCAAAATCATACAAGCGTACATGATACGTTTAATTTTGTTGATGCTGTACGGACAGGCTCCTTGAGTGAGGATGTTAGGACCAGTTTTACTGTAACTGGTCAGTCTCCAGTTGCATCTGGAGACTACGAAGATTTGTCCATAAATATATTGAAGTCCAGTTGCAACGTACAGTTAACGCAACTGAAGACTTCCTCCAGTTGAGATCTGACCAGATGAAGAATCATTCCAGTTGAAGTTGAAGACAACAAGTGGAAGATAAAGAATGACAATGGCAGCGAAGCCAGTTGACATTCTACTCAGATACAAACTGGAGAACATCATTGTAAAGTACTTACAAAGCTTTACACTGATTACGAGGAAAAGACCTTTATGCTTTATGTGCTATTACACGGATAAAAGGATTTATCTATGTATAAAGTACAAAAGGTACATAAAGCAGGTTGAGAAAAGTTACTTTATTCTGTAACTTTACACAGCATTTTAAGGAATTAAATGCTATTCCTTAAATGTTCTCAACCATATTTGTACGGCCAAATTTGACATCCCTATGTCAACTTTGCCTATAAATAGAGGTCTTTGCACAACAAGAAAATAATTTTGCAAACCTGCAATATTCTTGGTGAACTTGTGCAATATTCTCTCAATCGCTAAAAGGAACATTTCACAACTTTAAGTGTTTCGATGTTTAGAGAATTTCCAAGTATAGATCAATTGTATTTCATAGGTTGTTAGGATATTTACATACTTTGTATTATCTTGGTTCCGTAACAACCTTGTAATTTATTTAAAGTTAATAAATAAATTACACTTGAAAATACATATTGTCTCATCAATTTACTTTATAAGTACTTTCTATTATTGCATTGTCATTTACTTATTGTCACCTTAATAAGTAATCTTTATCAAGAACTTGGTATACACTCACTGCAATTGGTCGTCTCCAGTTCAGTGTTTATATTG
>CM067171.1:90611750-90752827 GCA_034093135.1 Erigeron breviscapus | reverse complement strand
AAAAAAAAAAAAAAAAAAAAAAAAAAAAAAAAAAAAAAAAAAAAAAAAAAAAAAAAAAAAAAAAAAAAAAAAAAAAAAAAAAAAAAAAAAAAAAAAAAAAAAAAAAAAAAAAAAAAAAAAAAAAAAAAAAAAAAAAAAAAAAAAAAAAAAAAAAAAAAAAAAAAAAAAAAAAAAAAAAAAAAAAAAAAAAAAAAAAAAAAAAAAAAAAAAAAAAAAAAAAAAAAAAAAAAAAAAAAAAAAAAAAAAAAAAAAAAAAAAAAAAAAAAAAAAAAAAAAAAAAAAAAAAAAAAAAAAAAAAAAAAAAAAAAAAAAAAAAAAAAAAAAAAAAAAAAAAAAAAAAAAAAAAAAAAAAAAAAAAAAAAAAAAAAAAAAAAAAAAAAAAAAAAAAAAAAAAAAAAAAAAAAAAAAAAAAAAAAAAAAAAAAAAAAAAAAAAAAAAAAAAAAAAAAAAAAAAAAAAAAAAAAAAAAAAAAAAAAAAAAAAAAAAAAAAAAAAAAAAAAAAAAAAAAAAAAAAAAAAAAAAAAAAAAAAAAAAAAAAAAAAAAAAAAAAAAAAAAAAAAAAAAAAAAAAAAAAAAAAAAAAAAAAAAAAAAAAAAAAAAAAAAAAAAAAAAAAAAAAAAAAAAAAAAAAAAAAAAAAAAAAAAAAAAAAAAAAAAAAAAAAAAAAAAAAAAAAAAAAAAAAAAAAAAAAAAAAAAAAAAAAAAAAAAAAAAAAAAAAAAAAAAAAAAAAAAAAAAAAAAAAAAAAAAAAAAAAAAAAAAAAAAAAAAAAAAAAAAAAAAAAAAAAAAAAAAAAAAAAAAAAAAAAAAAAAAAAAAAAAAAAAAAAAAAAAAAAAAAAAAAAAAAAAAAAAAAAAAAAAAAAAAAAAAAAAAAAAAAAAAAAAAAAAAAAAAAAAAAAAAAAAAAAAAAAAAAAAAAAAAAAAAAAAAAAAAAAAAAAAAAAAAAAAAAAAAAAAAAAAAAAAAAAAAAAAAAAAAAAAAAAAAAAAAAAAAAAAAAAAAAAAAAAAAAAAAAAAAAAAAAAAAAAAAAAAAAAAAAAAAAAAAAAAAAAAAAAAAAAAAAAAAAAAAAAAAAAAAAAAAAAAAAAAAAAAAAAAAAAAAAAAAAAAAAAACAAAATCTTAAGAAAAACAAATAAACCAAAAAAAGAAATTAAAAAAAAAAAAATGAGGGAGAATGAAAAAAGTGAGGAGTCTATCCCGAGATTTATAATTTTTTCCTTGTAATAATATTTATTACTTTGTTATTTGTTGACATTTTACTTCATTTTATAAAAAATTATGTTCGTTCTTCGATGACCGTTTTTTTATATTGAGTGTTTGTTGAATTATTTATCAGAAATTTATGTTATCTCGTGCAACGCACGGGGCAAAACCTAGTTATATAAACATGATCAAGTGTCACTATTTGTGATAATGTAAATATCATTTTGCGATCAACTATATTTTATGTTTAGAAAAAACTAGATTATATCTCGCGTAATACGCGGATAGACATATATAACTAATAAAATACTAATATTTCATGATATCATATATTGACAAATTATAAATAAAATGTGTTGAAAAACAATAATGTTATATTTGCTTACATATAATAAATGAGTTTAATATATATAGAAAAAAAATTGGCACGGTGTAGATAAAAAAAAGAGAGATTTTAGTGATCAATTCCTCATATACCTAATCTTCATATGTAACAAATATAGGGGCTTCAAGTTTAATGCATAATTATGAAGATAGTCAAAGATTTAAGGGATTGTAAATTTTAAAACTTATAATTATATTTATTTGTTTATTAATAGCTTTCTTTGAATCTAAGAATTTACATGATACAAAAAAAATAATAATAACTATTAATATATTTAAATTCATATATGGAAGCTAAGTATTAGGTGTGAGAAAAAACCGAACTAAAACCCAAAAACCATGAAAATCGAATAATTCGTATCAAAAAACTAAAACTGAAAAAACTAATGGTTTTTTGTTTTGATTTTCCGAAAACTGAAGTTATGATTCAGGTTGGATACATATGAAAACCGAACCAACCAAATCGAAACAAAAAAAATATATCGTGTACTTTATTTAATATTTATACCTTATTAATTTAATAAACATAAATAAAAGATGTTGAAAAATGGTGATGCTGTCATTTTTATAATTTTTTATCTTTTGATATTCTAGACACCATATACAGAACTATCTTTTTTTAAATATCATAAAATATTAATGATGTAAAACTAAATACTTATTATAGTTATAACTATAACCAATATTTATTATGTTATATGATAAAAAATATATATAAATTCATAGTTTGAAATGACAACCAAAAAAAAAAAAAAAAAAAAAAAAAAAAAAAAAAAAAAAAAAAAAAAAAAAAAAAAAAAAAAAAAAAAAAAAAAAAAAAAAAAAAAAAAAAAAAAAAAAAAAAAAAAAAAAAAAAAAAAAAAAAAAAAAAAAAAAAAAAAAAAAAAAAAAAAAAAAAAAAAAAAAAAAAAAAAAAAAAAAAAAAAAAAAAAAAAAAAAAAAAAAAAAAAAAAAAAAAAAAAAAAAAAAAAAAAAAAAAAAAAAAAAAAAAAAAAAAAAAAAAAAAAAAAAAAAAAAAAAAAAAAAAAAAAAAAAAAAAAAAAAAAAAAAAAAAAAAAAAAAAAAAAAAAAAAAAAAAAAAAAAAAAAAAAAAAAAAAAAAAAAAAAAAAAAAAAAAAAAAAAAAAAAAAAAAAAAAAAAAAAAAAAAAAAAAAAAAAAAAAAAAAAAAAAAAAAAAAAAAAAAAAAAAAAAAAAAAAAAAAAAAAAAAAAAAAAAAAAAAAAAAAAAAAAAAAAAAAAAAAAAAAAAAAAAAAAAAAAAAAAAAAAAAAAAAAAAAAAAAAAAAAAAAAAAAAAAAAAAAAAAAAAAAAAAAAAAAAAAAAAAAAAAAAAAAAAAAAAAAAAAAAAAAAAAAAAAAAAAAAAAAAAAAAAAAAAAAAAAAAAAAAAAAAAAAAAAAAAAAAAAAAAAAAAAAAAAAAAAAAAAAAAAAAAAAAAAAAAAAAAAAAAAAAAAAAAAAAAAAAAAAAAAAAAAAAAAAAAAAAAAAAAAAAAAAAACAAAAAAAACAACACGATACATAAATAAATAAAAAAGAAGATAAGTTTTACATTATTTTTAAAAAAACTTCGAAGTTGACGATAGCTTTCCAACAAGTTCCAAATGTGTTCGACTAGAGCGCCTCGAAGACGGTTGTGTGTCGCTCGATCACGTAACTCCCCCATCATACGTAACTGTGTTCCAACTCGTTCGTCCCAAGTACGGACTGGCCTCGTAGGTGGAATTAACTCCAAATCGAAAGGACTGATTGCACGACCGTTATAATCAACAACCATGTTGTGCAAAATCATACAAGCGTACATGATACGTTTAATTTTGTTGATGTTGTATGGACAGGCTCCTTGAGTGAGGATTTACCAATGACCTTGAAGCACCCCAAATGCATGCTCTACGTCTTTCCTTGCAGCTTCTTGGTAGCGCTTGAACTTTGTGGTCTTGGGGTCCATGGGACACTTGAAAGACTTCAGAAGTGTAGACCATTCCGGATAGATACCGCCGGCTAGATAATACCCCTTTGTAAACTCCTGGCCATCAGTGGTGAACTGTACCACAGGAGATCTATCTTCAAGGAGCTTGTCGAACAAGTCAGATTCATTGAGGACGTTGATGTCGTTTTTCGAACCGGCGGGTCCAAAGTAAGCATGCCAAATCCACAAATCATATGAAGCAACCACTTCAAGCATAACCGTGGGGTGTCCTTTGTTGCCACGAGTGTATTGGGCTTGTCATGCGGTTGGGCAGTTTCTCCAGGCCTAGTGCATACAATCAATGCTTCAGAGCATACCGGAAAACCATGCACGGTCAGTCGATCAACATCTTCTTGTGTCGGTTTTCTCATATACTTTGAGTGATATAACTAAAGAACACACTTACAAAAGTTGTCTAAAGAATCGTATGACGTTTGTTGACCCATTTCCAAGTACTCATCTAATTGGTCGGCGCTGGCAGCGTACGCCAGCTGGCGTATAGCAGAAGTACATTTTTGAAAAATGTTTAAAGTGGGTTTGCCCATGATATCGAAAGGAGGATTGTGGAAGTAACTAAAGTGAGCCGGTAACGGTTGTATGGCGTTAAACAAATGTATGTCTTTCACTATACAGAGAAACATTTCCTTGGGCATTCGAAAACGCCTTCGAAAATAATCAGGAGGATAGACGGGTTTCGGGAGTAATGAAAAAAAAAAAAAAAAAAAAAAAAAAAAAAAAAAAAAAAAAAAAAAAAAAAAAAAAAAAAAAAAAAAAAAAAAAAAAAAAAAAAAAAAAAAAAAAAAAAAAAAAAAAAAAAAAAAAAAAAAAAAAAAAAAAAAAAAAAAAAAAAAAAAAAAAAAAAAAAAAAAAAAAAAAAAAAAAAAAAAAAAAAAAAAAAAAAAAAAAAAAAAAAAAAAAAAAAAAAAAAAAAAAA
Organism: Erigeron breviscapus; assembly: GCA_034093135.1. Taxonomy (NCBI): domain Eukaryota; kingdom Viridiplantae; phylum Streptophyta; class Magnoliopsida; order Asterales; family Asteraceae; genus Erigeron; species Erigeron breviscapus. Next base: position 90,748,344 of record CM067171.1, on the reverse strand, counting down.
AAAAAAAAAAAAAAAAAAAAAAAAAAAAAAAAAAAAAAAAAAAAAAAAAAAAAAAAAAAAAAAAAAAAAAAAAAAAAAAAAAAAAAAAAAAAAAAAAAAAAAAAAAAAAAAAAAAAAAAAAAAAAAAAAAAAAAAAAAAAAAAAAAAAAAAAAAAAAAAAAAAAAAAAAAAAAAAAAAAAAAAAAAAAAAAAAAAAAAAAAAAAAAAAAAAAAAAAAAAAAAAAAAAAAAAAAAAAAAAAAAAAAAAAAAAAAAAAAAAAAAGCCGTTAACTTTGAAAAAAAATAAAAATAAAAAAATTCCATACGGTAACACACACACACGCTCTTCTCTCTCATCAACAGCCATCTATCCATCGATGGGGAGTGATGAAAAGCCTGTCGACGAGCCTCGTGCCAACCTCGTCGATGAGGTGGTCGACGGATGTGTCGACGAATGGTTGGGAGGGGCCTTAAGTGTTTTCATTGTCATTTTAATTATTGTAGTCTAAATTGTCCTATCTAAGTTCGTTTTACATAGTAATAAAGCAAATTCCTTTGTCTATCAAGTGATGCCTTTCTTTTTTTATTCAAAAAACTAGTTCTAATACCCGTACGATGTACGGTAGCAATATAGATTGTATCATAAATAAATTCGAGTACGCCTCATACATTTTTTTAGAATGACATTCTAATCTACTTCTAGTCATAAATTACACGCATGCCTGGGATGAAACCAGGACTCTCGAAAAATCCCTATTAATCCACCCCCACAAATGTGGGAAGTGGGACTCGAAACCAGGTGGATCCCCGTTTGTGAAAATGAAATAAATTATGGTTAAAGTAAACCAATGATCGAAGCTAAGTTATAATAAACATTAATGATAAATATAATATATGTTTAGTTAAAGTAATAGCCTTGTGATTTCGGATCGTAAACTCAAAATTTTGAAGTCTTCATGTTAATAACTTATTATAATTAATATAAGTAATAGGAGTTGAAAAATTGAGAAAGAAAAAGAAACAATTTTATTAATAAAAACGATTAATCAAATAAGGTTATAATGTGTTTTGTATTCATAAGCCAAGAGTTAGAGTTTAACTCTAAGTCTAATAAGAAAATTGAATTTATATACAATTAAAAAAACTAATTTAGTAAAATAAATTAATTAAGTTTTGGATTTACCTTATATTTTTACAATCACATCAAAATCGGAACTTGTAAGCATACTGGATGACGGCAAATAGCCTTGTGATTTCGGATCGTAAACTCAAAATTTTGAAGTCTTCATGTTAATAACTTATTATAATAATATAAGTAATAGGAGTTGAAAAATTGAGAAAGAAAAAGAAACAATTTTATTAATAAAAACGATTAATCAAATAAGGTTATAATGTGTTTTGTATTTATAAGCCAAGAGTTAGAGTTTAACTCTAAGTCTAATAAGAAAATTGAATTTATATACAATTAAAAAAACTAATTTAGTAAAATAAATTAATTAAGTTTTGGATTTACCTTATATTTTTACAATCACATCAAAATCGGAACTTGTAAGCATACTGGATGACGGCAAATAGCCTTGTGATTTCGGATCGTAAACTCAAAATTTTGAAGTCTTCATGTTAATAACTTATTAATAATATAAGTAATAGGAGTTGAAAAATTGAGAAAGAAAAAGAAACAATTTTATTAATAAAAACGATTAATCAAATAAGGTTATAATGTGTTTTGTATTCATAAGCCAAGAGTTAGAGTTTAACTCTAAGTCTAATAAGAAAATTGAATTTATATACAATTAAAAAAACTAATTTAGTAAAATAAATTAATTAAGTTTTGGATTTACCTTATATTTTTACAATCACATCAAAATCGGAACTTGTAAGCATACTGGATGACGGCAAATAGCCTTGTGATTTCGGATCGTAAACTCAAAATTTTGAAGTCTTCATGTTAATAACTTATTATAATAATATAAGTAATAGGAGTTGAAAAATTGAGAAAGAAAAAGAAACAATTTTATTAATAAAAACGATTAATCAAATAAGGTTATAATGTGTTTTGTATTTATAAGCCAAGAGTTAGAGTTTAACTCTAAGTCTAATAAGGAAATTGATTTATATACAATTAAAAAAACTAATTTAATAAAATAAATTAATTAAAAGGACACGTCGATCAAGGATTACGGTACATCTTTAAAAATTACAGTTTGAGCCACTTCTTACCTGTTTGACCCATTTTCACCAATACTGCTATGAGTTCACCCTTTTTATGACCCACTTGACGTATTCGAGACATACATAGCGTGTACTTATTGTTCAATCCATTATTGAATCTATATAATCCACACATTCGTCTCTTGATGCAGCATATACCCATTTAGTTTTGGTTGGGAATAGCCGTCATGTAGATAATCATATAATTGCCCACGTCAGGCTCTTTTTTCTTATTTCATTCCTAATATTTGTCCCCTTTTGTTCTACTCGTATTTATTTCTTTGGATCTGGTAGTTTTGTGGTTGGGTTAGTTCATTATGGATGTGTCGATTCCAATAGATCTGGTGGATGATGACATCTTAAAGATGGTTTGGTCGGTGTGGTTGATGTTTTTCGATCTTGCTTTCCCTGTTTAAACTAATTCGTGCAAATCATCTAATACTAGGTTAGACAACATGCTTTGCGGTAAAGGTAAGGTGGAAGAAGCATGAGTATTGTCAAAATCATTGTAGGCGGATTTGCACGTCTCCTTGCAAAGAAGGTAAGGTGAACGGCTACAGACGTTTACTTCTTTGCAAGGAAGGTAAGATAGATGGTACACATCGTTGTTTCCCGATAACGCAGTGACTTCATGACAGAAGCAGAGAGTGTTATCAAAGAACAAAGAAGTGCTATTATCATTATATATCGATAATTTTAGAGGTGTAGAGTATGAGAATTTTAAATCATTTTTTCTTAAACACGTATAAGAATCGGGTGTTGTCAAATTCATATTTTTGATTTTTTGTATTTTCTTATTTTAGTTTTTGTTATATATGTGATATGTGATGCGAATTAGTTTTCTGATTATTTATTCCAAATTATCAATTTTGATTTCTTGTTTTCTTTGTTCAATCCATTATTTTTGAGATTCTATATAATCCATAAGCTTTTGGATATGTTATTGTAGTTCCATCTTGGCATCACATACCTAAATGGTAGTATGACAACATTATAATCTAGATTACATAGAACTTTTCAATTAAATGATAAAAATATAAGAAGTATCAATAATATAAAAGGTATCAATAGAAGTCATAAAATTGTGTTTAAAAGTAATATATGTTTGAAAATTGGTTAATACACACGAACGAGTACATCTTTAAAAATACAGTTTGAGCCACTTCTTACCTGTTTGACCCATTTTCACCAATACTGCTATGAGTTCACCCTTTTTATGACCCACTTGACGTATTCGAGACATACATAGCGTGTACTTATTGTTCAATCCATTATTATGCAAATGGGTCGTAGTTGGCACATCTAATTATTAGTTTGTATATTGTTTTTTATGGCTTTGGTAATTTCCTATCTCTGCAACAAGTGTAAGTTTTGAGATTTTCATTACATGCCTTTTTTCTTTGGCACAACAATTTGTGGCGTAACACTCGATCTAAATATACCCCGTGCTTTACATATTGTCTACTTCTATCGCTGACAGAACCAAGAGGTCCCTTCCTGGCTTGCTCGCAATGCCGCTCAAACTTACATATGTTGGGTTGTTCCAAAAAAATTCATATGGTCGTGACATGAATGTTGTCCATATGACGGCCACTATGAAATCTGACAGGATTGTCGTTCCACAAAAATTGTGATGGGAAGTTGAAATATGGAGGTCTGTATGGGTATGGTAGATGATATGATATGAAGCGACTTCTGGTGTTGGATACTAATGTCCATTGGAAGGACAGGTTCCTGTTGGTTGCGGAAATGGTCATGTGGGATCGATGGTTCAAGTTTTCCTTTCAAACATAAGTTGAGAGTCTTTAGTAGCAGCTATTTAGTACATAATTATTAACAGAAGGCTTAGAAATTTATTAGTCTAATAATCTATCATATGATTGATGATGTTTACCTGTTTATGCTGTTTTAGGTCCTGTTTAAGCTTTGTATTTACCTCTTTTAAACAGAACAACCCTTCCAATAAGTATTTTATGGTCTGTTTCTTTAATAGCATCCAATAATAAGCCTTCAACTCTAACTAAGTAACTAGTAACAAGTTTACATTTCTAAATTACCGTACTTGGTTATTAAAGGAGTTTTTTTCCCGAAGTATTTATTTTTTTGGTCTGTTTGGCTACTCGGGGATGGCGTTTTTGACTATGATGTAACAGCCTAGCCGGGGTTTTTTTTCACCCCTATATCCAGTTTCAACCATTTCCCGGGCCACCATGAAACATGATTCGAATCTAAGACATTTTGTGAAGAAATATGACTCCTTGAGTCCTTGCCATCTAACCACTTGGTGATGGTTTTTCTTTTTTCCGAAGTATATGACAAAATATAGAAGTTGTGATTGAAGATAAATTCCACTAATAGTAACTTTAAAAGTGATCAAAGATGATTACTCGTTCAATAAGGCTTTTTCGAATACACACTTGTGAAAATTCACCACGAAAACAGAACATTTACAGAACCTGCATCATAAAATACTTAGGAGCAGATATATTGACTTCACATCTAAAGTATATATGTCACAGAATGAAGTTTGGCCCAGAACCCTGCAAAAAATACGAGTAATTAGTATTAAAATTAGAAAGATTCCCAATTGCTAAGACAAAGATTGTTCATCTCAGGTTCAGTCCACAATCATGAGTATGATCATAATCGCGGATTGCTGGCTGCAGATTCTTTAAAACTTGATTTAGTTTGGTAATGTGGTCAGTTGAAGATAAATGAAGTGTTGCAGTCTCCCAGTTTGGATTCCTGGTATCTTTTTATTAAGTCTGAACGAAAACATAATAGTCTCGAGAACCATATAGAGATGTATCAATACAACTTGTTTTACCCGGGTCTATCTTTTTCATACCATTCCCAAAACAAGTTGTTTCTTATAATCTTCATACAACTTACATTTACTGAATACTATACTTAGTCGCAACTCATAGTTAAACAAACCATGCCCATTTTTACACAAATTGTACCAGCATAGAATTTACATGATTTTACCAATCTATGCAATCAGTCTAGTTCACTGTCAGGGATTGAACGAGGATCTGTATGACTATCTAAAGTTCACGCTAAATACGAATATCTATAACCATAGAATCTTAACTACAACTTGGACTCACGCCTAACGGCACTTAACCTAAGACAACCACCAAGACCATTGAAATTCAATTTCATGTCCTGCTACTAAAATCGCAGTTGGGTAAAACTCTATCAGATAAGTTTCAACACTCCTAAAGTACTTTACTTCACTCCAAATTTTAAACAAGAAAACCAAACCAATGTTAATTTGTGACATCTATTGCAAAACATTGTTAACCGGCCCACAATCAGTTGTCTATCCATATGTCAATACTGGCACATGTATTATAAGTCAAAAACTAATTAAACAAAAAAAAAGAGAGAGTATATGATATATTACCTTTAAATAAAAAAAAAAAAAAAAAAAAAAAAAAAAAAAAAAAAAAAAAAAAAAAAAAAAAAAAAAAAAAAAAAAAAAAAAAAAAAAAAAAAAAAAAAAAAAAAAAAAAAAAAAAAAAAAAAAAAAAAAAAAAAAAAAAAAAAAAAAAAAAAAAAAAAAAAAAAAAAAAAAAAAAAAAAAAAAAAAAAAAAAAAAAAAAAAAAAAAAAAAAAAAAAAAAAAAAAAAAAAAAAAAAAAAAAAAAAAAAAAAAAAAAAAAAAAAAAAAAAAAAAAAAAAAAAAAAAAAAAAAAAAAAAAAAAAAAAAAAAAAAAAAAAAAAAAAAAAAAAAAAAAAAAAAAAAAAAAAAAAAAAAAAAAAAAAAAAAAAAAAAAAAAAAAAAAAAAAAAAAAAAAAAAAAAAAAAAAAAAAAAAAAAAAAAAAAAAAAAAAAAAAAAAAAAAAAAAAAAAAAAAAAAAAAAAAAAAAAAAAAAAAAAAAAAAAAAAAAAAAAAAAAAAAAAAAAAAAAAAAAAAAAAAAAAAAAAAAAAAAAAAAAAAAAAAAAAAAAAAAAAAAAAAAAAAAAAAAAAAAAAAAAAAAAAAAAAAAAAAAAAAAAAAAAAAAAAAAAAAAAAAAAAAAAAAAAAAAAAAAAAAAAAAAAAAAAAAAAAAAAAAAAAAAAAAAAAAAAAAAAAAAAAAAAAAAAAAAAAAAAAAAAAAAAAAAAAAAAAAAAAAAAAAAAAAAAAAAAAAAAAAAAAAAAAAAAAAAAAAAAAAAAAAAAAAAAAAAAAAAAAAAAAAAAAAAAAAAAAAAAAAAAAAAAAAAAAAAAAAAAAAAAAAAAAAAAAAAAAAAAAAAAAAAAAAAAAAAAAAAAAAAAAAAAAAAAAAAAAAAAAAAAAAAAAAAAAAAAAAAAAAAAAAAAAAAAAAAAAAAAAAAAAAAAAAAAAAAAAAAAAAAAAAAAAAAAAAAAAAAAAAAAAAAAAAAAAAAAAAAAAAAAAAAAAAAAAAAAAAAAAAAAAAAAAAAAAAAAAAAAAAAAAAAAAAAAAAAAAAAAAAAAAAAAAAAAAAAAAAAAAAAAAAAAAAAAAAAAAAAAAAAAAAAAAAAAAAAAAAAAAAAAAAAAAAAAAAAAAAAAAAAAAAAAAAAAAAAAAAAAAAAAAAAAAAAAAAAAAAAAAAAAAAAAAAAAAAAAAAAAAAAAAAAAAAAAAAAAAAAAAAAAAAAAAAAAAAAAAAAAAAAAAAAAAAAAAAAAAAAAAAAAAAAAAAAAAAAAAAAAAAAAAAAAAAAAAAAAAAAAAAAAAAAAAAAAAAAAAAAAAAAAAAAAAAAAAAAAAAAAAAAAAAAAAAAAAAAAAAAAAAAAAAAAAAAAAAAAAAAAAAAAAAAAAAAAAAAAAAAAAAAAAAAAAAAAAAAAAAAAAAAAAAAAAAAAAAAAAAAAAAAAAAAAAAAAAAAAAAAAAAAAAAAAAAAAAAAAAAAAAAAAAAAAAAAAAAAAAAAAAAAAAAAAAAAAAAAAAAAAAAAAAAAAAAAAAAAAAAAAAAAAAAAAAAAAAAAAAAAAAAAAAAAAAAAAAAAAAAAAAAAAAAAAAAAAAAAAAAAAAAAAAAAAAAAAAAAAAAAAAAAAAAAAAAAAAAAAAAAAAAAAAAAAAAAAAAAAAAAAAAAAAAAAAAAAAAAAAAAAAAAAAAAAAAAAAAAAAAAAAAAAAAAAAAAAAAAAAAAAAAAAAAAAAAAAAAAAAAAAAAAAAAAAAAAAAAAAAAAAAAAAAAAAAAAAAAAAAAAAAAAAAAAAAAAAAAAAAAAAAAAAAAAAAAAAAAAAAAAAAAAAAAAAAAAAAAAAAAAAAAAAAAAAAAAAAAAAAAAAAAAAAAAAAAAAAAAAAAAAAAAAAAAAAAAAAAAAAAAAAAAAAAAAAAAAAAAAAAAAAAAAAAAAAAAAAAAAAAAAAAAAAAAAAAAAAAAAAAAAAAAAAAAAAAAAAAAAAAAAAAAAAAAAAAAAAAAAAAAAAAAAAAAAAAAAAAAAAAAAAAAAAAAAAAAAAAAAAAAAAAAAAAAAAAAAAAAAAAAAAAAAAAAAAAAAAAAAAAAAAAAAAAAAAAAAAAAAAAAAAAAAAAAAAAAAAAAAAAAAAAAAAAAAAAAAAAAAAAAAAAAAAAAAAAAAAAAAAAAAAAAAAAAAAAAAAAAAAAAAAAAAAAAAAAAAAAAAAAAAAAAAAAAAAAAAAAAAAAAAAAAAAAAAAAAAAAAAAAAAAAAAAAAAAAAAAAAAAAAAAAAAAAAAAAAAAAAAAAAAAAAAAAAAAAAAAAAAAAAAAAAAAAAAAAAAAAAAAAAAAAAAAAAAAAAAAAAAAAAAAAAAAAAAAAAAAAAAAAAAAAAAAAAAAAAAATTAAAAAAAAAAAACAACTACCATCAACTAGAAATTAGGGTTCATAATTAAATCCCCAAATCGAAAAATGGTCATATGTTGGTGTGGAAGAAAGGCAATCGTTCGAACATCTTGGACCGACCTTAACCCTGGCCGTCGTTTTTATTGTTGTCCACAACAGGTAATTTAATTATTCTTACATTTTTTCAATTATTGAATGGGTTTAGTGGTTTCTTTTTAATTTTTTCACGAATTCTTGTTAAATTGTTTCGAATTCTTGATTTGTAATGCAAAAGTTTACTACTTTCTTGTTAAATTGTTAAAACTTTTGTTCAAATTTTCGAATTCTTATTTTGATTGTTAACAGGGGTCCAAGTGTAGGTTTATTGGTTGGGTTGACCCAGCCATGTGTCCCCGTTCAGTGGAAATCATACCTGGTTTATTGCGTTCGAAGAATGTGGTGGATGCCAAACTAAAAGCAAGTGAGAAGCAAGTTTCAAGGTTGAAGATGTATTTGGTAGTTAGTTGGATATCATTTCTGGTGATGATGTTTGTAGTTGGATACTAGTAAATTAGTTAGAATGTAGGTTATGGAAAATTATGTAAATATAAGCTTCAGGATTTTGGTATTTCACCTGGGTATGTAATCGAATTAGGATATTAATGTATTATGGAAAATTATGTAATATAAGTTGATGGTTTTTGGTATGTATTTTTGGCATTTCATCTTGAAAATACAATGTAAGCAACAAAACACAATTGTGTGAAATCAAATGTAAGCAACAAAACACAAACCACATTACATTTTCAAGCAGCATAAACCATTACATACTTGGTTCAAAAGACACATTACAGACTTGCATCAAAAGACATAAAGACACTGTTCAAACTTGCATCAAAAGACATAAAGTATTACAGACATTGTTCAAACACATAAAACACACATTGTTCAAAAGCCATAAAACAGACAATTTTTAAACAAGGTTGATAGCATCATCTTTGTGGAGTCCTGGTCCAGTTGTATCACCAATCTTGCCACCAAGTTGTGTTGCCACCAGCACTGCCCTGCTACTACCACAACCTTGACTGCTGCCACCTACATTGCTGCTGCCACCTACATTCTGTGCCACCAGTTGTTTGCCACCAGCACTGCCCTGCTACTACCACAACCTTGACTGCTGCCACCTACATTGCTGCTGCCACCTACATTGTTGCCCCACAGTTTCTTGCCACCAGTTGTATTGCCACCAACTGCCCTGCTACTACCACAACCTTGACTGCTGCCACCTACATTGCTGCTGCCACCTACATTGTTGACCCACAGTTTCTGCTGCCACCACATTGTTGCTGCCACCTACATCTGCTGCCACCACAGTTGCTTGCCACCAATTGCTGCTGCCACCACATCTGCTGCCACCACATTGCTGCTGCCACCTACATTCTGCTGCCACCACATTGTGCTGCCACCTACATTCTGCTGCCACCACAATTGCTTGCCACCACATTGCTGCTGCCACCACATTGCTGCTGCCACCACATTGCTGCTGCCACCACATGCTGCTACTACCACAACCTTGAGTGCTGCCACCTACATTGCTGCTGCCACCTACATTGTTGACCCCTTGACTGTTTTGAGTAGAGTTACCACCACCTTGACCTTGACTTGTTTGAATGTTTGCAGATGCTTGCCTTTGAGTATTTTCACCACCTTGACCTTGACTTGTTTGAATGTTTGCAGATGCTTGCCTTTGAGTATTTTCACCACCTTGACCTTGACTTGTTTGAATGTTTGCAGATGCTTGCCTTTGAGTATTTTCACCACCTTGACCTTGACTTGTTTGAATGTTTGCAGATGCTTGCCTTTGAGTATTTTCACCACCTTGACCTTGACTGTTTTGAGTAGAGTTAGCACCAGCTTGACTGGTTTGAGTACAATTTGGTCCACCTTGAGTTTGACTGTTTTGAGTAAAATTACCACCACCTTGACCTTGACTTGTTTGAATGTTTGCAGATGCTTGCCTTTGAGTATTTTCACCACCTTGACCTTGACTTGTTTGAATGTTTGCAGATGCTTGCCTTTGAGTATTTTCACCACCTTGACTTTGACTGTTTTGAGTAAAATTACCACCACCTTGACCTTGACTTGTTTGAATGTTTGCAGATGCTTGCCTTTGAGTATTTTCACCTCCTTGACCTTTACATGTTCTTGCATTATGCCCCCTATTTCCACACTGACCACATTTCCCTTCAGTCACCCTCCTTGACAATTTCCCTCCTTTCACCAATGGTTCATCCTCATATTGACCTCTCACTCTCTTCTTTTTTGGTCTGCCAACTGGATTATGGTGAATTGGAGGTGTCAAAGTGGTTGGACAAGTTGACTTAGGCCATGTTGTTGTACCAGTAACAGGGTTGACCTTGAAGCTGTAAGCATGCTCCCATGTTTCCAACCAGTAACATTTATGGGCCCAAGATTCAGGTATTCCCACGTTCATTTTGTGCTTGCCCATGTCCCAATTCACTGCAACAGCATGCTTGCAGGGAAGGCCAGACAGTTCCCATTTTCTACAACTACATACCATATGTTCCACATCCACAACACATTGCTCACCCCAAGGTGCAGCAACCTGATATTTCACACCACCATTCCATATCACTTTGCAATCATTGGCCTCTTTCATAATTACTTTCATAAGCCTGGTTGCTGCAGGTTGAGAGGGCTATTTATAGTCTAACTACTCAATTATGCTAATTGTCACAATTAGCCCCTCAACCTTAGTGATCATTTATCTATGACTTAACAACAAGAAATTCTTCTATTCTAGATTACAATTTATCACTATTTTTGGATTTCTAACATTCTCCCCCTTAGTGATATATTGTAATGAATGAAGTACGTGTTATATTGTCTTGTAGGAATGAATTTGATGAGCCCGGTGGTGAAGACAATTGGTGTGTTGAAAACAAGTCTTCAAAGCTTTCTCTTTTGTCTTTGGAGAACTTGATTCAGTCTTGGTCTTGGTCTTGAACTTCTTGAAGTTAAATCATGTGAGGATTCTCAATGTTCTTTTAGAACAGAGAATAATGAAAGCATGTTTGGCTTGAATCTTCGAGAATTGATGAATCATGAATCAGAGTTGTCTTTTAAAATGCAGAAGAGATGAATCTTGGTTTTGACTGTATCAATCTTCGATTCTCGAATGAAATTCAACTTTTCGATTCTTCAGTTTTAATCCTTGAATGAATCTCATCTTTTTGAAATGAAGTTTCATGAATATGAACTCTCCCCCTTGATGTATGCATTGGAGTTTCTTGACAAAATGTTGTTGTATGACTTGAAGATCTTGAATGAAGAATGTTTGATGAAGACTCTTTTGAAGCTTTGATCTTTGTCACATCAACTCCTACACTTTGGAGAGTAAGTATTTGAATGAAGTTTGGATGAAATTCTTATGAAGTATTCATGCTCCCCCTCAATCCATGAGTATACACATTTTGGAGCATTTTTGAACTTTTGAAGCTTTGATCTTTGTCACATCAACTCCTACACTTTGGAGAGTAAGTATTTGAATGAAGTTTGGATGAAATTCTTATGAAGTATTCATGCTCCCCCTCAATCCATGAGTATACACATTTTGGAGCATTTTTGAACTTTTGAAGCATCTTGAGTGAAAATCTTTTATCTTCGATTTCATTCTTATCTCTGAAGTCAATTCAAATTCTCCCACTTTAAAACAAAAGTCTCAATGGTGTGTGTGTGTGTGTGTGTGTGTGTGTGTGTAGTGTGTGTGTGTGTGTGTGTGTGTGTGTGTGTGTCGTGTGTGTGTGTGTGGGTGTGTGTGTGTGTGTGTGTGTGTGTGTGTGTGTGTGTGTGTGTGTGTGTGTGTGTGTGTGTGTGTGTGTGTGTTGTGTGTGTGGGTGTGTAGCTGTGTGTGTGTGTGTGTGTGTGTGTGTGTGTCTGTGTGTGTGTGTGTGTGTGTGTGTGTGTCTGTGTGTGTGTGTGTGTGTGTGTGTGTGTGTGTGTGTGTGTGTGTGTGTGTGTGTGTGTGTGTGTGTGTGTGTGTGTGTGTGTGTGTGTGTGTGTGTGTGTGTGTGTGTGTGTGTGTGTGTGTGTGTGTGTGTGTGTGTGTGTGTGTGTGTGTGTGTGTGTGTGTGTGTGTGTGTGTGTGTGTGTGTGTGTGTGTGTGTGTGTGTGTGTGTGTGTGTGTGTGTGTGTGTGTGTGTGTGTGTGTGTGTGTGTGATGATGATAGAATTCGATTCAACAATGGCGGTTTGATAGTGTGTGTTCTTGGTGTGTGTGTGTGTGTTTTGAGAGAGAATGATTGATTCAACTGAAAGATTGGGATTAATGTGTGTTAAAATGAAGTGTTGGTTATCAAAAGGTTATGATCTCTAAGGTATGAGAGGGCTATTTATAGTCTAACTACTCAATTATGCTAATTGTCACAATTAGCCCCTCAACCTTAGTGATCATTTATCTATGACTTAACAACAAGAAATTCTTCTATTCTAGATTACAATTTATCACTATTTTTGGATTTCTAACATTCTCCCCCTTAGTGATATATTGTAATGAATGAAGTACGTGTTATATTGTCTTGTAGGAATGAATTTGATGAGCCCGGTGGTGAAGACAATTGGTGTGTTGAAAACAAGTCTTCAAAGCTTTCTCTTTTGTCTTTGGAGAACTTGATTCAGTCTTGGTCTTGGTCTTGAACTTCTTGAAGTTAAATCATGTGAGGATTCTCAATGTTCTTTTAGAACAGAGAATAATGAAAGCATGTTTGGCTTGAATCTTCGAGAATTGATGAATCATGAATCAGAGTTGTCTTTTAAAATGCAGAAGAGATGAATCTTGGTTTTGACTGTATCAATCTTCGATTCTCGAATGAAATTCAACTTTTCGATTCTTCAGTTTTAATCCTTGAATGAATCTCATCTTTTTGAAATGAAGTTTCATGAATATGAACTCTCCCCCTTGATGTATGCATTGGAGTTTCTTGACAAAATGTTGTTGTATGACTTGAAGATCTTGAATGAAGAATGTTTGATGAAGACTCTTTTGAAGCTTTACTTCTTTGACTTGAATCTTCTAACAAATTTTTCAACCTTTTTGAAGCTTTGATCTTTGTCACATCAACTCCTACACTTTGGAGAGTAAGTATTTGAATGAAGTTTGGATGAAATTCTTATGAAGTATTCATGCTCCCCCTCAATCCATGAGTATACACATTTTGGAGCATTTTTGAACTTTTGAAGCATCTTGAGTGAAAATCTTTTATCTTCGATTTCATTCTTATCTCTGAAGTCAATTCAAATTCTCCCACTTTAAAACAAAAGTCTCAATCAACTAAAATCTAGAGAAAATCTGAAACTATTGACATATCTTTAAGAATTTTCTCCTCCTATACACAAACTCTGATAAGCCTCTAAACCTATTGAAACAACCACACACAAACTTTTCTTCTTGTTTCCTTATCAAACAGTAAATCAATCAATCATAATATTTTCTCCCCCTCATAATGACAAAATTGGGAATCAATGTCATTATGCACATATGAGATTGATTAAGTGTCAACAGGAATAACATGATCACATGAAGAAACGTCAACCATCAAAACATCAATCCAAACCATTAGCCCAACCCAAGAAATCCTAGGAGTGACTAAAATGTAAGATTGAAGTTGGTGAAACAAACGTTATATCATGGTGTTGGTGTTTTCTGTGTTTGTGTGAAGAGAAATGAAACCGGATAAGAATGATCCGTTAGCATGTTCAAAAATCGAAAGGATTAATGAAATGACCGATTGAAATGTATAACATTTTTCGGATTTCCTATGTATCATTGAGATATGCACAAAACAAGTCTCTAACATAGTTCGGTCTGCGGCTTTTCAACCACTAGATTGCTTCAAAGAATATAAATCATGGTTAACACTACCGAAGCATTTGATAACCACAATTTTATCCTTAAAGACTTTTTGGGAAATAACATCCGAGGTCACATAGACTTCTTGTTAACTCAACAAATTCATAAATGAAAATGTGAGACCTACGTTCAATGTTGGAAAGGATGTTAGCATTGGTAGGATTTCCATTCGATCATCGTGGAATATCAATTAAGATATCACTACAAATGTTCCGGCTATATCACAAAGATAAGCAATTATATCACAAAGACATGAAGCTAGTGTGTCCTAAAAAGAATGAATGATAATCAAATCAATGATCAATCAAAGTAGCTCTAGACACATCGTGATCAAATGAAGTCGGGGACTGGAGCAGAATGTCGCCCTTTTTCAATATCAACATCTTCCAAATGAAGAGTCAATAGAAATGAGAAAATCTCCGTGAGGAATGAAACAAGCATTTGTTAAGAAATACTTGAGTGGTTAGGAATGATGTGCATTGCTTCACTGGGTCTATGAAGACTTCTTCAATATCAAGATATCAACAAATGAAATCTGATAGGTGCGTGTTTTACCCGGCTTTTTGAGAATTTGGGGAAGGGTATCATTTCTTTTAACCCTTTTCTCGCAACATATCACCTTAACCTCTCACTTTTCGACTTTACTCCCTCCATCCTATTTGCACGAAAACAACATCACTCAAAATACCCTCACTATCTAATGAAAGAAGTGAATACTCCGGGGTTAGAACTCATCGGCGATGATGAAATTCATGGAGTATAATTTGAGAAATACTTATCACTCATGTGCAAACTAATCACCGAACTCCATGTGATTGAAAGTCATTGGAAAAACAAAGTTTTGTATTTTGTTTTCTGAAATGTGTCAAGAATTCCTTCAAATGAAAAAGATTAAGGTTTAAGATTTAACATACCAAGCTTGGAGATCAGAAAATTAAACCTCTTTTCGTCCAATGGTTTTGTGAACAAATCTGCAAGTTGAAATTCAGTTCCCACAAAGTAGAGTTCGATGTCACCTTTCTCAATATGATCTTTGAGAAAATGATATCTAACATCAATATGCTTTGATCGAGAGTGGTTTACTGAGTTGACTGCAATGGCAATGGCACTCTGAGAATCACAATAGATAGGAATATGATCATACGTCAGACCATAATCAGTCAGTTGTGTCTTCATCCATAAGACTTGAGCACAACAACTAGCCGCAGCCACATATTCTGCTTCAGCCGTTGATAGTGAAACACAGTTCTGTTTCTTGGAAGACCAACTCACAATTTTATCTCCTAAAAATTGTAAAGTACCGGAAGTGCTCTTGCGATCAAGTTTACAACCTGCATGATCTGCATCTGAATAAGCAGTTAGATTGAATCCAGTATCCCTTGGATACCAGAGACCTAAATCGGGTGTACCCTTCAGATAACGAAAGATTCGTTTCACAGCTTGATAATGTAAATCAGTTGGAGCAGCTTGATATCTAGCACACATACATGTTGCAAACATTATATCTGGGCGAGATGCTGTTAGGTACAACAATGAACCAATCATACTTCTATATCTCTTTTGGTCAAATGGTTTCCCATTTGAATCAGTATTAATGGTTGTTCGAGCAGCCATTGGGGTAGAAATTGAAGAACATGAAGTCATATCAAACTTTTTCAACATGTCATTTATGTATTTACCTTGTGATATAAAATTACCAGTTGGTAATTGTTTGATTTGAAGACCCAAAAAGTAATTCATTTCCCCAATCATGCTCATTTCAAAATGATTGACCATTAGAGATGAAAAGTTTCGGCAAAATGTTTGACTGGTCGACCCAAATATAATGTCATCAACATATATTTGAACTAGTAGAACATGCTTACCTTGTTTGCGAATGAACAAGGTAGGGTCAATTGTGCCTTTGGTAAATCCACCTTTAAGTAAGAAAGTAGTTAAAGAATCATACCATGCTCGGGGTGCTTGCTTAAGACCATAGAGAGCCTTGTCTAACCTGTAGACATGGTTTGGTCTTTGAGGATCAACAAAACCTTCTGGTTGATCAACGTAAACTTCTTCTTTGAGGTCACCATTCAGGAAAGCAGTCTTCACATCCATTTGAAACACAGTGAAGTTTCGGAATGCGGCATAAGCTAAGAAGATTCGAATGGCCTCCATTCTTGCAACTGGAGCAAAAGTTTCGTCGAAGTCAACACCAGGTTGTTGGCAATAACCCTTTGCAACAAGCCGCAGCCACATATTCTGCTTCAGCCGTTGATAGTGAAACACAGTTCTGTTTCTTGGAAGACCAACTCACAATTTTATCTCCTAAAAATTGTAAAGTACCGGAAGTGCTCTTGCGATCAAGTTTACAACCTGCATGATCTGCATCTGAATAAGCAGTTAGATTGAATCCAGTATCCCTTGGATACCAGAGACCTAAATCGGGTGTACCCTTCAGATAACGAAAGATTCGTTTCACAGCTTGATAATGTAAATCAGTTGGAGCAGCTTGATATCTAGCACACATACATGTTGCAAACATTATATCTGGGCGAGATGCTGTTAGGTACAACAATGAACCAATCATACTTCTATATCTCTTTTGGTCAAATGGTTTCCCATTTGAATCAGTATTAATGGTTGTTCGAGCAGCCATTGGGGTAGAAATTGAAGAACATGAAGTCATATCAAACTTTTTCAACATGTCATTTATGTATTTACCTTGTGATATAAAAATACCAGTTGGTAATTGTTTGATTTGAAGACCCAAAAAGTAATTCATTTCCCCAATCATGCTCATTTCAAAATGATTGACCATTAGAGATGAAAAGTTTCGGCAAAATGTTTGACTGGTCGACCCAAATATAATGTCATCAACATATATTTGAACTAGTAGAACATGCTTACCTTGTTTGCGAATGAACAAGGTAGGGTCAATTGTGCCTTTGGTAAATCCACCTTTAAGTAAGAAAGTAGTTAAAGAATCATACCATGCTCGGGGTGCTTGCTTAAGACCATAGAGAGCCTTGTCTAACCTGTAGACATGGTTTGGTCTTTGAGGATCAACAAAACCTTCTGGTTGATCAACGTAAACTTCTTCTTTGAGGTCACCATTCAGGAAAGCAGTCTTCACATCCATTTGAAACACAGTGAAGTTTCGGAATGCGGCATAAGCTAAGAAGATTCGAATGGCCTCCATTCTTGCAACTGGAGCAAAAGTTTCGTCGAAGTCAACACCAGGTTGTTGGCAATAACCCTTTGCAACAAGTCGAGCTTTATTTCTTACTACTACTCCATTCTCATCCTTTTTGTTTTTGAATATCCACTTCGTTCCGATTGGATCATCTTTTCTAGGATTTGGAACTAATCTCCATACCTTCAGTCTTTCAAATTGTGCGAGTTCCTCTTGCATTGCCTTAACCCATTCTGGATCTCGAAGAGCTTCAGATACTGTTTTGGGTTCGATATTGCTAAGAGAAAGTGCAACGAGACACTCATTCACTGAAGTACGAGTAGTTACTCCTGCTTGTGGATCTCCAATTATTTGATCAGTAGGATGATTTTTCTGCATGCGAATCCACTTGTGAGCATGAGGAAGAGGATCTTGTTGTTGAAGATCAACATCACCATCATTGAAACTTGAAGTTTGTTGAGAGATGGAATCATAACTTGGTATAACCCTTTCCTCATATGCTGGATGATCAAAGTCAAGTGGTACATACACATTTGGAGTGTTCAGGGGATTTGTTGTCTGAGTGAATTGAGAAGGTTGTTCTTGAACATTCACTTGAGAAGAATTATCAGGATAGGATGGTGGAATAGAATCATTTGAAGATGATTTTTGCTCAGAAGAACTTGATGACGATTCATGAGTGTTGTTAGGAACTGGATCGTTGTTATGAAGAGGTTCATTGCTTTGAATTGGTTCAACGATGTCTGGAGGTTCTTGATCATGAATCGGTTTTGACTTATAGAATTCTTCAAAAAGAATATCTAATTCATCACTGGTTGGAGTTGGAAACTTCTTGAATTTAGAAGCTAAGGTAGAGTTCCTTGTAGAATTACTTGAAGCACTTGAATCCATACTTGTTGGTAGCAAGCTTTCTTGCTCAAAAATCATGCCTGACATCTCATCGAACCACACATTCATCGTCTCTTGAATTATGTTTGTTCGACGATTATAGATTCGGTAGGCAATAGATGTTTTGGAATAACCAACAAAATATCCTTCATCACCTTTCTTCTCGAATTTTCCAAGATTCTCCCGATCATTCAACGTGTAACAAACACACCCAAATATATGGAAGTAGTTGATGTTGGGTTTCCGTTTGTTAATAACCTCATAAGGAGTCTTTTCGAAACGCTGATTGATAATGGACCGATTCTGAGTGTGACAGGCAGTGTCAACAGCTTCAGCCCACATATTGGATGGTAATTTGGAATAAGCAAGCATTGTCCTTGCTGCTTCCACCAGCGATCGATTTCTCCTTTCAACAACACCGTTTTGTTGTGGGGTGCGAACTGCTGAGAATTGATGAGTAATACCTTTGGATTTGCAGAATTCATCAAAAACAGCATTCTTGAATTCAGTACCGTTATCCGAACGGATGTAACGAACAGGAAGTTGAAGATTTACTTGAGTATTGGTGATGAAATCTATCAACATCTGAGTTGTTTCATCTTTGGATGCTAGGAACTTAACCCAAGTATATCTTGAATAATCATCAACAATAACCAGGATGTATTTCTTCCCATTTCGGCTTTGAACTTTCATCGGCCCACAAAGATCCATGTGAAGCAAATGAAGAGGTGCTAAAGAATTTGGAGATTTCTTCGGTTTATGAGAAACTCTCTTAATCTTCCCAACAGCACAAGAAGGACAGACATGCTCACTTTCATACTTATAGTCAGGTAAGCCTTCAACAAGATGCTTATTGACTAAAGTATTGATTGTTTGGAAATTCACTTGAGAAGAATTATCAGGATAGGATGGTGGAATAGAATCATTTGAAGATGATTTTTGCTCAGAAGAACTTGATGACGATTCATGAGTGTTGTTAGGAACTGGATCGTTGTTATGAAGAGGTTCATTGCTTTGAATTGGTTCAACGATGTCTGGAGGTTCTTGATCATGAATCGGTTTTGACTTATAGAATTCTTCAAAAAGAATATCTAATTCATCACTGGTTGGAGTTGGAAACTTCTTGAATTTAGAAGCTAAGGTAGAGTTCCTTGTAGAATTACTTGAAGCACTTGAATCCATACTTGTTGGTAGCAAGCTTTCTTGCTCAAAAATCATGCCTGACATCTCATCGAACCACACATTCATCGTCTCTTGAATTATGTTTGTTCGACGATTATAGATTCGGTAGGCAATAGATGTTTTGGAATAACCAACAAAATATCCTTCATCACCTTTCTTCTCGAATTTTCCAAGATTCTCCCGATCATTCAACGTGTAACAAACACACCCAAATATATGGAAGTAGTTGATGTTGGGTTTCCGTTTGTTAATAACCTCATAAGGAGTCTTTTCGAAACGCTGATTGATAATGGACCGATTCTGAGTGTGACAGGCAGTGTCAACAGCTTCAGCCCACATATTGGATGGTAATTTGGAATAAGCAAGCATTGTCCTTGCTGCTTCCACCAGCGATCGATTTCTCCTTTCAACAACACCGTTTTGTTGTGGGGTGCGAACTGCTGAGAATTGATGAGTAATACCTTTGGATTTGCAGAATTCATCAAAAACAGCATTCTTGAATTCAGTACCGTTATCCGAACGGATGTAACGAACAGGAAGTTGAAGATTTACTTGAGTATTGGTGATGAAATCTATCAACATCTGAGTTGTTTCATCTTTGGATGCTAGGAACTTAACCCAAGTATATCTTGAATAATCATCAACAATAACCAGGATGTATTTCTTCCCATTTCGGCTTTGAACTTTCATCGGCCCACAAAGATCCATGTGAAGCAAATGAAGAGGTGCTAAAGAATTTGGAGATTTCTTCGGTTTATGAGAAACTCTCTTAATCTTCCCAACAGCACAAGAAGGACAGACATGCTCACTTTCATACTTATAGTCAGGTAAGCCTTCAACAAGATGCTTATTGACTAAAGTATTGATTGTTTGGAAATTCAGATGAGAGAGCCTTCTATGCCATAACCAAGAATTCTTTGAAGTAGCCTTTGAAATGAGACAGATATTATCGGTTGGTTGGTTATCATCGAGATTGACGGTAAAAAGGTTATCGTCACGATCGCCACAAAGAATATCAACTCCATCTAAGGTTTGGACTTTGCAAAGAGATTTTCGAAAAAGAACTTGAAGATTGTTATCACAGAATTGTCCAACACTGAACAAGTTGTGACTTAAACCTTCAACATAGTGAACTTTCTTGATTATAATCCCATTTCGTTCAATGTCCCCATAACCTAAGATAGGAGCGAAATTGTTGTTTCCAAAGCGAACCGTTCCCATGAATCGTTCAACAAAGTTCTTCAGCAAAGACTTATTTCCAGTCATGTGCTTCGAACACCCGGAATCGAGTATCCAAACACAGATGGTTATTTCCTGCAATCAAAGAAATTTAACCGTTTTTAGGTACCCACTTGAAAACGGGTCCTTTTTGGTTAGATAAAACAGGCAGGGTATATAACTTAGTATGCGCATTCAAACATGTTATTGAATCAACATAAGCATCAACAAGCACATTATCAACAAACATATTTGAATAAAATGTACGAACATTCACACGAGAATTAAAAGTAACATGTCTACAAGCATTCATATCAACCACACAAGAATTAAAATTGTTTACAAGCTCACAAGGCCTTGCCTTGGCACATTCAACATTTATTAACAAAGATGAATTGTTTTGATTAATAGAAGCACTTTTCTTCTTATTAACAGCATTTCTCCTCCTTCTTTTCTTCATTTTCTCAACATTCTTTTGATTACTAGTGATCTTAGGTACTAAAGTTTTAGCAACCCATTTAGCACCACTAGTTAAGCTCTTTCCACCTGTTGAATTGAAACTTTGAAAATTAGAACTAGGAGTTTTAAACACTTTCATCTTTTTGGAATCTTTTGAAGGTGAGGAAACTTCTTGCTTCTTTGGTTTATCATGAGAAAACCATCCATATCTATCCTTATATCTAGTTGTACCATTTGATGCATCTTTAGTTAGTGAAATTGAGCTAGACTTAGACACCTTAGGTATAAAGCTAGATTGAGAGCTAGATTTAGAAGCATTTGAACAGTCTTTTGGAAGTTTCACTTTGGTGTACTTTGTCGTGTGTGGGGTTTCAGCTTGTTCCTTTTTGACATGTTTCACTGGGGTAGCAACAAAGGTTTCTAACTTAATGTTCTTTGGTTCAGTCTTGACGAGTTTGGTCTTAACTCGTTTCCTTGAGTAATATGAAGTTGGAGCTTTGGACAATGGTTTTTGAAATTCCAGAGATTCCTCTTTTGTTTCAACTTTGATTTTGGTAGATTCAATCTTTTTCTCAGTTTCTGAATTAAAAACATATTCTCCCTCCATGAATTTATCAAAATCATCCTTTGTGAAATCTTTATCAAAAGAAAATTGCAATGGAGATTGATTAGTTTCAAATTCATTTGAAAGTTTTGAAAAATCAGGAATCTTGGTGTCCAACTTCTCATCATGGGTATTCTCAGAAATTAGATCAACTTGAACTGACACATCTTTGGTTCAGTCTTGACGAGTTTGGTCTTAACTCGTTTCCTTGAGTAATATGAAGTTGGAGCTTTGGACAATGGTTTTTGAAATTCCAGAGATTCCTCTTTTGTTTCAACTTTGATTTTGGTAGATTCAATCTTTTTCTCAGTTTCTGAATTAAAAACATATTCTCCCTCCATGAATTTATCAAAATCATCCTTTGTGAAATCTTTATCAAAAGAAAATTGCAATGGAGATTGATTAGTTTCAAATTCATTTGAAAGTTTTGAAAAATCAGGAATCTTGGTGTCCAACTTCTCATCATGGGTATTCTCAGAAATTAGATCAACTTGAACTGACACATCTTTGGTCTCACAAGAAAATTGAGTAGGCGTATCAACACCTATACTAGCACTAGGCTTAGGGTGAACAACTAACTCATCAACAGTGTTGCATGTGAAAAACCTATAAAAGTACCATATCAAAACTAAACTCTGTGCAAGTTCGTCATTAGATAAATCAGATTGCACATAATCATCAGTATGACAAGTACATTCAAGAGAATCAGTCAAGGTCTGGGTAGAGGTATTGGTGGATGAATCACAAGTAGTTTGGGTAGAATTTTCTACTGAGGCACTTTGGTCAGTTTGAGTAGAAACATTCTCACAAACTTTCTTAGTATCAACAGCAATACATTTATCCTCTGAATTCGGACTTTGAGACTTGAGGTGATTAATAACTGTTTGTTGAGATTCCACCTTTTGTTGTAAACCTTCTATTTGCTTTTCCAAAAATGTGGTTGGAAAATACATTTTAGTTGATTTAGGTGAAGTACCAACAGATTCTTGGTTTTGAAAATTTGATTCAATTTCTTCCAATTTGAAAATTGAAGATTGTTTTGTTTTGTATGAATCATTGATTGCATCATAATTAACCAAAAAATCTTGATTAGGTATTCTCTCAACTTCATCAGTCTCAAATTCGTCATCCAATGGACGAATAAATTGTTGTATCATACCAAGGCGAAGAAATTTTTCATCATACAGGGGTTCGATTTCCTCTTTGGCTTTTTGCAATGGTGTGATATTCTCAAATCCCAACCCGAGAAGAAGTTCTGTTTTGTCAATTTTTGACTTGTTGAAATAGGCAGTGAAATTCAAGAAAGGATTTTGTTCAACTTTATATAGCTTTTCTTGATAGAAAAGTATATTCTTTTTAAATTCCTCAACTTGTTTTTCAAGATTCTCTATCTCAATGTCTTTTAAAAAACAATTATGATTTAAATCAGAAATCTTCCTTTCGAATTCAACATTGTTTGGTTTAGCTTCTTGGAGCTTCTTATTGAGAATATCAACATCCATTTGTCTTGCATTTGCCCGAAGCCATTCATTGGTCTTTTGAATTTCAAGATCTTGATTGGCTTTTTCAAGATCATGAATGGTCTTTTCAAGATTTTGACATCTTTGTAATAACTTAGAATCAGGAGTGACATTCATCTCACATTCTTTAACCAACATTTTGTCTTTGTATGTTTGAAAATCTTGTTTAATAGTATCATGTTCAAAAAGTAATTTTGAGTGTTCTTCAAGAAGATTTGAAAATTCACTTTTTGAAAATGAAATACTATTTTTCAACTTTTTGTTTTTGTTGGCTAAAGAATTGATATGATTTGTTAATTTAGATAAAGCTAATCTACAAGACTCTTTGTCCTTAACCAAAGAAAAAGTAGAGTCGAGATTTACCTCATCATCTGGGTATTCATCATCAGTGCTTTCTGCTTCAAGGACTTTGTTCTTGGCCAATCTCGCCATATAGCAAACATTAGCGGAGAGATCTTGATCTTCATCATCAGTGCTTTCTGCTTCAAGGACTTTGTTCTTGGCCAATCTCGCCATATAGCAAACATTAGCGGAGAGATCTTGATCTTCATCATCAGTGAGCAACAGCCATTTGTCATCTTCGGCAAGCAATGCATGTCCTGCTTCAACTTGTTTGGCTAACAGCATCTTCTGCTTGTAGTACTCATAATCCCGCTTTCGAGGTTGTTTGCAGTCAACGGCAAAATGTCCAGGAATACCACAATTATAGCACTTTTTGTCTGATGCCTTACCCTTCTCAACTGTTTGTTTCTCATATGCTTCCTTCTTTTCACCATACCTTGAACCAGTAGCTTCACTTTGCTCATTGCTCCTTGGATGATAGTGTTCCTTCTTTGGAAATGCACTTGTAGAAGAAGTGCGGAGATTGTTGTTTGTTGGCCTCGCTTTGTAATATTTCCTTTTGAAATGCTTTGTTACCGCGGCAAGAGCTTGATATAGTTCATCCGAAACACCATCTCTTGTAGCCATCAGATCATCTCCCTCCTCATCAGACGAAGAAACAACTACCATTTGCCTTTTGAGAGCTTCAGAAATCTTTTTCTCAACTATCAATGCCAAAGGATCAGAAGATACAACTTCTGGCATTTTGTTTGATGAAGCTTTGCTTAGGACTTGGTTTTCATTGAGTTTGAAGGATTCATATAGAGTATGAATGGTGAACTTGGTCAGGTTTTGATGTTGCTTGATTTGGGTTCCAAAATCTTCCCATTCTTGACCAAGTGCTTTGATGAACTTGATGTTTAACTCAATCTCAGTTTTCTTGACATTGTTCTTCCTCAGTTCATTTATGACATTGCAGAATCTGTAGTAAACTGCCTCAAGAGATTCATTTGGCATTTTGGAGAAGTTGTCAAACTCAGTCAAAATGTTGGTCAATCTGATTGTCGAAGTCACGTCAGCTCCTTCCATCTGTCTAGCCACCTCATCCCATATCTCTTTTGCTGTATCATAAGAATCAACAGACCCATAGATTTCATCCGGTAGAGCTCTGTATAAACATGACCTTGCTCTGTTATCTGCAGCTGTTCGATCCTTTTGCTCAGCATTCAAAAGTTCATGAGTTAGAATAACTGCATTAGTTGTGGGATGGCGATGAACAGCAAGTCCATTCAGAATGGAATCTTTCATCATATGACCATTTGTTTGACTCTCCACATAGTCCATGAATCGTTTTTTTTTTTTTTTTTTTTTTTTTTTTTTTTTTTTTTTTTTTTTTTTTTTTTTTTTTTTTTTTTTTTTTTTTTTTTTTTTTTTTTTTTTTTTTTTTTTTTTTTTTTTTTTTTTTTTTTTTTTTTTTTTTTTTTTTTTTTTTTTTTTTTTTTTTTTTTTTTTTTTTTTTTTTTTTTTTTTTTTTTTTTTTTTTTTTTTTTTTTTTTTTTTTTTTTTTTTTTTTTTTTTTTTTTTTTTTTTTTTTTTTTTTTTTTTTTTTTTTTTTTTTTTTTTATTTTTTTTTTTTTTTTTTTTTTTAATGGCAAATGAAACGATCTTGATAAGATCTGGAAATAAAACGACCTTGAAGTAACCAGTAATTGAAACGATCTTGAGTTAACCAGGAAATGAAACGAACTTCGTAAAAATCGTTCTGAGCAAGATCGTCTTGGAACTCTTGATGAAAATTTGGTTAAGTCTTGAAATTGAAACGATCTTGGTAACCAGTAATTGAAACGATCTTGAGTTAACCAGGAAATGAAACGATCTTGTAAAAATCGTTCTGAGCAAGATCGTCTTAGAAATTTTTGTGAAAAAATTGGTTAAGTATGGAAATTGAAACGATCTTGAACATAATGAAACGATCTTGATAAGATCTGGAAATAAAACGACCTTGAAGTAACCAATAATTGAAACGATCTTGATAAGATCTGGAAATAAAACGACCTTGAAGTAACCAATAATTGAAACGATCTTGATAAGATCTGGAAATAAAACGACCTTGAAGTAACCAATAATTGAAACGATCTTGATAAGATCTGGAAATAAAACGACCTTGAAGTAACCAATAATTGAAACGATCTTGATAAGATCTGGAAATAAAACGACCTTGAAGTAACAGTAATTGAAACGATCTTGATAAGATCTGGAAATAAAACGACCTTGAAGTAACCAATAATTGAAACGATCTTGATAAGATCTGGAAATAAAACGACCTTGAAGTAACCAATAATTGAAACGATCTTGATAAGATCTGGAAATAAAACGACCTTGAAGTAACAGTAATTGAAACGATCTTGATAAGATCTGGAAATAAAACGACCTTGAAGTAACCAATAATTGAAACGATCTTGATAAGATCTGGAAATAAAACGACCTTGAAGTAACCAATAATTGAAACGATCTTGATAAGATCTGGAAATAAAACGACCTTGAAGTAACCAATAATTGAAACGATCTTGATAAGATCTGGAAATAAAACGACCTTGAAGTAACCAATAATTGAAACGATCTTGATAAGATCTGGAAATAAAACGACCTTGAAGTAACCAATAATTGAAACGATCTTGATAAGATCTGGAAATAAAACGACCTTGAAGTAACCAATAATTGAAACGATCTTGATAAGATGGAAATAAACGACCTTGAAGTAACCAGAATTGAAACGATCTTGGTTTAAGATCGTCTTAACTTCAGAAGGAATGAGACAATCTTTTAGAAGATCGTCTTAGGTTTCGAAGGTATGAAACGATCTTGGTAGAAGATCGTTTTGGGTTCTAAGAAATGAAACGATCTTGGTTTGAAGATCGTTTTAGATTTCTTTCTCAAAATTTCTAAGTATTTGAAATGACCCAACCAATCCTTTCGGATTAATTAGCCAGAATCAAACACTACCACAACACACTCTTGTTTAGAACGATCTTGTGAAGATCGTCTAACAAGCCACAATAATGAAAAACAAATTACTAAGACGATCCTGGAAAGATCGTCCAGTGAAGATCGTCTAACAAGCCACAATAATGAAAAACAAATTACTAAGACGATCCTGGAAAGATCGTCCTAGTGAAGATCGTCTTGGGTTCTAAGAATGAAACGATCTTGGTTTGAAGATCGTTTTAGATTTCTTTCTCAAAATTTCTAAGTATTTGAAATGACCCAACCAATCCTTTCGGATTAATTAGCCAGAATCAAACACTACCACAACACACTCTTGTTTAGAACGATCTTGTGAAGATCGTCTAACAAGCCACAATAATGAAAAACAAATTACTAAGACGATCCTGGAAAGATCGTCCTGTGAAGATCGTCTAACAAGCCACAATAATGAAAAACAAATTACTAAGACGATCCTGGAAAGATCGTCCTAGTGAAGATCGTCTTGATCATCTTCTTCATCTCAACAGTTTTCCAGAAAAACTCCATTAACAACTTTTTAAAACTTCAATATCTTTTGAATTACTAGGAGTTAGATCATGAATTCACTGGCAAACTGTTTGAATTCATGTCCGCAACAAGATTATGAACAAAATTCAACACAAAACACAACAGATTCAAATCCCTCAAAAATCGCGCCAAAACTCAAAATTCAATCTCGAGATTTAGATTGAATTGGAACTTGAAACTTGACAGGATTATGTTTTCAACTATCACAAATCTATTGATGAACAAATAATTGTGATTTTATGTGATTTAATGTGTGAATTTTGATGAACCAGACGATGAAAAGTTCGAACAGAATTTGAAAATTAATTTGATTTTGATGAAATTTTGAATGAATTCAGGTATGGATCGTCATCAGATTGATGTTTCTCTCTGATACCACTTGTTATAACACGATTTCTACCACTGAATTCGATTCAACAATGGCGGTTTGATAGTGTGTGTTCTTGGTGTGTGTGTGTGTTTTGAGAGAGAATGATTGATTCAACTGAAAGATTGGGATTAATGTGTGTTAAAATGAAGTGTTGGTTATCAAAAGGTTATGATCTCTAAGGTATGAGAGGGCTATTTATAGTCTAACTACTCAATTATGCTAATTGTCACAATTAGCCCCTCAACCTTAGTGATCATTTATCTATGACTTAACAACAAGAAATTCTTCTATTCTAGATTACAATTTATCACTATTTTTGGATTTCTAACACCAATTATTAAATCAAGTAAACTAACCTGAAAAGTGTGATCTTGACCAGTGTTGGGGATCAATTTTAGCTAACCAGTTATATGCATCAACATTTAGATTCTTCATCTCTTGCATATGTGCCTGAAACTGTGAAACTGTTGTTGCTGTTGCACATCTCCACAGAATATCCTTATATGCCCTTCCCCTCCATTGCAATTTCATGTTCTCATGGATATGCTTCAGGCAATACCTATGCTCAGCAGAAGGAAATACTGTGCTAACAGCCTGGATGAGACCCTGTATCACATGATAATTAGTTACTATTTTATATAATTATATACCAATTAATATACAAAATTAAAAGAATGAAATACCTTCTGTCTGTCTGATATAAAGGTAAATTTAAAATGACTTTCCAGCTCTAGATCAGGTCCTAAGCACTCAAGAAACCAAGTCCAAGAGTCTCTGGTTTCTGCTTCAACAATTGCATATGCTATTGGGTAAATGCCATTGTTTGAGTCCACTCTACTGCTGTTAAAACCTGTCCTGGGTAAGGACCCTTCATAAAAGCACCATCCAGGCCAACCAACTCCCTCATGCATGCTTTCCAACCTTGTTTAAGAGCTCCCAAACATATGTATATTCTCTTGAATTGTCTTGTTGTGGCATTTGGATTAGGAGGATGCTCTACCTGTATTCTAACAGTGGTACCTGGGTTTTGTTTAATCAACTCTTCACAATAATCTCTAAGCAGTGAGTATTGAGTTGTGAAATCACCCTTGATATCAATGGAAGCCTGTTGTTTGGCCCTGAAAACCTTCATCCAGGAAACACTTACTTGCAGCTTTTGTTCTAATTCTTGTTGTAGAGCCTTTGTAGGGATCCCTGGATTTCCTTTTATCTGATCAACTATCTGTTTTGACATATATGTAGAAGTACAGTGCTTGATTTCCCTGGACTGCAAACATGTGTGGACATCTTTAAAAGTTTTAATCATCCATGTTTTTTGGCCATCCACTTTACTGCAGTGTAAACTCCAAGGACATTTCTCACTCCCAATAAATGATTCCTTAGGGTTTTGACTTTCATTGGGCCCCACTGGCCTTTTACCTTTGTCATTGGGCCCAACTGGTTCTTTTCCTTTCTCATTAAGCCCAACTGGTTCTTTTTCTTTCTCATTAAGCCCAACTGCCTTATTTCTTTTCTTATTGGACCCAACTGCATTTTTATCCTTACCACTAGGTCCAATTGGTTGTGTATCAGGTCCAAACACTGGCACAACACCTTCACATATTGCCCTCACCCTCCTTTGATCATTGTACACCAACTTAATACATCTTCTACTCTCAACTGCATAATTTCTGATTAGTTTTTTCACCTCTGCTGTACTACCAAATGTCTGGGTAACATAAAATGGAGCATGGTCAGATTGTGATGAGTGTGCCTTTCTCAACTCTTTCAACTTCCTAGACTTAATCCTATCAACCTCTTCAGCACCAGAATCACTTGCACTCTCAAATTCATCATTATCTATAACTATAAGTTCTGCATCAGGTAATTCTGTATCCAACTGGTTATTCAACCACATATTAGGATCAACCATTTGTGCATCCAGATTCAAAGTATACCCTCTCATATCAACTTCTACATTCTCAATCACATTATCATTGTCTATGAAAACATCCTCATTGTCCTCATTACCTACATTGTGCACACCACCCCTCACATTGTCCTCATTACCTAAATTGTGCACACCACCACTCACATTGTCCTCATTACCTATATTGTGCACACCACCCCTCACATTGTCCTCATTACCTAAATTGTGCACACCACCACTCACATTGTCCTCATCCATTTCAACTATTCTTTTTGCAATTTGCTTGCTACTCAATGTAACACTTTTCCTGGCAGTTTTCTTGGTCATAGGGGACTTCAACTTATCAAGATAATGCTCAACTATGACATTTATCACTTTACAATTACCTTGAGTATATTTAGACAAGGTGTTTACATCTTCATCAGAACGAATATCAATAGCTCCTAACTCCATGGAACAAAAAGGTCTAGTAAACTTAAAAGTCTTAATACTATCCTCATGATAACCTAATTGTCTGATAATGGTGATAAGCTCAAGTAAAGAAAAAGTCTTGCAGTCTACATAATCAACATAAGTTCTCTTACCATCGTAACAACTTCGTCCATCAACAAGTTTCACCATACCCCCATGATGAAACTTCAATGTCAACAAGTTAGGGTTTCCATCTACAATAAAAATATAAAAAAAACTAATTAACTTAAATATATATGTATATATATATATATATATTATATATTTTACCCATAATACGCATTATACCCATTATTAAAAAATAATAAAAAAAATTTATTTAACAACTTAGGGTTGTTTCAGATGAATCAAAGGGAAAAAGAACAAAAAAGCTAATTAATTTCTTACTGTATAAAAGTGGGAGATCATAATCATCAGCATCAATGGGTCGGATTTTCCAACCCGACATTGTTGATCGTCTTTGTGGTTTTTGAAGTTTAAGGGTTTTTGATCGTCTTTGTTGGAAAAAAGGGGAATGAAATGTGTAATTTAGTTGGGTTTTGGGTATAAAAGGGGAAAAGAAATGGCGGGTGTCAGAAATTGGGGCAAAATAGTCATTTACCCACGCACGTGACACGCATGTGATGCTCTTTTAACGTCCAGTTAGCTTCCGTTAGGGTTAGGTATGGCTAGTGTAAAGAAATGGAAACTGTGGGTATGTCTCGCGTAATTTTTGAGTTGTAGGTATGATGGGTGTAGTTTTTGACATACCTCAGGTACCATTTTTGTAATTTACCCTAAATTATATAATGAATGAATGCTCTAAATTCTATGTTAAATATGGTTTTTGTTTGAATACGGAGTATAAGATAATTTTTTTCGATATAAAAGGATGAGCTATGTGTTGTGTTTGTTATTTAGTGGTTGAATACTTGAATGTTTGGTGTCTTGTCAATTTCATTACTTTAAGAATGTTATTTGACACTTTTATTTATGAGCTATTTGTTGAGTATTAGGCTATCTCCAATTTAGGCGTCTTTGAGCTGCACATCATATCCTTACAAATCTTTATACATCCTTATAAATCCTTCAAATCCTATAATTTTATCTCCAACCATACAAACATCCTTACATATCCTTACATATCATTTTACCTCCAACTAAAAACAAAAATATATTAGGTAAGGGCAAGTAAGGGCATCCTTCAAAAAATCCTTAGTTTTGGACAAGCTTCAACGGCAAAAGATATCCAAGGACACCTAAGGGCACCCAAAGGCACTTCCATTGGAGATAGCCTTATGAAATTATTTTATTTTCTGTCGAGGATTGCCTTAAGTTATTTAGGTGGTTAGTCTTAGTCATCTTTTAATTAAAAACTGTGTAAATACTAAAATGCATAAAGTATATGGTTTTTTTTATTACTGTTAGAAAAAAGAGTTGGTTTATTTTTTCTAGGGTGATCAATCGATCTTTTTTTCTAAGGTGATCAATCGATCTTTTTTTCTAAGGTGATCAATCGATCTTTTTTTCTAAGGTGATCAATCGATCTTTTTTTCTAAGGTGATCAATCGATCTTTTTTTTCTAACTCTCAACATCTCTTTTTTGTTTCCTGACATCAATTGATCGAGCGCCTGTGCAGGGGGGGGGGGGGGGGATGGAAAGGGATGTAGATATAGATTTAGATTTGGTATGAATATAGATTTAGATGTGATATAGATGTAGATATAGATTCAGATTGATAGATGTATATAAACATATATATGATTTGATCTTGATTAGGTATAGATATAGATCATGTATATGTATGTGTTTTGTATGTATAGATCGATGTAGGTGTAATGAATAATTGAATATATTTCTGGGTTTTGTAAGAAAAGGAAGAAATGGCGCAAAAAGACAAAAATGCCCTCACGTGACCTGCATATGAGGGGATTTAACGACAGGGACGAGTGGTTTTTAACGGAAGCCAAACCACAGGGATGAAAAAAAATCAAAAACTAACAGAGGGATGAAAGGGCCGTTTTTCGAATAACCACAGGGACGAAATTTGCATTTAACCCTTTTTTCTATTATTTGTCGGGAAAAAAAAATTATATAGCTATGTACACATAAATAAATATATAAAATCTAGATATCCTCACAATTCTTTTTAACCATACACGACAAATGTACATATTTTAATTTACAGTGTACAACTGAATAAAGTATTTATTGTTATGGATGGTTAAAGAATGTTGTGAGAATACCACTCTCCAAAATTTAAAGGTGAACATTCACAATTATATATAGTAAACAACCAATATAAGAAAATATGTAAAAGTAATATGTGAATAAATACAATTAAACTTCACACAAGGTGCAGTTAATCCACCTATGTTTTCGTCTCGAAAAATAAAATTACTAATGCAAAATGCCCAAATTAATGTGTTGCTATAAATTGTTTAAAAAAATAAAAAAAATAAATGAATGAGAACCGTCCATGCACCATTTTGATACTTGCATACCACACTCATGTCTGATAACAATAATATGAGTGATTGAGTGATAAGAAAGTATAAATAAGCATGAAGATGCATTCAATGTATATTATTAGAACAAAATGCACGAAGATGCATTCAATGTTGGTACTGTATATTACACCAATTATTGTCGCATTTTGTAAAATCAGCAACACTATCGGCCTACATGATGTGGCAAAAACAATATATTACACCAATTTCTTATGCTCATTGGTTATATTTTAACCTATAGCATCTAGGAGTTTGTTGTTTTTTGAAGCTCGTTTTACTTTCTTTTGCAGTTTCAGTGTATTAGTATCATTAGAACTATGGGCTTCAATGATTATTGTATGAGTGGGTAGATATTTAGGATGTAATGTTCTAGCACCTTGCTAGTTTGTTAATAATGAAAGTTTTTTCGTTCAAAAAAAAAATGATGTAGGTTCAAACTGTATCAGCGATTTGCTAAATAAATTATCTGTCCAACTAGACCATTTCTACATATCCCATTCTTTTAGAAATAATGTATCAGAAAATGTCTAGTAATTATTATCGGCCGTGAGCGTGACTATATGGCTTACCTTTTTTCAACTTAATACCGATTGATTAATTTTATAATTTATAATAAAATGGAAATCAGACAGTTTTACCAAGAAATTAAGATTTATTTTGTCAGGATATAAAACAAACATCAATATTATTTGTCATGGGTGGAAACTGGAAACCAAATCATAGCTGATAGCTCAATGCCTCTATAACTCTATTGCATAATTTGC
This sequence comes from Erigeron breviscapus, assembly GCA_034093135.1. Classification (NCBI taxonomy): domain Eukaryota; kingdom Viridiplantae; phylum Streptophyta; class Magnoliopsida; order Asterales; family Asteraceae; genus Erigeron; species Erigeron breviscapus. The sequence goes on along the minus strand of CM067171.1, from coordinate 90,715,570 downwards.
ATATACAAAACTTCTATCCAACTGACAGCGTGACACCATATGTATTTGTTGGCCCAGATTTTTTTCGGCCCATCATTTGTTGACCCATTTTTTTTTTTTTGTAAAGTATTTGTTGACCCATTTAGTAGGCCAACTTATATTAATTTGTTACTCCGTATAAATTAGTTTGATAATCACAGTAATATTTTCTTTTCGGATAGAAAAAAATTTACATACATCGTATGTATATTTTCTTAGCAAAATTAGTATGGAATTTCGTTTGTATTGGCATTAAAACCCCCCATTTTAATAGTTCGTTTTAGGTCTTCAAACAACTTGAGCTGTCCTCATTTATATCACAGGTCAAAAGAAGCAATCATAATTCATAAATAACAAGCTTTCATTGTTTGCAACTAGGATTGCTTGTTTCGTTTGTCTCAAGCATACAGGAACTGTAAAGAACGATATCTTGTCTTTCCTAATCTTTCTCTTTTTGCAATAAAACTTCTAATACATTGTCGGAAATCATATTAATATAACCTATAATTTATCACGAACATAAGATATAAACAATCGTAATTAATTGTTAAAAGCAAAACAGATATGAAAATATAATAACTTTATACAATTAGTTATATTAAAAAACAATAGATAAAGAGTGAAGAATATAAAAACGTTACACTAATATTACACAAATAATCTTAAAAAAAACATATAAAACATATTAATCCTTATATAGTATAATAAAATGAAAAAATAATAACAATGTGAAAACATAATGATGTAAGTCGTGGCGGTGGACTTGTGATGGCCTTTTTCCAAACGTAAAGGCGACGCCGAGAACATAGTGGAGCAGACTAGAAAGCGTGGCCAATATAACATCCTTCTTTTTCCATATTGTCGATTTATGTTCGACTTTCTTGCACATGAGTTATAATAATTCTAAAATAATACTGTAATTCATTCATGTGAACATAAACTTGCTTTTTGACTGCAGAACAAAAATCTTTTTTATTGTTAGTCTTCACTTTTGGGCAGTTTAACACGAAGTTATGACCCATTTATCAACTTTTCAATTAATGATATGTTGCATTTAGCTTGTATTTTAGGTAGTTTCAGGAATTTCTATACCGTATTATAAAGAACGAGCATAGTATCCGCGCGTTGCGGCGGAATTTTATAACCACATTTTTGGATGAATACATTGGTTACAAAGTGTGATTTTACGACAGTAAAGTTGTGATTTTATTCGGGTGTCATTTTGTTTTAGGAGTTCATTTGTTATAAGGATAGATATGTTATATTAGTGTTGTAGTGTGTAGAGGGGCATTTTGGAAACCATAAATATGCTGAAAAGGACTTTTTAGGAACAAAAAATATGTTTAATTTCTTAATCCAATTCTTTTTATAAGGGGTTAAAGATATGATGTTTGTTTTAATTTCTTAAATTGTCAAGTACATTTCTCAACTTTTCAATTAATGATATGATGTTTGTTTTAAGAATATGATGATATGTGCGAATTGTGATACGTTGTTTGAAAAGATTAAAGATGTTAGGAGACTAGGAGTGGTAAAAATGATTTTATCAACCCTCCCAAAATCCTCCAATAACATTCATCCAACTCATTTCAACTTTTCAACCCTCCCAACCATTTTTACTGGCACTCCATAAATTCTCAACCCTCCCAAAATTTATTTTCTTTTTCTTTTTTATATTAAACTAAAACAATTTTTCTAATTCAAAAAAACTTATTATTAAACTTAAAAATCCATTACATTGATTAAATTAAACAAATTATTTAAAACAAATTATATTTAAAAAAACTAACTAAATCTGTAAATATATAATACTAGAAGGTCTGTTTTGTAAATACTATACTAAAAAACAAAAAAAAGTAAGTTGCTGTGTCATCTTCTTTCTTATACACAGATATTATATATATATATATATATATATATATATATATATATATATATATATATATATATATATATATATATATATATATATATATATATATATATATATATATATATATATATATATATATATATATATATATATATATATATATATATATATATATATATATATATATATATATATATATATATATATATATATATATATATATATATATATATATATATATATATATATATATATATATATATATATATATATATATATATATATATATATATATATATATATATATATATATATATATATATATATATATATATATATATATATATATATATATATATATATATATATATATATATATATATATATATATATATATATATATATATATATATATATATATATATATATATATATATATATATATATATATATATATATATATATATATATATATATATATATATATATATATATATATATATATATATATATATATATATATATATATATATATATATATATATATATATATATATATATATATATATATATATATATATATATATATATATATATATATATATATATATATATATATATATATATATATATATATATATATATATATATATATATATATATATATATATATATATATATATATATATATATATATATATATATATATATATATATATATATATATATATATATATATATATATATATATATATATATATATATATATATATATATATATATATATATATATATATATATATATATATATATATATATATATATATATATATATATATATATATATATATATATATATATATATATATATATATATATATATATATATATATATATATATATATATATATATATATATATATATATATATATATATATATATATATATATATATATATATATATATATATATATATATATATATATATATATATATATATATATATATATATATATATATATATATATATATATATATATATATATATATATATATATATATATATATATATATATATATATATATATATATATATATATATATATATATATCTTCTTATATATATATGCACATATTTATATATATATACAATATCACAGCTTTTATAAAAAAAAATTTTTTAACACATTCAACGGCTCCCCCATAAATGCAACGGTCACTTCTCACATGTGGACCCTACGATTCCGATTTTATGGGCACGAGCTCCGAGCTTTTTCATCAAATCGCCGAGCCATAAAATTGATGCTGACGGCGGTGTAGCCGGCGGTTTCACCCCAACCCCTTGCTCCATTCCGTTCCCCCTATTTTGTTTACCTATATCACATTCCTTACTATAAAAGTTAATGTCTCTTTTATTACTCACCAAATCAATTAAACATAGGTAGCTCCTCTATTTATCTACAATCTTATATAAAACATCCTCCTTTTTAGCACATTCTTAATCTAATAGCCTGTTCACAATGCTAAGGATGTCTTTAGGCTTCTTTTAGCTTCCACATCATATCTATACAAATCTTTGAAAAAATTTAAATTTACTTTCAACTATACAAAGATCCTTATTAGAGATAGTCTTATACCCTTCCCTCCTTTTTATGAACGGAGTTAATAAGGCCCATGCTTATAGCACTTCTGCCTCGCGTCCGACGCCACCCACCATGAAGACGTTAGTAGCAGCAGCTGCGTTCTTGTGTTTCCTCCGGCTTTAGACGCAGCCATTGAAGGGGGAGTGGGACCCAATTTAGTATTTTATTGTCCAAAAAAAAAAGATTTTTAATTCAAAAATTTGAATACCAACAGCTACTTGCTGTTTGTTTTTTTTTTATAAATTTTTCATACCCCTATTTATAACCAACTTAACACAACCATTTCAAACTACAACTTATTTATTTCAACTCATTTTCATCTTCCATAAACCATTTCATAAACCATTTTTCATAAACCATTTCATTAACAATGTCTAGAAGTGGGTGGACTCAATCAGAAGATCTTTGTTTGTCGAGGTGTTGGATGTTGAGGAGCCCGGACCCTGTTACCGGTAGGTGTGAAATGAATAATCCTGGCGAATCCTTTTGGAACGACGTTACTGAAATGTTCAACAGGGACACCACTGAAGGACCACGAAGCAAGGCTCAACTAGTAGGTCACTGGACCAAAATTCGGAAGGAATGTAAGCAGTTTGAGGCAATTATCTCGAACTTGAATGCACAGGGGAGGCCCGACGATGATGAACAACATTATGCAACGGCGCATCAGCTATACCGGGAGAAGCATGGAATGGGCTTTAGATACGAGCACTGCTTCAGGGAGCTTATCATGGTTCCTTTTTAATTGTTCTTAATTATGAAGTGTTTTTTAGTAGTTTAATTAAGTGTGTTTTAGTAGTTTTATTAAGCGTGTTTTAGTATTTTGAATTATGTATTGTCTTTAAGTATTGTAATGTTTTTAAGTTTTTTAATAAAATATGTCTACTTGATAATTTAATGAGAACAGAAGTTTATTCATAATTTTAAAACCATTACAAACCTAATAAAGAGAAACATACAACATAATAGTTCGAATAACACATTATTAAAAGACAAACTTATTTCTTCATCTCATAAACTGCTTTGGCAGTTATGATCAGATGGTCCAAGGTGATGACCGCACAAGCAAGTTGTTCCATAGCAATTTGAATCTTGTCGATCTTCCCCTGCAAATAAGTAAAGTATTGACACTCAAGATCAGTACAATACCCGGTTTGTATATAATCGATTTGTTCTCGACACCATTGCTTATTCGCTTTTAGTTTTCGACCAACTGCAACCAGTTCCTCTTTGACCCGTTGGTGGTCGAGGATATCAGTCATGATACTCTCATTCACTTGATCGACAGTCATTGGTGGTTTTCGGTTACGGACATTTGATGAAGAAGCCATTTAAGATGTATAAAAGTTTGTGATTTGATCTGAAATCTTTGATAAGAAGGCAGTATTTATAGGTAAAGTAAAAGACGCTCCTCCAACGTTCAAAATTCAAAATATTTACACTTTCAGTCCCTACAACGTTCAAATTCAAAATATTTACACTTTCAGTCCCTCAAACGGCCAAAAATTCAAAAATATTTACACTTTCAGTCCCTGAACGGCTAGATTGATTGTCCCTCTATAAATACCAACCCAGAGCACAAATCAGTTTCATCACCATTCCAATTTTCATTCTTCTAAAAACTCACTAACTCACTCTTTCTAAGCAAATGACGTCCTCATCATCAAAAAAGAATGTTCACCGACCTCGTCTAACTGAAGATGAGATGAAAACAAGAATCATGGCTGATATCAAAGAGGACACCCTCCTTCAAACTGACCTCTCTGGGGTCATGGGTTACCTACGGGAGAAAAGGCGACAATGTCAGCAACAGGTTGAGGCAATACAAGCACCAGGCCGCAAGGTCTCGAACACGAAGAGACATATTCTTTGTTTCTACAGGATGAGATCAAGAAGGTCAAGAGGGTGGCCAGTAATGTTTTTGAGGCCGGTCACACGTTGGGTGACCAATGCACTTGGCCGAATCGTACCACGACAATTGCGGAGAAGACAAAACAACGGATGAAGTCAAATGTCCGCAACACGACAAGTGGTGGCTCGACGAAAGCGCTTACCGTGGCTTAGGAAAAATGTCAATCAAAGACGACGAAGATGAAGACTAATCGTATCATTATTATGTATTTCGTGTTTTATCAAGTACTGTCTTTTTTTATTTTGTGTTTTCTTTTTATTTTTAAGTAATGTAATGTGTTTTAATTATAATAAAATGTGTTTGTTTAATTTTGTGAAAAATAAAAATGATATAATAAAATAATGGATGAATAGTGGAAGAAGTGGGAAGAAGTGGAGAAGTGGGGGTTATAAGGAGGGGTGTTCTTGGTGTGTCTAGAAGAGAGAGAAACTGATGAATAGTGTTAGACGTGGGTTAGAAGTAGGTTCCTATAAGGAGGGGCCTGAATATCCCTACCATTGAATTTACAAGATCAAATAAATTAGAAGGTCGTAGAAAAAATAATAGTTTTATAATTGTATATTATATAGTTTAACAAATATATAATAATAAAGTGATTAAAATACATGACATGATATAAGCGAAAGAGAAAATAGTTAGGTTTACAAACAAATTAAAAGTTGATGTCTCGCCAATGAATTGAAAGATAAAATGAGGAAAGAAACAAAAAAGCTTTATATCTAGTTAGTTCATTTAATTTGTCACGTCATTTTATAAAAGTTTGTTTGTGGTTTTTTTAGACCCAACAATCCTTTATTTCTTTATAATCATTTTTTTATACGAAGGGAACGCCCCGAGCCCATGATAATGTACCAATGTGATTAAGGTGTGTAATGATGTTTAATTTAGTGTTATGTCATTTAATATTTTAAATGCCACTAATTATTAATTAATAAAGGGAGATGTTTGTCAACAGCCCCTATGGGATTAAGGTGTGTATATTCATTAATTTATCTTTCAGATCTTATTTAACTAATCATTTATTTGTGATTCTTAAAATCAATATAATCATTTTTAGTATGTAAGTGAAGGCCATGATAATGTACCAATGGGATTAAGGTTTGTAATGATAGTCAAGAGATCGTCCAGATAATAATCAGTCCTAATGTTGATTTACTATTTATGAATTTATGAATAGAAAATATTTAGTTTAGCAAGCTATTTCTACGTAATAAAGTTAGAAGCTTAATTAGGATAATGATAACTAATGATCATGGACTCGAACGAGTTCATTAATTTAAGAGAAAATTTCAATACATACCCCTGGGGTATGTCATATTATCAAGTTTTGTCCCTCTCGTTTTTTTTATCATTACATACCCTTATGGTGACTTTTTGTATCATTGAATACCCCTCACCTTAACGGACGCTTGTGACTCTCCGTTAACTCCCTCACGTGCGTACCACGTGAGGGTATTTTAGTCTTTTTCACTCCAAAAATCTTCTTCCTTGGTCAAAGTTTGTTTTCTTCTTCTTCCCAACCCATTTCTTCCTAAACAAATCTACCCAAAAACAAATCTATATCTGTACATATCTAAACAAAAATCCAAGATATGTAACACATCTATGTCAATATACATACACAAGATCCATCCATTTATCTACATCTTTGTATCTATGTCCTAAATCTATATCAACATAAATATAAATTCACAATATATCAATATACATACACAATATCTTGGATCTAACAAACATACACCCCATACATCAATATACATACATCAATGTATCCATACACACCATTTTTCTCTGCCTCTCTCTAATCCCCCCCTCTCTCTCTATACCTTTGTTTTGCCCATCATCTGCTACTACGAGATCCTGCAAGTATTTAGAGTTCAATCATTATCAAGTTTAGGAAAAGGAAAGCTACTACCATATGCTACTACGAGATCCTGCAAGTATTTAGAGTTCAATCATTATCAAGTTTAGGAAAAGGAAAGCTACTACCATATTAAAAACTACGAGATCCCATCATTATCATTATTATTATTATTAGAGAAAATTTCATTACATACCCCTGGGGTATGTCATATTATCAAGTTTTGTCCCTCTCGTTTTTTTTATCATTACATACCCTTATGGTGACTTTTTGTATCATTGAATACCCCTCACCTTAACGGACGCTTGTGACTCTCCGTTAACTCCCTCACGTGCGTACCACGTGAGGGTATTTTAGTCTTTTTCACTCCAAAAATCTTCTTCCTTGGTCAAAGTTTGTTTTCTTCTTCTTCCCAACCCATTTCTTCCTAAACAAATCTACCCAAAAACAAATCTATATCTGTACATATCTAAACAAAAATCCAAGATATGTAACACATCTATGTCAATATACATACACAAGATCCATCCATTTATCTACATCTTTGTATCTATGTCCTAAATCTATATCAACATAAATATAAATTCACAATATATCAATATACATACACAATATCTTGGATCTAACAAACATACACCCCATACATCAATATACATACATCAATGTATCCATACACACCATTTTTCTCTGCCTCTCTCTAATCCCCCCCTCTCTCTCTATACCTTTGTTTTGCCCATCATCTGCTACTACGAGATCCTGCAAGTATTTAGAGTTCAATCATTATCAAGTTTAGGAAAAGGAAAGCTACTACCATATGCTACTACGAGATCCTGCAAGTATTTAGAGTTCAATCATTATCAAGTTTAGGAAAAGGAAAGCTACTACCATCTGCTACTACGAGATCCCATCATTATTATTATTATTATTATTATTATTGTTATATGTATTTTTTGTTGATGAGATCTAAGGTGGGTTTTAATTGAAGTATTGTTGATGAGGGTTATAGAAGGAAGAAGAAAGGGGAGGTGGTTCGATGGTCATGTAGCAGCGGTGGAGGTGGTCTGGTGGTGGCGGATTTGGACGGTGCTCCAGCGGCAGAGGTGGTGGCCGGCCGGAGTTCTTCAAAGAGAAAAAGAGAAGATTGGTGTTGATGTGTGTATGTTTTAAATACACTAAAACTTTCCTCCAGTATTGTTCATAACTTTGTTGTGTTTGTTTATGGAATTTGTGAATTTGAGAAATGTTTTAGGAAGAAACTTTTAATAGGTTATGATGTTGTGGTTTTTGGAAAGAAAAGAATTTTGGAAGGATGGGGTTTTGATCCATTTGTGTCAAATGGGTGGATAAAAAGAATGTTATAAGGATATGCTAGATGGGAATGGACAAAAATACCCTCACGTGGTACCACGTGAGGGTATTTTAGTCTTTTTCACTCCAAAAATCTTCTTCCTTGGTCAAAGTTTGTTTTCTTCTTCTTCCCAACCCATTTCTTCCTAAACAAATCTACCCAAAAACAAATCTATATCTGTACATATCTAAACAAAAATCCAAGATATGTAACACATCTATGTCAATATACATACACAAGATCCATCCATTTATCTACATCTTTGTATCTATGTCCTAAATCTATATCAACATAAATATAAATTCACAATATATCAATATACATACACAATATCTTGGATCTAACAAACATACACCCCATACATCAATATACATACATCAATGTATCCATACACACCATTTTTCTCTGCCTCTCTCTAATCCCCCCCTCTCTCTCTATACCTTTGTTTTGCCCATCATCTGCTACTACGAGATCCTGCAAGTATTTAGAGTTCAATCATTATCAAGTTTAGGAAAAGGAAAGCTACTACCATATTAAAAACTACGAGATCCCATCATTATCATTATTATTATTATTATTATTATTATTATTGTTATATGTATTTTTTGTTGATGAGATCTAAGGTGGGTTTTAATTGAAGTATTGTTGATGAGGGTTATAGAAGGAAGAAGAAAGGGGAGGTGGTTCGATGGTCATGTAGCAGCGGTGGAGGTGGTCTGGTGGTGGCGGATTTGGACGGTGCTCCAGCGGCAGAGGTGGTGGCCGGCCGGAGTTCTTCAAAGAGAAAAAGAGAAGATTGGTGTTGATGTGTGTATGTTTTAAATACACTAAAACTTTCCTCCAGTATTGTTCATAACTTTGTTGTGTTTGTTTATGGAATTTGTGAATTTGAGAAATGTTTTAGGAAGAAACTTTTAATAGGTTATGATGTTGTGGTTTTTGGAAAGAAAAGAATTTTGGAAGGATGGGGTTTTGATCCATTTGTGTCAAATGGGTGGATAAAAAGAATGTTATAAGGATATGCTAGATGGGAATGGACAAAAATACCCTCACGTGGTACGCACGTGAGGGAGTTAACGGAGAGTCACAAGCGTCCGTTAAGGTGAGGGGTATTCAATGATACAAAAAGTCACCATAAGGATATATAATGATAAAAAAAACGAGAGGGGCAAAACTTGATAATATGACATACCCCAGGGGTATGTAATGAAATTTTCTCTTATTATTATTATTATTGTTATATGTATTTTTTGTTGATGAGATCTAAGGTGGGTTTTAATTGAAGTATTGTTGATGAGGGTTATAGAAGGAAGAAGAAAGGGGAGGTGGTTCGATGGTCATGTAGCAGCGGTGGAGGTGGTCTGGTGGTGGCGGATTTGGACGGTGCTCCAGCGGCAGAGGTGGTGGCCGGCCGGAGTTCTTCAAAGAGAAAAAGAGAAGATTGGTGTTGATGTGTGTATGTTTTAAATACACTAAAACTTTCCTCCAGTATTGTTCATAACTTTGTTGTGTTTGTTTATGGAATTTGTGAATTTGAGAAATGTTTTAGGAAGAAACTTTTAATAGGTTATGATGTTGTGGTTTTTGGAAAGAAAAGAATTTTGGAAGGATGGGGTTTTGATCCATTTGTGTCAAATGGGTGGATAAAAAGAATGTTATAAGGATATGCTAGATGGGAATGGACAAAAATACCCTCACGTGGTACGCACGTGAGGGAGTTAACGGAGAGTCACAAGCGTCCGTTAAGGTGAGGGGTATTCAATGATACAAAAAGTCACCATAAGGATATATAATGATAAAAAAAACGAGAGGGGCAAAACTTGATAATATGACATACCCCAGGGGTATGTAATGAAATTTTCTCTTATTATTATTATTATTGTTATTATTATTATTATTATTATTGTTATATGTATTTTTTGTTGATGAGATCTAAGGTGGGTTTTAATTGAAGTATTGTTGATGAGGGTTATAGAAGGAAGAAGAAAGGGGAGGTGGTTCGATGGTCATGTAGCAGCGGTGGAGGTGGTCTGGTGGTGGCGGATTTGGACGGTGCTCCAGCGGCAGAGGTGGTGGCCGGCCGGAGTTCTTCAAAGAGAAAAAGAGAAGATTGGTGTTGATGTGTGTATGTTTTAAATACACTAAAACTTTCCTCCAGTATTGTTCATAACTTTGTTGTGTTTGTTTATGGAATTTGTGAATTTGAGAAATGTTTTAGGAAGAAACTTTTAATAGGTTATGATGTTGTGGTTTTTGGAAAGAAAAGAATTTTGGAAGGATGGGGTTTTGATCCATTTGTGTCAAATGGGTGGATAAAAAGAATGTTATAAGGATATGCTAGATGGGAATGGACAAAAATACCCTCACGTGGTACGCACGTGAGGGAGTTAACGGAGAGTCACAAGCGTCCGTTAAGGTGAGGGGTATTCAATGATACAAAAAGTCACCATAAGGATATGTAATGATAAAAAAAACGAGAGGGGCAAAACTTGATAATATGACATACCCCAGGGGTATGTAATGAAATTTTCTCTTATTATTATTATTATTGTTATTATTATTATTATTATTATTATTATTATTATTATTATTATTATTATTATTATTATTATTATTATTATTGTTATATGTATTTTTTGTTGATGAGATCTAAGGTGGGTTTTAATTGAAGTATTGTTGATGAGGGTTATAGAAGGAAGAAGAAAGGGGAGGTGGTTCGATGGTCATGTAGCAGCGGTGGAGGTGGTCTGGTGGTGGCGGATTTGGACGGTGCTCCAGCGGCAGAGGTGGTGGCCGGCCGGAGTTCTTCAAAGAGAAAAAGAGAAGATTGGTGTTGATGTGTGTATGTTTTAAATACACTAAAACTTTCCTCCAGTATTGTTCATAACTTTGTTGTGTTTGTTTATGGAATTTGTGAATTTGAGAAATGTTTTAGGAAGAAACTTTTAATAGGTTATGATGTTGTGGTTTTTGGAAAGAAAAGAATTTTGGAAGGATGGGGTTTTGATCCATTTGTGTCAAATGGGTGGATAAAAAGAATGTTATAAGGATATGCTAGATGGGAATGGACAAAAATACCCTCACGTGGTACGCACGTGAGGGAGTTAACGGAGAGTCACAAGCGTCCGTTAAGGTGAGGGGTATTCAATGATACAAAAAGTCACCATAAGGATATGTAATGATAAAAAAAACGAGAGGGGCAAAACTTGATAATATGACATACCCCAGGGGTATGTAATGAAATTTTCTCTTATTATTATTATTGTTATATGTATTTTTTGTTGATGAGATCTAAGGTGGGTTTTAATTGAAGTATTGTTGATGAGGGTTATAGAAGGAAGAAGAAAGGGGAGGTGGTTCGATGGTCATGTAGCAGCGGTGGAGGTGGTCTGGTGGTGGCGGATTTGGACGGTGCTCCAGCGGCAGAGGTGGTGGCCGGCCGGAGTTCTTCAAAGAGAAAAAGAGAAGATTGGTGTTGATGTGTGTATGTTTTAAATACACTAAAACTTTCCTCCAGTATTGTTCATAACTTTGTTGTGTTTGTTTATGGAATTTGTGAATTTGAGAAATGTTTTAGGAAGAAACTTTTAATAGGTTATGATGTTGTGGTTTTTGGAAAGAAAAGAATTTTGGAAGGATGGGGTTTTGATCCATTTGTGTCAAATGGGTGGATAAAAAGAATGTTATAAGGATATGCTAGATGGGAATGGACAAAAATACCCTCACGTGGTACGCACGTGAGGGAGTTAACGGAGAGTCACAAGCGTCCGTTAAGGTGAGGGGTATTCAATGATACAAAAAGTCACCATAAGGATATGTAATGATAAAAAAAAGAGAGGGGCAAAACTTGATAATATGACATACCCCAGGGGTATGTAATGAAATTTTCTCTTATTATTATTATTATTGTTATATGTATTTTTTGTTGATGAGATCTAAGGTGGGTTTTAATTGAAGTATTGTTGATGAGGGTTATAGAAGGAAGAAGAAAGGGGAGGTGGTTCGATGGTCATGTAGCAGCGGTGGAGGTGGTCTGGTGGTGGCGGATTTGGACGGTGCTCCAGCGGCAGAGGTGGTGGCCGGCCGGAGTTCTTCAAAGAGAAAAAGAGAAGATTGGTGTTGATGTGTGTATGTTTTAAATACACTAAAACTTTCCTCCAGTATTGTTCATAACTTTGTTGTGTTTGTTTATGGAATTTGTGAATTTGAGAAATGTTTTAGGAAGAAACTTTTAATAGGTTATGATGTTGTGGTTTTTGGAAAGAAAAGAATTTTGGAAGGATGGGGTTTTGATCCATTTGTGTCAAATGGGTGGATAAAAAGAATGTTATAAGGATATGCTAGATGGGAATGGACAAAAATACCCTCACGTGGTACGCACGTGAGGGAGTTAACGGAGAGTCACAAGCGTCCGTTAAGGTGAGGGGTATTCAATGATACAAAAAGTCACCATAAGGATATGTAATGATAAAAAAACGAGAGGGGCAAAACTTGATAATATGACATACCCCAGGGGTATGTAATGAAATTTTCTCTTATTATTATTATTATTGTTATATGTATTTTTTGTTGATGAGATCTAAGGTGGGTTTTAATTGAAGTATTGTTGATGAGGGTTATAGAAGGAAGAAGAAAGGGGAGGTGGTTCGATGGTCATGTAGCAGCGGTGGAGGTGGTCTGGTGGTGGCGGATTTGGACGGTGCTCCAGCGGCAGAGGTGGTGGCCGGCCGGAGTTCTTCAAAGAGAAAAAGAGAAGATTGGTGTTGATGTGTGTATGTTTTAAATACACTAAAACTTTCCTCCAGTATTGTTCATAACTTTGTTGTGTTTGTTTATGGAATTTGTGAATTTGAGAAATGTTTTAGGAAGAAACTTTTAATAGGTTATGATGTTGTGGTTTTTGGAAAGAAAAGAATTTTGGAAGGATGGGGTTTTGATCCATTTGTGTCAAATGGGTGGATAAAAAGAATGTTATAAGGATATGCTAGATGGGAATGGACAAAAATACCCTCACGTGGTACGCACGTGAGGGAGTTAACGGAGAGTCACAAGCGTCCGTTAAGGTGAGGGGTATTCAATGATACAAAAAGTCACCATAAGGATATATAATGATAAAAAAACGAGAGGGGCAAAACTTGATAATATGACATACCCCAGGGGTATGTAATGAAATTTTCTCTTATTATTATTATTATTGTTATATGTATTTTTTGTTGATGAGATCTAAGGTGGGTTTTAATTGAAGTATTGTTGATGAGGGTTATAGAAGGAAGAAGAAAGGGGAGGTGGTTCGATGGTCATGTAGCAGCGGTGGAGGTGGTCTGGTGGTGGCGGATTTGGACGGTGCTCCAGCGGCAGAGGTGGTGGCCGGCCGGAGTTCTTCAAAGAGAAAAAGAGAAGATTGGTGTTGATGTGTGTATGTTTTAAATACACTAAAACTTTCCTCCAGTATTGTTCATAACTTTGTTGTGTTTGTTTATGGAATTTGTGAATTTGAGAAATGTTTTAGGAAGAAACTTTTAATAGGTTATGATGTTGTGGTTTTTGGAAAGAAAAGAATTTTGGAAGGATGGGGTTTTGATCCATTTGTGTCAAATGGGTGGATAAAAAGAATGTTATAAGGATATGCTAGATGGGAATGGACAAAAATACCCTCACGTGGTACGCACGTGAGGGAGTTAACGGAGAGTCACAAGCGTCCGTTAAGGTGAGGGGTATTCAATGATACAAAAAGTCACCATAAGGATATGTAATGATAAAAAAAAACGAGAGGGGCAAAACTTGATAATATGACATACCCCAGGGGTATGTAATGAAATTTTCTCTTAATTTAAAGTTTCTTTGAATATAGCTACATTGCTTAATTAGAATGTTGATTAGTTATCATTGACAGAACTTTATATGTACTCATATTAATTACGTAATTACGAAGAGTGGGCCAGTGGCGATGTTGCACAAAATTGAATATGCAGTTTTTTTTTATCGATTCCTTCTATATTTTACAAAAAAATTGAACTTGTGTGTCTAAGTGATTCATATTCCAGTAATTTATTGTAGTTTACCGATATAAAACAGAAAATGTATGTAGAATTGTCTAGTACGGAGTAATATTGAAGATGCATTTCGTATGAACATAATTTGTTGGTCGTTTCCGTGACGATAGATTAGAGGTAGGAAAAATGTAGCGTAAAAACGAGGTTTAAAAGTTCAAATCTTGACCTCATATTTCGTTAATCATGCTTTATGTCGGTTGTATGACCAATTGATATGGAACCAATAATTGATCAATTATTTATATATTTGATGGGTTAATCAGTTTAAAGACTACAAAACCACAAGTATAGCTTACAAATATATGATTGCAGGTAAATTATTGTAGTTTTAATCAACATCAACTCTAATAAATAGTATAGAAAAAAGCTAGGGGATACGAATAGGAGAGGTAAAGACTTTTACCTGAGAGTCGTCTGCTTTCAGGAAAACTTCTAGCGACAGTGAGTATTACAAAAAGGAAAATACATGAGTCGAGTGCTTCTAGAAACTTATATAGTTTAAATTGAGATATATATCTTTTATAATTTTACTAGTTGTGTTTAGGTAGAGTAATAAAACCAAAAAAAAAAATGTCAACATATACACTATGTGAAGCCTATGTCTACAATTATAAAACTATTACTCTTTATAGCTACTTTTGTAAGAAACCGTGTTACTTTTTTAATGTTTGATCTTTTAAAGAATTCTTTTTCATGATATAACTCCACAAGTTTATGTTAATTTATTTATTGTTTCAATTCTTTAGAAGTTTTTTTTTTTTTTTAAACGTTCGTGTCACGGGACGGCTAGCCGTTACATCCATACGGGCAGGCAGACGCTAGCGACCGATCCACGAAGTCAGGGAACCACGGGGGAGGAAAACCCTTAATTAAACCGCTACAGAAGGCACGACGTTTAATTAAGGTAAACCTTTGCCCCCTCCAGGATTCGAACCGGGGTTGAATCCCTTCATGGGAGGACTTTGGAGATGAGGAAACCACTGCGCTAGGCAGGGAACCTCAAATTCTTTAGAAGTTAACCCTCAAATTTTTAAAAGTTAGAGGTTTAAATCACATGATTTATAAAGATAAAGTTGTATACTTAAAACTAATATATTGCATTTAAACTTATACTCTGTTGTTGTGAAATTTAGAGAGATGATTTTTAATATATAAAGAACCAGTATTTTAAGCATGCAATAAGTTGTTAGTTACAGTCAGCTGTTATTATCATTTTCTTTTAAAATTAAAATATTTCCTTTTATACAACATATAATAATAAAATAACAAGTTATAATTGTTAAAATCATAAATTAGTATAAACTTAATAGGATTAAATCATAAAAGAAAATTAGCTTAGAAGGTTAATGTCTAAGAATCATACAGTTTTACTGGTTTTAATACCATTTTTTTAACGCAAAACTATTTTCTTTCTAATTTTGAATTGTACGATCCATCCTTACAAATATGGGAGGTGAGACTCAATCCGGATGAAATACCTAGGATCGGGAACTTTATCGGCCACCAATCCGATCGACCTTTTATATATGTTTTATGTCTATGTCGAGTATTTGTAAAATTATTAATCATAATATTTCGATTCACAATTTGATTATAATTTTCTAGAAGACCAAAAATAAAATATATGTACTTTTTCATAACATAATTGATTCGTTGAAGTAGTTGGTGGAAATGTGGAATGGTGGGCATTGCATTATAAATTAGGTGCCCCTTTCTTTTGTCATATCATACTTTTTTATCCATCTTCAACACAATGGCCAAAATTTTCCTCTGCCTAATTTTGATCACCTTAACACAAACTTTCCTAGCAAATGGAGCCAACCCCAGGTTTCTACAATCTGTCAAAAACAACCCAATGAAGCAAAGAACCGAAAAACTAAGCCATTTTCGGTTCTATTGGCACGATGTCATAAGTGGTCCGACCCCAACTTGTGTAAACATAATTAGACCACCTTCAGCCAACAACAAAACAACTCCAACCGGGTTCGGGATGGTCAACATGATCGATGATGCATTGACCGAAGGGCCCGAGTCGAGTTCCAAGTTATTGGGAAGAGCACAAGGTTTTTATGGACAGGCTTCTCAACAAGATGTTGGACTATTGATGGCTATGAATTTTGCTTTTTCGACTGGCAAGTATAATGGGAGTACAATTACTATATTGGGTCGGAACCCGGTTTTTAATAAGGTTCGAGAGATGCCCGTGATCGGAGGAAGCGGGTTGTTTCGGTTTGCTAGAGGTTATGTACAAGCTAGTACACATACATTTGATATGAAAACAGGAGATGCGGTTGTTGAGTATAATGTTTATGTTATGCATTATTGATATCTTGTTGTTGTTTTTGTTTTTTTTTCTTGGCAACAAGTTTAATGAGTCGCTTCACCTTTGTATGTTTTTAGTTTTTATTTAACGGCGAATGTTTCTATATGTTAGAATTAACGAGAGCAAGTACCCGCGCGTTGCGGCGGTGAGATGGTGAAGGTGATAGGTCATAGAGTATGATAGGTCATAGGTATGATAGGTCATAGGAGGTGATATGTCATAGAGTGTCATAGCCAAATATCTTAGCCGTACGGGCTCCGCCCTCGGATTTAAAAATTCGTCGAAAGTATATCGAATGACATCTCTAATGAAAAAGAATGAAATTTTAAGAACACCCATATAATTTTTATAATTTATCGATGTACGGTTTTTGAGATAAAAGATTTTGAAAGAATTAGAGGAATAAAATGATTTATGAAGGAGAGAGAAAGTTGTAGGCATTGATGTATGGTACATTATGTATTATCATGTGTACATTGTTGAAATTGAAAGTTGAAAGTTGAAACCTTATTTGTATGTTTTTAGTTTTTATTTAACGGCGAATGTTTCTATATGTTAGAATTAACGAGAGCAAGTACCCGCGCGTTGCGGCGGTGAGATGGTGAAGGTGATAGGTCATAGGAGGTGATATGTCATAGAGTGTCATAGCCAAATATCTTAGCCGTACGGGCTCCGCCCTCGGATTTAAAAATTCGTCGAAAGTATGTCGAATGACATCTCTAATGAAAAAGAATGAAATTTTAAGAACACCCATATAATTTTTATAATTTATCGATGTACGATTTTTGAGATAAAAGATTTTGAAAGAATTAGAGGAATAAAATGATTTATGAAGGAGAGAGAAAGTTGTAGGCATTGATGTATGGTACATTATGTATTATCATGTGTACATTGTTGAAATTGAAAGTTAAAAGTTGAATATCGCTTCACCTTTGTATGTTTTTAGTTTTTATTTAACGGCGAATGTTTCTATATGTTAGAATTAACGAGAGCAAGTACCCGCGCGTTGCGGCGGTGAGATGGTGAAGGTGATAGGTCATAGAGTATGATAGGTCATAGGAGGTGATATGTCATAGAGTGTCATAGCCAAATATCTTAGCCGTACGGGCTCCGCCCTCGGATTTAAAAATTCGTCGAAAGTATGTCAAATGACATCTCTAATGAAAAAGAATGAAATTTTAAGAACACCCATATAATTTTTATAATTTATCGATGTACGGTTTTTGAGATAAAAGATTTTGAAAGAATTAGAGGAATAAAATGATTTATGAAGGAGAGAGAAAGTTGTAGGCATTGATGTATGGTACATTATGTATTATCATGTGTACATTGTTGAAATTGAAAGTTGAAACCCTATTTGCTTTATAATATAGTATAGAGTAAACGGTATCATGAATTGAACTTCTTATCGCACATCTTTTTGGTTTTGTTATGGAATTGATGAGTCATAGTTTATATTGTTATTATATTGTTATGTTTGTTTGTACATGTTGATATAATTTATGATAGTGGGTGACACTTTTTTATGATGATGTCCATTAGAAGACCATTTTGGTCTTACTTTGGTTGTTGGTACCACTTTAATAATTAATTTTTATATATATGAATATGAAAGTGAGTTTGCAATAGTTTTATCATTTTTAAGGAAAGGCATCTTTGTTAGGGGTTTTAGTTTGGTATAAAACTACTCGTACTAGTTTTTAATGGAATTCGTAAAGAGAAAATTAGTTTAAGATGGTATGCTTGTTATTTTACATAATAAAAGGAAGAAAATGGAAGTGTCAATTATGTGGTTGGTAGATCAAGATTCCAAATCAAAACCAATAATAAAAGGATCCAAAGACTTGTCATTTCTCATCTCCTTTATTTCTAACACAATTGCCTCAAAATTATAACAGTTACAATATAAAGATTTTATATAATAACATAAACAAATCAAGTAATTTCGTTAAGAAAAATGTTATGATTGAATAAGTTAGTCAAATGTGATAAGTTTATAAAGGAAAAAACCTTAAAAACTTGTAATGACACGTAAGAAATTCAGTATTAAAACATTTAAAAGAGTGTCTAGCGACTGGCATGAGAAGTCGATCAATAAAAGTTTCACTTGGGAAGACTTAAGCTTAAATTTGAGGTCGCGTAGGTTTTCTTATTATTTAGTTGTCATGTCTTAGGGTAGATGATTAACAGATGTTCCCTGGAGCGTGAAACTATTGAGCCTGGGCTCTGTACAACTGGATTAGGTTGGCTTAAGGCGGCATTTTGCTGTAATCCCGAAGTAGAGTTATGGGCTCTTAGATATATCTATTTATATATTTATTATTTTCAAGCTTATCACATGTTTAGAATTATATACACTATCCTTGTTAGGGTTATATGGATAAAAAGAAATACATTGTCTAAGAGGTTGCTATCAATATACCTTTTTTTTTAACTACATACTGAGTAGTCATTAAAATCAGATGTTATAAAACATTTGTTTCCCGTTTTCAACATCATGTATCTTATATGCGAAGTCAGGTCAGGTCAAACAAAGCTGTCAATGTTTAACACGAATTCTCACTCTTTCAAAGAAAGGAGCCAAAGCTAGCTTTTTAATTAATTTTATATAGAGAAAATTATATTTTTGGTACCTGAAGTTGTCAAAATTTTCACTTATAGTCTCTAAGTGAAAAAATTACATTTTTGGTACCTGAAGTTGGTTATTTTTTTCATTTTTGATACCAAGCACATACGCCGTTTGTTTTTCCGTTAACGCCCTCACGTGACCAACACGTGAGGGTATCAAAAATGAAATTTTTTTCACTTAGAGACTATAATTGAAAATTTTGACAACTTCAGGTACCAAAAATGTAATTTCTCAAAAATAATGGCCATGGGTTTTTGAAGAATTTACTTAATTATTTTAACACATTTAAAGCTTTGGGTCTACATTATATTATAACATATATACGAGTACTATTTTTAAAAATCTTTTAAGGTTAAGTGATAAACATACGGATAAATTGTTAGTAAAAAAAATCTCATAAAATGTACAAGTTGTGAACAACTTTATCGGTTTTATAACGGAGCGGAAGATTTCTTTATTGACAAACTTCCAAATCGACCGCCACACAATATACATAATCGTCTCAACAAGCAACGACTTGGAAGCCGAATTCAATTGTTACACAATAGAGCTAAAATAGTATGTTTTTTTTAGGAAAATAATTAATCCTCTTAACTAAATAGCCTAAAAATCTTTCTAATTATAAGATGAAGACAAGTGACAAAATCAAGGGATAAGATTAGGTAAGAGAATTAATGGAATCCACATGTCACAATTTTAGGATTTTAAGAGGATTTTTAGGCTAATTTTTAGGAGGATTCGTCATTTCCCTTTTTTTAATAACAAGTCATCCGTATGTTTATGACTTAACCTTAAAAGATTTTAAAATAGTACTCGTATATATGTTATAATATAATGTAGATAAAAACCCAAAACTTAAATGTGTTAAAATAATTAAATAAACTCTTAAAAAACCCATAATCATTAATTTTCGGAAAAATTATACTTTTAGTACCTGAAGTTGTCAAAGTTTTCAATTATAGTCTCTAAGTGAAAAAAATTTCATTTTTGATACCCTCACGTGTTGGTCACGTGATGGCGTTAACGGAAAAACAAACGGCGTATGTGCTTGGTATCAAAAATTAAAAAAATAACCAACTTCAGGTACCAAAAATGTAATTTTTTCACTTAGAAACTATAAGTGAAAATTTTGACAACTTCAGGTACCAAAAATGTAATTTTCTCTTATGATGTTACACTAAAAAAGACTTACGAAAACTTTTCTAGTGTTTATTTAACAAATGCGTTGTTACAAAATTATACTCGTAATTACATCTTGTTTAGAAAGGAAGACAGAATAATTAGGTATACAACCGCTCAAATATTTAAACCTGATTGTAGAAGTTATGAATTTTAATGATACTGAAATTGATATAGATGTTATGAAGGTCAAATACTATGAGAGTTCATTAAGCATATATGATGTATGTTCAAACTACACTGGTCATACCTACAATTTAAAAATTACGCGAGACATACCCATCGTTGTCAAAAACTTACACTGACCATACCTATCGCTGACGGCCGTCTATTTGGCCGTTAAGTCAAGCCATGTGCCGTGCACGTGAGGTATCAAACCCGTAATTTCGTGTATACTTTAGGTATGATCCATGTAATTTACCCTAAAAATAATTACTAAGATATTTATATTTATATTTCATTTATTAAGTGAGGTAGATATTCTATATTAAAATTCACATTTATATAATTTTTATTCTCTTAAAAATATAAAAAGATAATTTTTCTTTTTGAAAAGATGTCATCAAACAATACACGTTTAGGTTTAGAAGTTCTAATTAAGATCAGACTAACGACTAATCCTGGAACTTCAAACCGTGCTTTTTAATTTTTTTTCCTATTTTCTCAAATAGGTTTCTATTAAAAAGAATAAATTATAAATTGAACTATTAAAAATTAAAAACGAAAAGTAAAAAATAAGTAAAAGAAATTAAAAAATTTAGAGCTTTTCATGGTTCTCATCCTTGTTTTATTCAGTATACACATATAACAAAATAATACGAGTAATGATGTATATAACAATTAATGCATTTTTGTATCAACTATTTTTCTTGATATCCCTATCATTGGGGAAAAAAAACTATTTCTTCATAATAAATTTAATATCAACCCCACTTAATAAATGAAATATAAATATAAATATCTTAATAATTATTTTTTTGGGTGAATTACACGGATGATACCTGAAGTATACACGAAATTGCAGGTTTGATACCTCACGTGCACGGCACGTGGCTTGACTTAACGGCCAAATAGACGGCCGTCAGCGATAGGTATGGTCAGTGTAAGTTTTTGACAACGATAGGTATGTCTCGCGTAATTTTTAAATTGTAGGTATGACCAATGTAGTTTCGAACAAACCTCAGGTATGATTTGTGTAATTTACCCTTATAATTATTAACTGTTGTTATATATTATGCTAGATTTTAGGCCATGTCTATTTAAATTCAAAAGAGTTAATTTCATTACATGCCCCCGTGGTTTGTCATATTATCAAGTTTCGCCCCTGTACTTTTTTTAATCATTACATCACCCTATGGTGACTTTTTGTTTCATTACACACCCCTTATCTTAATGTCTGTTAGTTGGGCTCCGTTAACCCCCTCACGTGCATTGCACATGAGGGTATAATGGTCATTTTACACCACTAAAAACCGTTTCTTCATTCACCTGCTTCTCTTTCCTATATCTATCTATCTTCTTTATTTTTCTTTCACTTGCTTCTCATATTTATATATCTCAATATGTATATGTATATATAATGTTTATCTCTCTTATATTTCTATATAAGTCCATCTTTATAATCCCATCAGATCTATATATCTATCCCACCTATTCTCCATCAAACCCAAATCTATTTATGTATATATAAACATATAACATGAAACTGATACATATGTGTAGAATGAAATAAAACTAAAAAAACTTTTAAAAAACCCACCCTCACTGTCTCATCTTCTGCCTTCCTTCTTCTCCTCCACCCCAACGCCGAGATCTTTGGATTCTCAGTCACCCTCGCCGACGTATGCCCTTTTCCCGATTAAGAAGTTTTCCTATCTTAAAATTTCTATATCTTGAAGAAAACCATGTAGTGTGTTGCGGTTGTTACAGAAATCGGTGGTGGTGGTGTAGGGATGATGGTAGTGAATGTGGCTTTGATAGTGGTGTTGCCAGAATGATGGCGGCGACGGGGTAATGGCGGTGGTCCGATTAGTGAGTTCGATCTGCAAGTGGCCGGTGGTGGTCTTGTAGCGGCAACCCTTTTAGGGTTTTAATCTTTTGTAATTTTTTTCTGGATGGAATTAGAATCCACCGACGGTGGGGTTGGATTAGTCGCCCCCTTGGGTCTCTATTTGGCTGGCCGGCGGCTGGGTGGTCGTAGGCGGCTAGCGGCGGTAGGGTCGGTTTTGGGTTTCTCCGTTCTTCTTATCATTTTTATTATTATTATTATGGAAAAATTAAATTGGTAGTAATAGTTGCTAAACATATATAATTTGGGATTTGGGTTTTTGGTAGTAAATACAGATTAGGAATGTATATTTACATATCTAAATTGTGTTTGTCCTTGATTTATGTGTGTACTACCAGATCGGTTTTTTTGATGAAATGAGATTTATGATTCATGAGAAATTGATGTGAGATTTTTTATTTATATATATATATATATATATATATATAGGGGGACAATCAAATAAGAACACGGTGAGAACACTTAAAAACTACATTTTGATGCATTAAAAGTCCATAAAACTAACATAGTGTATAACTAATTATCATTATTTAAGTGTTTAACAACACATTGGTCTATCAAAATCGAGAAAATCATGTTTTTTGTTTTGTGCATCCATCTTGGATGCATATTCATCAAAATGATGCATCCAACAAAAAACATGATTTTTTCGATTTTGACGGATCAATGTGTTGTTAAACACTTAAATAATGATAATTAGTTATGCACTATGTTAGTTTTATGGACTTTTAATGCATCAAATGATGTTTTTAAGTGTTCTCACCGTTCTTATTTTAAGAGTGTTCTTACCGGAGTGTTACCATATATATATATATATATATATATATATATATATATATGTGATTTGAGAAAGTGATTTGGAATTTGTATATATTTATGCCTATGATTTTTTGACTTTTTGAGTTGTGAGTTTTGTAGAGGTTGATGAAAGTGTTTATATTTCCGATCCGGAAAGGATGAGGGTGAATGTTCTAGTTGTAAATGACCATTATACCCTCATGTGCAATGCATGTGAGGGGGTTAACGGAGTCCATCTAACAGACGTTAAGATGA
Source organism: Erigeron breviscapus (assembly GCA_034093135.1). Classification (NCBI taxonomy): domain Eukaryota; kingdom Viridiplantae; phylum Streptophyta; class Magnoliopsida; order Asterales; family Asteraceae; genus Erigeron; species Erigeron breviscapus. The sequence goes on along the minus strand of CM067171.1, from coordinate 90,691,609 downwards.
GGGGTGTGTAATGAAACAAAAAATCACCATAAGGTGATATAATGACAACAAAGAAGTACAGGGGCGAAACTTGATAATTTGGCAAACCACAAGGGCATGTAATGAAATTAACTCAATTCAAAATAAAAACATCTAAAGATTCGAAATTGTTTTGTGGTATTTTATCTTTTAAGTTTTTCGAAAAAAATCAAAACAAATTTTGTTTTTCAAAAAATGAAGATATAAACATAAAAATATTGTGTATCCATATATGTTCAATTAATATTTAATTTGGGTAAATTAATTTTAATAAATTGTATATACTTTTTATAAAGAAATCGATTTTCTAGATAAAGTTATGAAGACTTGCAAAGCATTTTTTTTCAAGTTGTAGTCTTATAGACTTCTTATGTTCAGAAAATAATAATTGGCAAGGTTCGACTTGACCGGAGCGGATCGCAACTCAAGCACAACTAGAGTTCACTCACCCACGTATTTCGACTTAATTTGTATGTTTTATGGGCCACTACAATGTGGTTTTTCGGAGAATTGGAGACTTGGAGTTCAGAAAAAGCCCAATATATTATATATATCGGTATATAAAATGTTGAAATTTGAAAACCTTTAAAGTGACACCAAAACAAAATAATCTTGGCAGTAGTTTCAAGCGTTTACAAATTAAAAAGTTGTTTAATATAAGAAGACCTAGCTAGTTTTTCGTTAAGAGCGTTTTCCGAATCATTTCTAAGTAACCACTCAAGAATGAATATCATTCAAGATAAACTACATTGTGTTAATTAGACGTGTATTATCACATAGTGGTTTTTCAAAAAAATCTCATAAACATGTCAATTCCTAGCTAGTTGGAGTAAAGGTTAATTTATTATCAATATTATTATAGTTATAATATAACCTTGACGATATATATTTGTAGCAGTGGTGTAACAACCCAAACAAATATAGAAGACCAAATTGAAAGGTGAGTCCTTCAACTAATGGGTTTAATTTAGTTTTATGGGTCGTTTATTAACGGGTCGTATTTCACTAAGTCCAGCTTGTGGTATTAGGCCCAAACTCTTATGTGTCGGTTATCTAGTCCGGTTATGTGTTTGAAAGAGTCGTGTTTGAAAGAGTATGTAACTTCACCCTATCTGTTGGTTAGTTAACCGATTTTGAAGGTGAACGTGGGTGTCGTGTTTAGTTATTTCAATTGATGGAGTCGTGGATGTAATCTGCTATATCTATAAATATGGCAGCTTTTATTATTAATAAAGTATCAGAAATTGAGAGTCTATCACTTTCTTTCAAGTGGTATCAGAGCAATTCCTGGTGAGATAGAGTGTTTAACACGATGGCAGAAGATGGAATCGGATATCAAGCACAATCCGTTCCACGTTTTGATGGCGACTATGACCACTGGAGTTTGGTCATGGAGACTCTGTTAAGATCGAAGGAATTCTGGGTAGCAATTGAAACAGGGTTTGAAGAACCCACAGCAGGGGCAACCCTAAACGATGAAGAGAAGAAGAAATTGGATGCTATGAGACTGAAAGATCTGAAGGCTCGAAACTATTTGTTCCAGTCAATTGACTAGCAAATAATTCGAACCATGACCCAGAAAGAGAATGCGAAACAGATTTGGGATGCTATGAAAACCAAGTATCATGGCAACGAGAGGGTGAAGAGAGCCCAATTGCAGCGACTAAGGAAAGAGTATGAGACTCTTGAAATGAGGGAAGGTGAAGGAGTTGCAGATTACCTTAATCGAGTCATGACGGTTGCAAATAATATGAAGAATTGTGGAGAGGACCTGAATGAAGTGAAGATTGTTGAAAAGGTCCTTAGGTCCTTATCTGATGAATTCAACTATGTCGTTTGTACCATAGAAGAGTCTAAAGACATTGACAAGTTGACATTTGATGAACTCCAAAGTTCACTACTTGTCCAAGAACAAAAGATCAAGAGAAGAAGCAATGATGATCAAGTGTTTAAGGTTGAGCAAAATGCAAACAGGGGTAGAGGAAGAGGTCAATTCAGCCGTGGTAGAGGCAGAGGTCGTGGAAGAGGCAGAGGTGACTTTGACAAGTCAAAACTGGAATGCTACAATTGTCACCAACCGGGACACTTCTCCTATGAATGCACCAAGGGCAAAAGAACTGCATATTATGCTGTATTTAACGAAGAAGAAGACCTGTTGCTGATGACACAAAGTGAAGTGAAAAAGGAAGAAAAGAAGGGCATTTGGTTCTTGGATTCAGCATGCTCAAACCACATGACTGGATCCAAAGACTGGTTCGTCAAAATTGATGAAGAATTTAGGCACACTGTAAAATTGGGAAATGACCTCAGGCTCACTATCAAGGGAATTGGTGATGTTAGAATGGAAATAGAAGGCTTGATACAAGTGATCACCAAGGTGTACTATATCCCAGATTTAACTTCAAACTTGTTAAGTTTGGGGCAATTGCAAGAGAAGGATCTTACTGTGGTGATCAAACAAGGCGTATGTAAAATCTATCATCGAGGGCTGATCATGATGTCCAACATGACCAGAAATAGGATGTTCTTGGTCAATGGAATTATGAAGCCCCTAGCAGGGCAGTGCATGAAGGTTGAAGTAGAAAACAATGCCCAAATGTGGCATAGGAGGTTGGGACATGTGAGCTACAAGTCCATCAAGACTATGCAACACAAACAACTTGTGAGCGGTTTACCTCAAGTAAGTCGCTATCCCGATATATGTGAAGTGTGTAACCTTGGCAAACAGCAGCGAGAAGCAATTCCAAAAAGAAGTCAATGGAGGGCTGGGGAGAGATTTCAGTTAATTCACACTGATCTATGTGGTCCCATTGCCCCATCATCGCCCAAAAACAAAAGGTACATTCTTATGTTCATTGATGATTTGTCAAGGAAAGGGTGGGCATATTTCTTGACAAATAAAAGTGAAACCTTTGAATATTTCAAAAGGTTTAAGGTCATGGTTGAAAATGAAACTGGGCAATCAATTAAATGTGTTAGAAGTGACAGGGGAGGTGAATATACCTCAAAAGAGTTTAATGAATTCTGTGTTTCTCATGGAATTAAAAGGCAACTGACAACAGCATACACTCCACAACAAAATGGAGTGGCTGAGAGAAGGAACAAAACTATCATGAATATGGTAAGATGTTTGTTGGTAGAGAAGAGTTTACCTAAATGGATGTGGCCAGAGGTTGCAAACTGGGCTGTGTATGTGTTGAACAGGTGTATGACAACGGCCTTGGAAGATAAGGTTCCTGAAGAAGCATGGTCTGGGATTAAACCTAGTGTAGAGGACTTCAAAGTATTCGAAAGCATTGCTTATGTGCATGTGCCATCACAGCTCAGAACAAAGCTGGATGACAGAAGCAAGAAGTGCATATTGTTGGGATTTAGCAGTGAGTCTAAAGCATATAAACTATATGATCCTGTTAAGAAAACTTCAGTGACCAGCAAAGATGTAATTGTTAATGAAGACGACCAATGGAATTGGAAGCAAGAAGAAATGGGCATATCTGAACTTATTGTGCCAAATGATTATGTGTGGGTCGAAGAGGAAGGACAAGATACGACGGTGATGAGAGACAACCCAGTTGAAAGTCAATCAAGTCATCATCAAATTTTCAGCAATGAAGAACACGAAGCAACACAATCAGTGGATACTACTGTACAACATAACAGCAACATTCAACAGAATGCAAGTGAACAGAATGCAAGTGAAGCATCAGGTGCTCAATCACCATGAAGGCAGATTAAAACGCCTACTTGGATGAATGACTACCTAAGTGGAGAAGGACTATCAGATGATGAAGCTCAGCTGGTTATGTATAGCTCATTTGGTGACCCCACTTGCTATGAAGAAGCTGAAAGGGAGAGTAAGTGGTTGCAAGCTATGGTTGATGAAATCAAGTCCATCGAAAGAAATGGTACATGGGAACTGGTTAATGCTCCTGCTGATGTAGAACCGATTGGTGTGAAGTGGTTATATAAAACCAAACTTAACGAAAAGGGAGAAGTTGACAAGTACAAAGCAAGGTTAGTGGTTAAAGGATATGCTCAGAAGAAAGGTGTAGACTACGACGAGGTATTTGCACCAGTTGCTAGGTGGGATACCATCAGAACTCTATTGTCAATATCAGCCCAGAATGCTTGGAAAGTGTATCAACTAGATGTCAAAAGTGCCTTTCTTCATGGTGAACTCAAAGAGACGATCTATGTTGAACAACCTAAAGGATTTGTGAAGCAAGGAGAGGAGGAAAAGGTTTATCTCTTGAAGAAAGCATTGTATGGATTAAAATAGGCTCCTAGAGCTTGGTTTAATCGAATTTAAGGGTACTTCATCAGAGAAGGATTCAAGAAAAGCAGGTATGATCATACTTTATTCATTAAGAAAGTATGGAACAAAGTAGTTATTGTGAGCTTATATGTTGATGATCTAATTTACACTGGAAACGATAAGCTGATGTGTGAGGAGTTTAAGAGGTCTATGCAACGTGAGTTTGAAATGAGTGACTTAGGCATTATGAAGTACTTCTTGGGTGTAGAAGTGCAGCAAACAGAGAATGGGATTAGCATTTGTCAAAGGAAATATGCTAAAGAAGTTTTGGAATGATTTGGAATGTGGGAGGGTAACAGTGTTAATAACCCGATTGTGCCGGGCACCCTGTTAACCAAAGAAGCAGAAGGAGCTCAGATTGATTCTACAGAGTTCAAATGCTTGGTTGGGAGTCTGATGTATCTGACAGTGACTAGGCCTGACCTTATGTTTGTGGTAGGGTTAATTGCTCGATTTATGTCTAATCCTAAAGAGGAACATATGCAAATTGCTAAGAGAGTTCTAAGGTATGTCAAAGGGACTCATGACTATGGACTTCTGTATGAAAAGAATGTTGGTAATAAACTGCAGGTTTACACAGACAGTGATTATGCCAGGGATGTGAAAGATAGAAAATGCACTTCACGCTACATATGCATTCTTAACAATGCAGCAGTGTGTTGGAGTTCTCGAAAGCAAGAAATCGTTACTCTTTCATCTACAGAAGCAGAGTATGTAGCAGCAACTAATTGTGCTTGTCACTGCGTGTGGTTAATAGGATTAATGGAAGAATTATGTGGAAAGAAAATGAATACAGTGGACATCCTTTGTGACAATAGCTCCACTATCAAGCTTTCGGTGAACCCTGTGATGCATAGAAGAACAAAGCATATTGATGTACGCTATCATTATCTCAGAGAGCTGGTAAGTCAAGGAAAGGTTAAGCTCGTGTTTTGTCCTACTGAGAGTCAAGTTGCAGATCTTATGACAAAACCAGTGAAGGTTGTAGAGTTTGAAGAGATGAGGAAAAAGATGGGAGTTAGTCAAGTCATTGACTAAACTGAAGGATAAATCCTTCTTCAGTTTAGGGGAGGGATTGATGGGTTTAATTTAGTTTTATGGGTCGTTTATTAACGGGTCGTATTTCACTAAGTCCAGCTTGTGGTATTAGGCCCAAGCTCTTATGTGTCGGTTATCTAGTCCGGTTATGTGTTTGAAAGAGTCGTGTTTGAAAGAGTATGTAACTTCACCCTATCTGTTGGTTAGTTAACCGATTTTGAAGGTGAACGTGGGTGTCGTGTTTAGTTATTTCAATTGATGGAGTCGTGGATGTAATCTGCTATATCTATAAATATGGTAGCTTTTATTATTAATAAAGTATCAGAAATTGAGAGTCTATCACTTTCTTTCATCAACTATATAGGCATGCAATGTTAATCAACCTTTTACACTAAACATTCATAATTATGACAAGTTTGGTTAGTTACACAAGGCTAATGACCCATACATTGACTTATTGAGCGTTGGTATTGAGTTTTTTACAGATCAATCATAATAAGTTTTTACTAAAGCTTGTAAACAAATAACACATTATGTTTAGAGATTTGTATCGAATTGTTGTTGTGTTAAATAAATATACTCATTGAAATCAATTTTTGCAGGTTCACAAAATGTACTTGTTGAGTAATCAGAAGTTAAAGCTAAGTGCCTAAGTACTCCATCATTAGTTAATGAGTTAGTGGTCCAAGGGAGAGTTGAGAGCTTTTGTCAATCTAAAAATACTGAGTTCAATTGCGACATTAACGTTAAAAGCTTAACATGAGAAAAAATAACTAAAAACAGCTAAAATACATTTTTTTAAAAAAAACCGATATATTCAAATATATATCATATGATGACTACTTTACACCTAGCTTATTCCTCAAGCTTATGTACATTATATAAGGTTAAACCTCACAATACACGAATAGAAATATAGAATTATCATTTTATCTCTGTTGTCTTTGTATTCTTTGCTTCATCACTATTCATATACTATTCATATATTGTATACTAGTAAATTTTTGGCCCCGCGTTGCGGGCTACCAATTGTCATGTTGAAACAAATGTGTTATTTTAATGTGTTTGCGTTGAACCTTCAGACGCTGAATTAACAAACATTCTGTCAGGTATATGTTTGTTTAAAAGTTTATCATATCATATATATTTTTATTTAAGGGAAAAACCACAATAGTTTCCGTTTGCGCGTTGCGTGGTTTCAATTGGTGTGGTTACGTTTTGTTATTGATAATTTATGTTTGTTAAAAACTTTAACATATAAAATAGATACTTATTCAAAGGCAATATCATAAAAAAAGAATAAAAGTTTTAAATATATTGTTTGGAAACCTGAAAAAATTATGTTTTGTTATTGGCGATGTGTTATATATGTTTGTTAAAATATTTAACGTATGAAATAGATATTTATTCAAAGGCAATACAAAAAAAGAATTGATATATTATTTGGAAACCCGAGAAAAATAATATGTAAAAAAATCAAGAAGGAACTTGTAAATTTAAACCCGAAAGGAATCCAACGTTGTAAAATCCGAATATTGTTACAAAAAAGGATAAATGTTTTCAGTATAAATATTTGGGGGGGGGGGGGGGGGGGGGGGGGGGGGGGGGGGGGGGGGGGGGGGGGGGGGGGGGGGGGGGGGGGGGGGGGGGGGGGGGGGGGGGGGGGGGGGGGGGGGGGGGGGGGGGGGGGGGGGGGGGGGGGGGGGGGGGGGGGGGGGGGGGGGGGGGGGGGGGGGGGGGGGGGGGGGGGGGGGGGGGGGGGGGGGGGGGGGGGGGGGGGGGGGGGGGGGGGGGGGGGGGGGGGGGGGGGGGGGGGGGGGGGGGGGGGGGGGGGGGGGGGGGGGGGGGGGGGGGGGGGGGGGGGGGGGGGGGGGGGGGGGGGGGGGGGGGGGGGGGGGGGGGGGGGGGGGGGGGGGGGGGGGGGGGGGGGGGGGGGGGGGGGGGGGGGGGGGGGGGGGGGGGGGGGGGGGGGGGGGGGGGGGGGGGGGGGGGGGGGGGGGGGGGGGGGGGGGGGGGGGGGGGGGGGGGGGGGGGGGGGGGGGGGGGGGGGGGGGGGGGGGGGGGGGGGGGGGGGGGGGGGGGGGGGGGGGGGGGGGGGGGGGGGGGGGGGGGGGGGGGGGGGGGGGGGGGGGGGGGGGGGGGGGGGGGGGGGGGGGGGGGGGGGGGGGGGGGGGGGGGGGGGGGGGGGGGGGGGGGGGGGGGGGGGGGGGGGGGGGGGGGGGGGGGGGGGGGGGGGGGGGGGGGGGGGGGGGGGGGGGGGGGGGGGGGGGGGGGGGGGGGGGGGGGGGGGGGGGGGGGGGGGGGGGGGGGGGGGGGGGGGGGGGGGGGGGGGGGGGGGGGGGGGGGGGGGGGGGGGGGGGGGGGGGGGGGGGGGGGGGGGGGGGGGGGGGGGGGGGGGGGGGGGGGGGGGGGGGGGGGGGGGGGGGGGGGGGGGGGGGGGGGGGGGGGGGGGGGGGGGGGGGGGGGGGGGGGGGGGGGGGGGGGGGGGGGGGGGGGGGGGGGGGGGGGGGGGGGGGGGGGGGGGGGGGGGGGGGGGGGGGGGGGGGGGGGGGGGGGGGGGGGGGGGGGGGGGGGGGGGGGGGGGGGGGGGGGGGGGGGGGGGGGGGGGGGGGGGGGGGGGGGGGGGGGGGGGGGGGGGGGGGGGGGGGGGGGGGGGGGGGGGGGGGGGGGGGGGGGGGGGGGGGGGGGGGGGGGGGGGGGGGGGGGGGGGGGGGGGGGGGGGGGGGGGGGGGGGGGGGGGGGGGGGGGGGGGGGGGGGGGGGGGGGGTTAAAGTGTAAATTGGTGATGGAAAATCAAAAAGTGTAAATTAATTATTTTAAAATTGGGTTAAAGTGTAAATTGGTGATGGAAAACCAAAAAGTGTAAATTAATTATTTTAAAATTGGGTTAAAGTGTAAATTGGTGATGGAAAACCAAAAAGTGTAAATTAATTATTTTAAATTGGGTTAAAGTGTAAATTGGTGATGGAAAACCAAAAAGTGTAAATTGGTGATGAAAAACCAAAAAGTGTAAATTAATTATTTTTATATTGGGTTAAAGTGTAAATTGGTGATGGAAAACCAAAAAGTGTAAATTAATTATTTTTAAATTGGGTTAAAGTGTAAATTGGTGATGGAAAACCAAAAAGTGTAAATTAATTATTTTAAAATTGGGTTAAAGTGTAAATTGGTGATGGAAAACCAAAAAGTGTAAATTAATTATTTTTAAATTGGGTTAAAGTGTAAATTGGTGATGGAAAACCAAAAAGTGTAAATTAATTATTTTAAAATTGGGTTAAAGTGTAAATTGGTGATGGAAAACCAAAAAGTGTAAATTAATTATTTTAAATTGGGTTAAAGTGTAAATTGGTGATGGAAAACCAAAAAGTGTAAATTAATTATTTTAAATTGGGTTAAAGTGTAAATTGGTGATGGAAAACCAAAAAGTGTAAATTAATTATTTTAAATTGGGTTAAAGTGTAAATTGGTGATGGAAAACCAAAAAGTGTAAATTAATTATTTTAAATTGGGTTAAAGTGTAAATTGGTGATGGAAAACCAAAAAGTGTAAATTAATTATTTTTAAAATTGGGTTAAAGTGTAAATTGGTGATGGAAAACCAAAAAGTGTAAATTAATTATTTTAAAATTGGGTTAAAGTGTAAATTGGTGATGGAAAACCAAAAAGTGTAAATTAATTATTTTAAATTGGGTTAAAGTGTAAATTGGTGATGGAAAACCAAAAAGTGTAAATTGATTATTTTTAAATTGGGTTAAAGTGTAAATTGGTGATGGAAAACCAAAAAGTGTAAATTGATTATTTTTAAATTGGGTTAAAGTGTAAATTGGTGATGGAAAACCAAAAAGTGTAAATTGATTATTTTTAAATTGGGTTAAAGTGTAAATTGGTGATGGAAAACCAAAAAGTGTAAATTAATTATTTTAAATTGGGTTAAAGTGTAAATTGGTGATGGAAAACCAAAAAGTGTAAATTAATTATTTTAAATTGGGTTAAAGTGTAAATTGGTGATGGAAAACCAAAAAGTGTAAATTAATTATTTTAAAATTGGGTTAAAGTGTAAATTGGTGATGGAAAACCAAAAAGTGTAAATTAATTATTTTAAATTGGGTTAAAGTGTAAATTGGTGATGGAAAACCAAAAAGTGTAAATTAATTATTTTAAATTGGGTTAAAGTGTAAATTGGTGATGGAAAACTAAAAAGTGTAAATTGGTGATGGAAAATCAAAAAGTGTAAATTAATTATTTTAAAATTGGGTTAAAGTGTAAATTGGTGATGGAAAACCAAAAAGTGTAAATTAATTATTTTAAAATTGGGTTAAAGTGTAAATTGGTGATGGAAAACCAAAAAGTGTAAATTAATTATTTTAAAATTGGGTTAAAGTGTAAATTGGTGATGGAAAACCAAAAAGTGTAAATTAATTATTTTTAAATTAGGTTAAAGTGTAAATTAATTATTTAAAATTGGGTTAAAGTGTAAATTGGTGATGGAAAACCAAAAAGTGTAAATTATTATTTTTAAATTGGGTTAAAGTGTAAATTATAAAAAAAAGTGTAAATTAATTATTTTTAAATTGGGTTAAAGTGTAAATTGGTGATGGAAAACCAAAAAGTGTAAATTAATTATTTTAAATTGGGTTAAAGTGTAAATTGGTGATGGAAAACCAAAAAGTGTAAATTAATTATTTTAAAATTGGGTTAAAGTGTAAATTGGTGATGGAAAACCAAAAAGTGTAAATTAATTATTTTAAAATTGGGTTAAAGTGTAAATTGGTGATGGAAAACCAAAAAGTGTAAATTGATTATTTTTAAATTGGGTTAAAGTGTAAATTGGTGATGGAAAACCAAAAAGTGTAAATTAATTATTTTAAATTGGGTTAAAGTGTAAATTGGTGATGGAAAACCAAAAAGTGTAAATTAATTATTTTAAAATTGGGTTAAAGTGTAAATTGGTGATGGAAAACCAAAAAGTGTAAATTAATTATTTTAAAATTAGGTTATAGTGTAAATTAATTATTTTAAAATTGGGTTAAAGTGTAAATTGGTGATGGAAAACCAAAAAGTGTAAATTAATTATTTTAAATTGGGTTAAAGTGTAAATTGGTGATGGAAAACTAAAAAGTGTAAATTAATTTAGATATGTGTCCATCTAATTAATTTTGAGAAATTAAGAGCTGTGATTGGTCAATTAAGGTTAGGTCAGTTGCCTTTTAGTATATATATAGATATAGATATAGATAGATAGATAGATAGAACCATTGAGTAATAGCCCAGTGGCCACCAGCCGCCACTTTCCAGGGGAGGTCTTGGGTTCGAGTCTTGCCAAAGGCAAACTTGAGATAATCAGGGGATTATTAAGTGGTTGAGAATCACCTGGACACAAGCCTGGCTGGGGGATTAGTGGGTACCAAATGGTACATGGGATCAGGGGGTTTCCATCCAATTACCTTTTTTTTAGATAGATAGATAGATATAGATTACTTTATGTAAATATTTGACAAATGGTTATGCTATTTCAATTGTTATTAGGATATTTGTAGCCGATATGAACATGAGAAAGTAATATCTCAAAAGAAAGTCGAAACTATACTCAAAAACACGATGAACTAATGAATGCATTTTTAGTCAGGAGCCATATATTTTAGTCAAGAGCAGCATACAATACCACTTGCAAATTATAGTCAGAGCATATATTTAAGTTGGTAACAATGTAACATAAGCAACAAACAATACTACTTGCAAAAAACAATACTAGTTGTAACAATGTTAACACTTAGGGGTGTTTGGTTCATGGATTTCCTTGGAATTCCTTGGAATTGGAATCCAAATTCCATTCCTTTCCCTTGTTTGGTTGACAAAAAAACTGGAATTGGAATCTAAACAATTCCATCAAATTCCATAAAACATGGAATTTACAATTCCTTCACTATCTTGATGGAATGTTCAAACATTCCATGGAATTCATCAATGTTTACCAAAATACCCTCTCACAATTAAACATCAAATGAAAAAAGTTTTCCCTTTTGGAACCTGATTCGATTAACCATCGGACTTTAACCACCATCACCATCCACCACTATGATTTCCGGCCGCTGCTGCTTAGAATGTTAACTTCCATTGGGTTTTCTCATTAAAAAATAAGTTTGTTTGCGATTCATTGTTATGGGATATATGAGATTGGATATTTGGATTTTTGTTAAACTATATCATCTGATGGAATTGATATAAGAAAACAGAAGTTGCAGGTGAGCAAATGGGTTTTTGGGAGCGATGAGCGTTATCTTGACTATTTATACAAAACGATAAATGTTCATCTATATTATTATTATTATTATTATTATTATTATTATTATTTTATTATTATTATTTATTTTAAACATCACTTTCATTAGAAATTAATAGGATTTACAAGAAATTAGTGGGAACCCGAGATACTATCTGGGCCCCCACTCCTCTAGCTATAGCAAAACTAATCCTATTAAATATATGAGTAGCAGCATGTGCTCCGATGTCTTGAGCCACTGAGAACTTCCGGATTCGCTTGAGCAAGTCACCGCATCCTTTTCAAGTTCTCCAAAGGAAGAAAAGGAGAAGGGGATAAAACCATATCCAATACCTGCACACTTAGCCTTATACTTATCTCGTTTACGTTGTGCAGCCTCAATCACTGCACGACCAGGCGCAAAGTCAACCATACCGGTCTGCGTCAAGGGCGATGACCCTGTCAAATCGATGCATACATCAAGCCCTCCATCCCATGAGTAAAGCAATATATCAGCTGGGCGTAAAGGGTTGTGATGTGTGAAATCTAGTTTAAAAATTTATAACAAGATCTACCGCTAACTGACTACAACACACTTACGGGCAGTGTACCCGTTCGTATGCAATATAGCTAACTGGCAAGACCAGGATCGAACACAAGGACTGAATGTTGTACTAAAGGTTGTAAAGATGTGAAACGAGTAAAAAGTTTGGTGTGACCGAATTGTCACTTTAAGTTTCTGAAAGCTAAATAATGAACGAGTAAAATAAAGTACTCAACCGGATTAACGAGAGCACGAGAAAATAGTTTGAGTTGTAAACAATAATTAAAAAGCCATCTATGTCGAATCCGCTCCACAAAAGTCTAGGTTGCATATAGGTTAAGCTCAAAATTCATAAATGTTGGTGATAATAATCGTGATAAGACAAAAACACAAACTGGTGCACCTGGTTTGTAAAATCGACTCAATCACCTAATCAATCCAATTCCTTGCAACAAGTGGTACCACCATCCCTATTACAATTCCTTGAACTAACTAGTTTGTTTGATTATTTAAATAACAATTTTATCTTTGTGAAAGAAACGTGGTACCACCAACCGCTAAATCCACTTACCAAAGTAACTTCTATTAAACTTGTATCTTTACTATCATACCATGACCTAGCAAGAGTTGTTCGTAGACAAAAAACTAAAATAATACTTGTATTCAACTAGTACTGCTAACGAAAAACACAAATATCACCAAGAACACAAGATTAAGTAAAAGAAATCACTTCATTAAGATCTTGACAAAATGTTAAGTAAAACCAACTTGAATTCAAAATATTATGCAACCATAACTAATTGTTTCACTTCATCTTCATAGATGTATAGAGATTTAGCTACTCATAATGAAAAGAGCTAAAGATTCAAATAAAAAGGAGAACATAATGTACCAAAGTAGAGAAATAATCCAAATCGAGGTAACAATCGAGCTACAATCACTAAACAAGAGCCAAAATTAATCTTTAAGTCTTCAATGGAGTTGGAGTAGTGAAAACCCTTAGAAAACTCTTCAAAAACGGCTGGAAATAAAGTGTGTGTGCCCAGGTATCCAAGATTAGGTTTAGGGTTGAGTGGGGGTTGGTATTTATACCCCAGGAGAGAGAAAGTCGACATGTCAGACAGAAATGGTGCCGCGATACCACATCCTCGCGCCGCGATGGGGGCTAAACTTAGAACGTTTCAATACAGGGGAATTTATCGCGACGTGATCCTCCAGTCTCGCGCCGCGATGTCTCATTTGTGCTGTATCGCGCCGCGATGGATCTTGGTCGCGCCGCGATCTGCTCCAGTTCTTGACAATTCTGCATCGAGTTCGACCATGCTTCATCCGTTAGTGCATATGGACCATTCCTAAGTCGTTTTCTACCATTTGTGAGCGATTTACCTGCTGTAGACCTGAAACCACTAGCAAACACCATAACGCACCACAAAACAAGTATAAACGGCTATAAAACGAGTATAAAACGTCCAAATAGGATGTGGGAAATATGTATAAATTAAGACACATCAGGTTGTCTCTTTCACCATAAGCCCGATATCAACTTCTTTACGAGCTGAAATCCCCGAACGAGTGCATATGTCAACAAGGGTGTCGCGAACTATGTTATGTCGATGTTTAATACCAATTAAACCAGCACAAGATACAGCATGGTCCCCATAAATATCCCCTGGAAATACCCTGGAACAAGCTGAGCACAGCATCTGCACAGAAAAAACGGGGACACCTAGCCGATAGCATAGAACACACCGGTAGGTCCTAGCATTCATAGTTTATCCCAAACCAGATATCGGAACCACTCTAAGCCAGTTCGAAGTGTAGTCTTCCATTTGGTATTTCCATAATGCCATCTGTCGAGAAGATAGAGAAAAAGTGGATTCAACTGTTTGAGTAACACGAGTGAAATATATATCTGCCAGTTTCTTCATGAGTTTGGGAGCAGCGATCTCACTTCGATTACTCAAAAGGTCTATCGCCATTTTCGCATTAAAAGCACACAAGGCATCATTAAAGGAAGGCCCGGGAGTTAGAATACCAGAATGTCGGAGCAGCTTAGTTTGCAAGCCATCAGATTGGAGTCTAGATGCAAGGAATGCATAGTTCAAGACATCACCTGCAGAATAAACACCAAGGCCCCCATATGCAAAGGGTAGGGTGGCGAGCCTCCATTGCCAATCACCAAACCCGGGTCCAGAAGCAGTGACAATACGCTCAAGAGACGAACGTAGTGCCTCATCAAAAGAACCCTGAGCACGCTCAAAAAACCGGGGAGAACATGTGCGCATAGTAAAATATAACTTGGAAATACCGGTACAAGCGCGAAGTAGCAACAACTCACACTGAGGGTCATTAATCTTAGCAACGGAATCCATAAGCTCGCATATTATTATTACTATTATTATAAAAACAACACTTTTGTTAAATTTTCATAGAATTTACAAGAAATTAGTGGGGAGCCGCGATACTATATGAGCTCCCACACCTCTAGCTATAGCAAAGCTAATCCTATGAAAAATATGAGTAGAAGCACGTGCCCCAATGTCTTGAGTCACGGAGAACTTTCGGATCCGTTTCAGTAGGGCTACCGCATCCTTCTCAAGTTCTCCGAAAGAAGAGAAAGAGAAGGGGAGAAACCCATATCCAATGTCAGTACACTTAGCTTCATACTTAACACGCTTACGTTGCGCGACTTCAGTTACTGCACGACCAGGCACAAAATCAATCATACCAGTTTGCGTCAAAGAAGATGAGCCTGTCAAATCAACACATACATCAAGACCCCTGTCCCACAAGTACAATAACATGTCGGCAGGACGTAAGCGTGTGTCTCTATCTCCACTAAGCCCGATATCAACTTCTTTACGAGCTGAAATCCCCGAACGAGTGCATATGTCAACAAGGTTGTCGCGAACTATGTTATGTCGATGTTTAATACCAATTAAACCAGCACAAGATACAGCATGGTCCCCATAAATATCCCCCATAAAGACCCTCGAACAAGCTGAGCACGACATTTGCACAGAGAATAGAGGAATACCAAGTCGATAACATAGTACACATCGGTAGGTCCTAACATTTATAGTCTGGCCTAACCCAGAGATAGGAACCACCCTAAGCCAGTCCGAAGTATGGTCCTCCATTTGAGTTTTCCATAACGCCATCTGTCGAGTAGATAAAGAATAGGTAGATGTAACACCCCGACTAAGGCGGAAACACGAGATGTCACAGAACGACATGGTACAAAGATTTAAATATAAAACATCAACATAAAGTTTCAATGCCATTCAAATTCAAAAGATTACAAGTTCAAGTTGACGTTTAATAAACGTTACATAACCAAATTCATAATCAAAGGATCAGATGTTCGCATTACTAGTCCAACATGCAACAAACAAACACATCATCCAAGAGGCGATCCATAGTGCTAACTTACTGCCCTAGACCTGAAAAGCATGAAGAAAAAGTTTCAACTACGAGAGTTGAGTGAGTTCATAGGTTTATTCTACCAAATATACGTACAATTGATTCAAATTATGAAGTAGTAAATCATATAGTTTTCAAGAATTTCCTTCATAATATCCGTACCCAAACCGTATGTTCAAAACATAATTTCCATCCATAATAATAATAAATTTCCATTCAGCCAAAGCATAATTTGATGAGTAAATGCTTGAGCCACTACTAAGACCATTTCCTGTCCCAACATAATATTTCATTTCATAGCACAAGCTGTCAATAAAGTGCAATTAATAAAGAAGGGGATCGTGCCATGGAGACGACCGCCTAATATAAAGTAGATTAGAGCACCGCTCAGGTCGGACTGGCAATGAAAGTGGCCACAAAGGCAACCAACATTCCACCGTTACCTATTTTAGTGGGTGAGTGGACGACTCCTAGTTGCGCAACCCTCTAACTACAGGCCTCCCCTTTCGGAGTTAATAGTAGCGTACCGAAGTGATACAGTTTGACAGAACTCAAGCTCATCATATAACTTATAACACATTGAACATACAATATATCCCATTTCATAATCATTCTTTCAAGAATCATTCATATATATAAAGCAATTTTATTTATCATGCTTTTCACCCCGAAAGTAAAACACATAAAAGAGTTTGAAAGGAGGCTATGACTCACTTGATTTGAGAGTGTTAGGGGCTGATCAAATGCAAGATCTTCGTCTAGTCTTGTTGCTCCCCAAGCAAGCCTAAACCATGGTATTTATATATACACAACGTAAGTGTGTGTAGCATGAACTAGTGTGCTAGATCATGAGATGTATACTAGTAGACTTGCCCATCTTTGATTGTTACTTAATTGTGGAATTCAAGTGCATTATGATGCTCTCATTATTTGGTTAAAAGAGATTTGGTGGTAGGAGTCGTTTTCTCATTATACGTTTTTGTATGTTTATTGGAATTTCGGTAGTTTGGCTTTGATTTATATGATCTCCATTGTATACTTTACTTAATAATAATATTTGACATTAGTGGTCTTATAATATTAATATTTATGTATATTTTCTGATTTGTAATTATCTATTTAATTTAATAATATTTAATTACTTATTTATTCACTTTATTGATTTATTAACTAAATAATTCCTTAAAAATACTTTTAAGTGTCATAATTGTCTTTATAAATTATGAATAATTTTATTTGAGTTATATTCTGATATATATGCTTCTTAATTTATAATTTCATGTTTTATACTTTTATTTGTGTATTTTCCATTAATTTTAATAATAATGTTTAATTAGTTATTTTTACTTAATTAATTATCTTTAAATTATGTAACACATGTCTCTTGACTCTTAGCTATTTTTATCCAGTAGGTTTTAGTTCTTTTATCAATGGTTAAGAAGATTTATCCAAATTCATGATTTACATAATTTATTTATTGATTTATTTGCCTTTTAATTACCATTTAAATTCAATAATTCATGGAAATTCTTAGAAATCACTACACAATATTTTAGTCAAAAATACCAGGCCTTTTAGGCAACTTTTATCAATAAAAACTCATATCAATTCAACCTCTCTTGTGTCTTGCTTATTTTGAGGATTTTAAGCTTAAAAAATCGTTTACCGAAATAGTGATTTTAGCCTCATTTCCTAAGCTATTAAGGTACTTCAAAATGGATTTTCATTCTCATTTCAATATTTACAGTAAGTCCATCATATTTTGGTGATTCAAGTCGTGATAGTGGTGGTAGTGTGATATGTGCAATTTAATGCTTTCGGTTAGTGATTATTTGACCCGAAAAGGTGATTTTTGAGCTTATTCTTGCCATGCATCAAGTGACTTGAGTTTTATACTTTTGAAATAACTTATTTCCAGTAGGTTTATCATATTTTCTTGGTCATAAGATTATGGTGCATATGTGTGCTCAAAATGCATTTTTGCGTGTTTTCGGTTTATGATTTCTAGCTTATTTTAACATGTTTTGATTCAAGCTTTATATCCTTGATATTTTATCAAATTTTCCAGAATATTATCATCAAAATTAACATATTTTTCAGTTATGACAAGTCCATATTCATCTCATAATCCAACAAAAGATCCAACTTTCTTAGATCTAAACATGCATGTAATCATCTCATCATTTTAACAACAAATCTTTATCCATCTTTAATCCATCAACATAAAAACATATTTTTATGAAAAACTCCAGAAATATATTCATCAAAATATATAAAAATATAATCATCTTTCAAAGGAAGAATCACTTTAAAAGCTACTTAATCTATAACAACACTTTTGGGTCTTAAACTTGTTGAATCCTTGGATCTTTCTTCTTAGATTCGACATGCATGAGCATGGAAAGAAAGATCCTATCAACTTTTCCCTCATCAAGTGTATATTACAAAGAAAACAAGAAGAAAGTATGAGTTTTTGATAAACCTTTGAATATAAACAAGAACAAGATTAGATCTAATAAAAAGGATGAAGATTATACCCTCTTGGATTCGGTTTTGATGTTGAGAATATGGCAGATTTTTCGTGGCTTTTGAAGCTCCAAATAACCCTTATTCTAACCTTAAAACAACCCTTAAACCTTGCTTGATTCAACCCCTTAGTAATCTATCTTAAAACCCTTATTATTAACAAGTGTTTATGTTGATTTTCTTCCCCTTTTTCCTTGCTTGTGGCTGCCGAAATTAGAGAGGAAAAGGAAGAGAGAAAGTTGTTGTTTGAGTGTAAGAGTATGTGTGTGTGTGTTGGGAAGAGAAAAGACTTGAGTATGTTGTTGTATGGGGAGTGTAAAGAGTGTAAATTTGAAATGAGGGTATGTGTGTGTGTGTCTTGGGGCCGCCCTCATGGGGGGTTGAAGGGTTTCTATCTTCTTCTTTTTTTTATAAAAGTGTAAGTATATTTGTATAAAATGTATATGTGTATGGATATTTATTTTAACTAGTTAGCACAAGTTTAGGACATGTATTTGTGTTCATAGTTATATATGTACATAGCCGTGTGTATGTGTATATATTTATATACATTTGTAATTTAAAATTGTTACTTGATCCAATTAGTTATAATCTTGCATTTATATTCGTCATGTACTTATATACTTATTATTATTCAAGCATTTTCATGCATCTAAGGAGTTATAAATAATTTGAAGGTGCTCAAGGTATTTTCATGCCAAATATTATTTATTTGGCTTGATGATTTAATTTGTTGGTCATTCATAAGAATTTTTGATTGTTATCTCAACTTGTGAGACTCACTTTATTATTTATAGTTTGATCGAACATTAATAAGGTTTTTGTTCAATGGTATTTCATTTGATTAATTTGGAACTAAATAATAGTTTTAGATTGCTAATTTAGGGGCATTAACTACTAGCTTCAAGTATAACTATGGCTTGCGGGATCATAGACAACATAACTAGCACATATATAATATTAAAAAGTAGGGTTGTTACATCCTTACCCCTTAGAAGAATTCCGTCTCGGAATTTGAATTTGCTTAGGGAGTAAGTGCGGATATTTCTCACGTATAAAGTCCTCGCGTTCCCACGTAAACTCGGGTCCGCTTTTCGTATCCCATCTAACTTTAACGATAGGGATCTTGCTTCTCTTTAGGCACTTCTCATCGCGGTCGAGAACTTCTATCGGCTCCTCACGAAATTGGAGCTTATCTTCCACCCGTAGTTCCTCGAGTGGGACTACTTTCGAATCATCCTCCACACATTTCTTCAAGTTCGACACATGGAATGTGTCATGAACATCTCCCAATTCTTGGGGTAATTTCAACTTATAGGCTACGGACCTATTCTAGCAATAATTTCAAATGGCCCAATGTATCGGGGGCTCAACTTTCCTCTTTTGCCGAACCTTACGGTTCCCTTCCATGGCGACACCTTTAATAGCACCTTGTCGCCAACCTCAAATTCTAGGGGCTTCCTTCTTTGATCCGCATAACTCTTTTTCCGATCTCTTGCGGCCTTAAGCTTTTCTTTAATGATCGCCACCTTGTCCGTTGTCTCTTGGACAAAATCAACGGTAGCTAGGCTTCTTTCACCCGCCTCTACCCAACACATGGGTGATCTACATTTACGCCCGTATAGAGCTTCAAACGGTGCACACTGTATGCTAGAGTGATAACTATTGTTGTAAGTAAATTCCGCGTATGGCAAGTGTTCATCCCAACTTCCACTGAATTCTAATGCGCAAGCCCTTAGCATATCCTCCAGCGTTTGTATTGTACGCTCACTTTGCCCATCCGTTTGTGGGTGGTAAGCCGTGCTTAATGCTAACGTAGTGCCCATTGCTTCTTGCACAAGACCCCAGAAACGTGAGGTAAACCTACCATCCCTATCGGATATTATGGACAGAGGTACACCATGTAATATCACAATCTTTTCAACGTACAAGCGAGCTAAACGCTCAGTGTTCCAATCTTCTTTGATGGGGATGAAATGAGCTGATTTCGTAAGACGATCAACAATCACCCATATAGCATCATGACCTTTCTTTGTCCGAGGCAATTTCGTCACTAGGTTCATTGCTATTTGCTCCCACTTCCACTCGGGAATTTCCGGCTGCTTTAAAAGTCCAGCTGGCTTTTGGTGCTCAGCTTTGACCATCGCACAAGTCATGCATCGGCTCACATATAGGGCTACATCACCTTTCATCCCAGGCCACCAAAAGTCCCTTTTTAGACCTTGGTACATTTTATCCGCTCCCGGATGAATCGAGTATTTTGAATTGTGAGCTTCATTCATTAGTACCTCTCTCAGCCCATTGATCTTTGGGACCCAAGCTCTTCCTTTGAAATACAAGATGCCTTCATCATCCCTATCGAACCTTGTTTCTACCCCACTCAAGGCCTCTTTTTCAATATTCTTCCCTTCAAAAGCCTTTGCTTGATCTTCTAAGAATTTGTCCCTTAGAGACATTTTCACTCGTAAGTGGTTAATTCTTGTCCTCGACACCTTAGTGCTCACCTTCCTACTAAGAGCGTCAGCAACAACATTTGCCTTTCTGGGGTGGTACTTAATTTCGCACTCGTAATCGTTAAGCAGCTCCATCCACCTCCTTTGCCTCATGTTCAACATCTTCTGATCGAAGATGTGTTGCAAGCTCTTGTGATCGGTAAATATGGTGCACTAGGTGCCATAAAGATAATGTCGCCATATCTTCAAGGCAAACACTACGGCTCCTAGCTCCAAATCGTGTATCGAATAATTCTTTTCATGTGGCTTCAGTTGCCTAAATGCGTATGCAATAACCTTGTCTCTTTGCATTAGTACGCACCCTAGCCCTTTATTCGACGCATCACAATACACTACAAATCCTTCCATTCCATCCGGCAATGCTAGTATTGGTGCTTCACACAACATGTTCTTAAGCGTTTGAAACGCTTGCTCTTGTTCTTCACCCCATTCGAACTCTCTTGACTTTTGGGTCAATTGGGTTAAAGGTACCGCAATCTTAGAGAATCCTTGAATGAACCTCCTATAATAACCCGCCAAACCTAGGAAGCTACGCACTTCTGTTGGTGTCTTGGGTGTCTCCCATTTCTTGATTGCTTCTATCTTAGACGGATCTACATGGATTCTTTCTTCGTTCACAATGTACCCCAGAAATTGGACTTGACGGAGCAAAAATTCACACTTAAAAAACTTAGCATATAGCTTCTCATCTCTAAGTAACTGCAAGATTATCCTCAGGTGCTTCTCGTGCTCCTCCTTACTTCTAGAGTATATCAAAATGTCATCGATGAACACTATGACGAATTTGTCCAAGTATGGCCTACAAATCCTATTCATTAGGTCCATGAAAACGGCTGGCGCATTTGTGAGACCAAATGGCATCACCAGAAACTCATAATGCCCATAGCGAGTTCTAAAGGCCGTTTTAGGTACATCTTCTTCTCGTACCCTCAACTGATGATAGCCGGACCTAAGGTCAATTTTCGAGAAATGCGACGCTCCTTGCAGTTGATCGAACAAATCGTCTATTCGCGGCAGCGGATATCTATTCTTGATCGTCAATTTATTCAACTCTCTATAGTCGATGCACATTCTCAAAGATCCATCCTTTTTCTTGACAAAGAGAATTGGCGCACCCCATGGCGAAGTACTAGGCTGGATTAAACCTTTATCAAGCAATTCTTGCAATTGCTCTGAGAGTTCTCGCATTTCGGAGGGCGCTAGCCTATACGGTGCTTTGGCTACGGGGGCTGCCCCGGGAACTAAATCGATAGTAAACTCTACTTGTCTCGCTGGGGGAAGTCCAGGTAGTTCGTCCGAAAATATATCTAGAAAATCTCTAACCACTGTTACCTTGAGAGGATCCTTATCTTTCACTCGTTTATCCACTAC
Organism: Erigeron breviscapus; assembly: GCA_034093135.1. Classification (NCBI taxonomy): domain Eukaryota; kingdom Viridiplantae; phylum Streptophyta; class Magnoliopsida; order Asterales; family Asteraceae; genus Erigeron; species Erigeron breviscapus. The sequence goes on along the minus strand of CM067171.1, from coordinate 90,669,603 downwards.
TTGTGCCAAGTATGTGTGGTATTCCTTGCGTAAATACTTCCTCACTTTCATAGACGACACTATCTTGGGTTGGACTCCCACCTTATGGCCTTGAACTATTAGCACCTCACCGCTATCTAAAGGAATTTTAATGATCTTTTCATGGCAAAGTATTTCAGCACGCATTTTCGATAACCAATCCATTCCTACTATCACATCAAAACTTCCTACTTCTATGGGAATCAAGTCTATACTATAATCCTTCTCATCTAAAGTTAACTTACAATCAGCAATAATTTCCCTAGTCTTATACTCGTTTCCATTAGCATATTCAACATAATAAGTTTCCTCAAGCTCACTAGGTATCTTATCAATTAATTCTTTAAATTCAAAGGAAATGAAACTTCTCTCGGCTCCAGAATCAAACAACATAGAGGCATAGACATTATTTAATGGAAACGTACCTACGATGACATTTGGGTCATCACGTGCCTCATTTGCTCCCATTGCATACACCCGTCCTCTTGTTGGACCTCCTTGATTTCCTTGGTTCACGTTGTTACCTTGATTCCCTCCATTTGCTCTATTCCCACCATTTCATTGGTTCACTCGATTCCCATTATTTCCTTGGTTTGCTTGATTCCCACGGTTGCCAACATTTCGAAAATCCCCACGATTATTGTTCATGTTCCCACGACCTCCTTGAGCCTTTCCCAACCTAGGGCAAGCATTCCTCCAATGATCCATAGCTCCACATTCACGACATGCTCCGGGATTTCCTCCAACTCTTGCTCCACTTCGGCAATAGGCATCAAGGTGTCCAAATCGGTTGCAAGTCGTGCATTGCTTACATTCTCCTCGATGGTGGTTGCCGCAACGGTTTCATCTTGGCGGCATGCCACCGTTTGGGGTGGGGTTAGCATCGACAATTCCATAGTTTCTCACTACTTTTTGTCTTTTATCTGGCCCATTACCTTTCCTATCACCAAATCGATTTCCTCCTCCTTGCCTTGAGCTTGATTCACCACGCGAGTATCTTCCACTCCTAACCAAGTCATTTACTAACTTGGTTGCCAAGCTTATAGCTTCTTCAATTGTGGTGGGGTTCGCGGCCGTGACCATCAATCTGATCTCAGGTACTAATCCATAGATAAACCTTTCAACCTTCTTAGCCTCGGTGTTCACCATCTCAGGTACTAGCACACACAACTCGTGGAAGCGAATGGCATATGCCTCCAGCTCCATTCCTTTCATAGTATGGCCCCAAAATTCAATCTCCAACTTTTGCACCGCTGGGCGGGGACAGTATTCCCGCTTCATTTCCTCCTTGAGTTGCTCCCAAGTCAAAGCATTCATTACGGCGTGACCTCTCGTAGTGACTCGGAGGTTCCACCAAGTGAGTGCCCTTCCTTGGAGCTTGCTAGCCGCAAACTTGACACGGTCGGCCGGTGCGCAATCGATGATGTTCAAAGTGGCTTCCATGCTTTGGAACCATGTGAGCAATCCAACAGGACCTTCCGTCCCATAAAACTCCTTGGGGTTGCAAGACGTGAAAGTCTTGTAAGCATTCCTTTCATTAGCATTGCCTCCTCCATCTTGTCTCCTAGCCGTGTTAAGTGTAGCGGTCACATTCTCCGCAATTTGGGTGGCAATGTTTGGCATGACAGCATTGATTTGTTGAGAGATAAGCTCAGCTAACTCGGTTCTTCGCCGGGCCTCTTCCTCTTGGCGCCGAGCCGCATCACTTGTTTCCTCGCTGGTCCTTCGTGGTGCCATGTCTCTACAAAGGATAATATAGTTTAGTCATTCGTGTATTGAATCATATGACATAAACTCGACTCACGACTTCTTGACCTCACACGAGTATATCTAAAGTTACTTAGTGCATGGAGGTCTCGTTTGCACACATATGTATATGTGTATCCCGATTCATCTTCCTTTTCTTAATCACGACACACTTGTCATTATGAGTAATTAAATGGCTAGGAAAAATTCTAAAATTAATCAACCATGCTTTCTAGGTTAGCTAAGAGAATTACAGAATCTGTGTACGAATTTGGAGCACGTAAAAGTGGCTTAAGATGGACGATCTGGGAAAAACTCATAAAATATAAAACGTAGCCCTATGAGTTAAGTTTCACCTCCAACTGGAATCAGGTCAAAATACGAAATAGAACTCCAGATATGGCCGTTCTACTAAAAGTGGTCAGAACTGATTTCCTGCTGTAACTATAACCTTTATAATACGGATAACTATAACACAAGAAGGATAACACATAATGTAACCATAGAGGGGCATTAAGCATACATATATATCATTCAAGATAAGTTTACAAAATTGCTACATGCCAAATACGATGTGATCATCGTCACATATAAGCTAGAAAGTTCAAGAGATTGAAACAAAGTACAAACGTTCATACATCAAATAAGTTCATAAAATATAAAACGTAGCCCTATGAGTTAAGTTTCACCTCCAACTGGAATCAGGTCAAAATACGAAATAGAACTCCAGATATGGCCGTTCTACTAAAAGTGGTCAGAACTGATTTCCTGCTGTAACTATAACCTTTATAATACGGATAACTATAACACAAGAAGGATAACACATAATGTAACCATAGAGGGGCATTAAGCATACATATATATCATTCAAGATAAGTTTACAAAATTGCTACATGCCAAATACGATGTGATCATCGTCACATATAAGCTAGAAAGTTCAAGAGATTGAAACAAAGTACAAACGTTCATACATCAAATAAGTTCATAAATAAAGAAGTCCTTAGGTTCACTTCCTAAGCATGAGAGCTACCACGATAGAGCAAACAGCCGTGAGCACGCAACCCATCACAAATATCACCTCGTTAATTCGACGAACTTCCGATATCGCCATCCTCGCATAATCCCTCGTTCGATCCATGGTTCCCAAGGCTCTTTCCATCATCACCTCTTGAGTCCTTACCCTTAGTCTAGCATCCCTTAATCCATTTTCTATTCCCCACACCCTCTCCCTTTCTTCACGAGTCATACCAATGGGAGGTGGAGGGGGTACCCCATAAACTGGGCGATGTGGTTCTTCTCCTTGACGCCTATGTCCGAGATGGTACCAGGGATGATCACGAGGAAGGCGCGGCTGAAAGTATGGGTCTTGGGCTGGAAATCGCCCATCACTTAGGTTCATGGGAGCATCTTGCCTTGGCGGAGCGGGTGCTCTAGGGGCTGGTGGTGATGGTGGTGGCGAGGGCGAGCGGCGTCCGGGTTGGCTAGAGGCAACACTTCTAGCATCATCGCTTTCCGGTGGGTCTTCCGTTGGCTCGGTCTCTTCTTCTTCTTCTTCTTCTTCTTCTTCTTCTTCTTCTTCTTCTTCTTCTTCTTCTTCTTCTTCTTCTTCTTCTTCTTGGAGTGGTTGGGGAGGTTGCTCTTGCTCTAGGCGTCTCCTTTCTTCCTCTTCCATGCGGTCCACGAATCCATACAAACTCCTTGGTCTAGGGGCTGATCCGGAAGTTCCACTTGCTTGCGACATGATATTCCTACGCAAGTTACACAAGGCGTGAGATGACGACTTGACTCGAAGCTTAGACGACCATGGACGACCGACTTGACCATTGACGACCTACGTGGCAACTTACGGACAGCAAGACGTCTTGACGGACCATGAGACGACCTTAACCATTCGACAAGCAACTAACCAACTCGACCAACGACTCACAAGCTTAACAACTGAACAACGACATGATCATCCACAACCGACGACCAACTCGACTCGCACGACCAACATAAACATTTATAATTAATGTAATGACTAGGATTCAACTTGTGCATAGCTCTCATGTATTATATCTAAATGGACAAAGTAATACTAGCCAAGTGGGGGTATTAACTAAGGGTTCTAATAGGTAATGCAAACATTGGATTTGGTTATGTATCTTTTGCACCAAGAAACGTTTTTTTAAAGCTTATTTTCAAAAGACTCATTTTGAATATTCCTTAGACAACCATTTCGATCATTCCATATTAAATTTTTAGTTAGGCATAGTTGATCAGGCTATGCATAAGTAAAACAAGAATACTTTATGATCGACTCAATTGTTTAAGAAATATTCGACTCGTTTTGAAAATACGTAGGTTATAGCAAAAATTCTCTATAACCTTGTCTCTGATACCATTTTTCTGTAACACCCCGACTAAGGCGGAAACACGAGATGTCACTGAACGACATGGTACAAAGATTTAAATATAAAACATCAACATAAAGTTTCAATGCCATTCAAATTCAAAAGATTACAAGTTCAAGTTGACGTTTAATAAACGTTACATAACCAAATTCATAATCAAAGGATCAGATGTTCGCATTACTAGTCCAACATGCAACAAACAAACACATCATCCAAGAGGCGGTCCATAGTGCTAACTTACTGCCCTAGACCTGAAAAGCATGAAGAAAAAGTGTCAACTACGAGAGTTGAGTGAGTTCATAGGTTTATTCTACCAAATATACGTACAACTGATTCAAATTATGAAGTAGTAAATCATATAGTTTCCAAGAATTTCCTTCATAATAATAATAAATTTCCATTCAGCCAAAGGCATAATTTGATGAGTAAATGCTTGAGGCACTACTAAGACCATTTCCTGTCCCAACCAACATAATATTTCATTTCATAGCACAAGCTGTCAATAAAGTGCAATTAATAAAGAAGGGGATCGTGCCATGGAGACGACCGCCTAATATAAAGTAGATTAGAGCACCGCTCGGGTCGGACTGGCAATGAAAGTGGCCACAAAGGCAACCAACATTCCACCGTTACCTATTTTAGTGGGTGAGTGGACGACTCCTAGTTGCGCAACCCTCTAACTACAGGCCTCCCCTTTCGGAGTTAATAGTAGCGTACTGAAGTGATACAGTTTGACAGAACTCAAGCTCATCATATAACTTATAACACATTGAACATACAATATATCCCATTTCATAATCATTCTTTCAAGAATCATTCATATATATAAAGCAATTTTATTTATCATGCTTTTCACCCCGAAAGTAAAACACATAAAAGAGTTTGAAAGGGGGCTATGACTCACTTGATTCGAGAGTGTTAGGGGCTGATCAAATGCGAGATCTTCATCTAGTCTTGTTGCTCCCCAAGCAAGCCTAAACCATGGTATTTATATATACACAACGTAAGTGTGTGTAGCATGAACTAGTGTGCTAGATCATGAGATGTATACTAGTAGACTTGCCCATCTTTGGTTGTTACTTAATTGTGGAATTCAAGTGCATTATGATTCTCTCATTATTTGGTTAAAAGAGATTTGGTGGTAGGAGTCGTTTTCTCATTATACGTTTTTGTATGTTTATTGGAATTTCGGTAGTTTGGCTTTGATTTATATGATCTCCATTGTATACTTTACTTAATAATAATATTTGACATTAGTGGTCTTATAATATTAATATTTTATGTATATTTTCTGATTTGTAATTATTATTTAATTTAATAATATTTAATTACTTATTTATTCACTTTATTGATTTATTAACTAAATAATTCCTTAAAAATACTTTTAAGTGTCATAATTGTCTTTATAAATTATGAATAATTTTATTTGAGTTATATTCTGATATATATGCTTCTTAATTTATAATTTCATGTTTTATACTTTTATTTGTGTATTTTCCATTAATTTTAATAATAATGTTTAATTAGTTATTTTTACTTAATTAATTATCTTTAAATTATGTAACACATGTCTCTTGACTCTTAGCTATTTTTCTCCAGTATGTTTAGTTATTTTTATCAATGGTTAAGAATATTTAGCCAAATTCATGATTTACATAATTTATTTATTGATTTATTTGCCTTTTAATTACCATTTAAATTCAATAATTCATGGAAATTCTTAGAAATCACTACACAATATTTTAGTCAAAAATGCCAGGCCTTTTAGGCAACTTTTATCAATAAAAACTCATATCAATTCAACCTCTCTTGTGTCTTGCTTATTTTGAGGACTTTAAGCTTAAAAAATCGTTTACCGAAATAATGATTTTAGCCTCATTTCTTAAGCTATTAAGGTACTTCAAAATGGATTTTCATTCTCATTTAAATATTTACAGTAAGTCCATCATATTTTGGTGATTCAAGTCGTGATAGTGGTGGTGGTGTGATATGTGCAATTTAGTGCTTTCGGTTAGTGATTATTTGACCCGAAAAGGTGATTTTTGAGCTTATTCTTGCCATGCATCAAGTGACTTGAGTTTTATACTTTTGAAATAACTTATTTCCAGTAGGTTTATCATATTTTCTTGGTCATAAGATTATGGTGCATATGTGTGCTCAAAATGCATTTTTGCGTGTTTTCGGTTTATGATTTCTAGCTTATTTTAACATGTTTTGATTCAAGCTTTATATCATTGATATTTTATCAATTTTTCCAGAATATTATCATCAAAATTAACATATTTTTCAGTTATGACAAGTCCATATTCATCTCATAATCCAACAAAAGATCCAACTTTCTTAGATCTAAACATGCATGTAATCATCTCATCATTTTAACAACAAATCTTTATCCATCTTTAATCCATCAACATAAAAACATATTTTTATGAAAAACTCCAGAAATATATTCATCAAAATATATAAAAATATAATCATCTTTCAAAGGAAAAATCACTTTAAAAGCTACTTAATCTATAACAACACTTTTGGGTCTTAAACTTGTTGAATCCTTGGATCTTTCTTCTTAGATTCGACATGCATGAGCATGGAAAGAAAGATCCTATCAACTTTGCCCTCATCAAGTGTATATTACAAAGAAAACAAGAAGAAAGTATGAGTTTTTGATAAACCTTTGAATATAAACAAGAACAAGATTAGATCTAATAAAAAGGATGAAGATTATACCCTCTTGGATTCGGTTTTGATGTTGAGAATATGGCAGATTTTTCGTGGCTTTTGAAGCTCCAAATAACCCTTATTCTAACCTTAAAACAACCCTTAAACCTTGCTTGATTCAACCCCTTAGTAATCTATCTTAAAACCCTTATTATTAACAAGTGTTTATGTTGATTTTCTTCCCCTTTTTCCTTGCTTGTGGCTGCCGAAATTAGAGAGGAAAAGGAAGAGAGAAAGTTGTTGTTTGAGTGTAAGAGTATGTGTGTGTGTGTCTTGGGGCTGGCCTCATGGGGGGATTTTGAAGGGTTTCTATCTTCTTTTTTTTTAAAGTGTAAGTATATTTGTATAAAATGTATATGTGTATGGATATTTATTTTAACTAGTTAGCACAAGTTTAGGACATGTATTTGTGTTCATAGTTATATATGTACATAGCCGTGTGTATGTGTATATATTTATATACATTTGTAATTTAAAATTGTTACTTGATCCAATTAGTTATAATCTTGCATTTATATTCGTCATGTACTTATATACTTATTATTATTCAAGCATTTTCATGCATCTAAGGAGTTATAAATAATTTGAAGGTGCTCAAGGTATTTTCATGCCAAATATTATTTAGTTGGCTTGATGATTTAATTTGTTGGTCATTCATAAGAATTTTTGATTGTTATCTCAACTTGTGAGACTCACTTTATTATTTATAGTTTGATCGAACATTAATAAGGTTTTTGTTCAATGGTATTTCATTTGATTAATTTGGAACTAAATAATAGCTTTAGATTGCTAATTTAGGGGCATTAACTACTAGCTTCAAGTATAACTATGGCTTGCGGGATCATAGACAACATAACTAGCACATATATAATATTAAAAAGTAGGGTTGTTACAGTAGATTCAGCCGTTTGGGTGACACGTGTGAAATATATATCTGCCAATTTCTTCATGAGTTTGGGGGCATCGATCTCACTCGAACCACCCAAAAGGTCAATCCCTATTTTAGCATTAAAAGTACCCACAACATCATTAAAGGAAGGCCCATAAACTTCCAATACCAGAGTGTTGGAGTAGCTTAGTTTGCAAGTTAACAGATTGGAGTATAGACGAGAGGAAAGCATAGTTCAAGACATCACCCGCAAAATAAACACTAAGCCCACCAAAGGCAAAGGGTAATGTGGCAAACCTCCATTGCCAATCACCAAAACCAGATCCAGAAGAAGTAACAATGCGCTCTAGAGAAGAACGGAGGGCCGCATCAAAAGAAATCTGAGCACATTCGAAGACCCGGGGAGGACATGTGCGCATAGCAAAATATAACTTGGAGATACCGGTACAGGCACGAAGAAGCAACAACTCACACTGAGGGTCATTAAGCTTAGCAACGGCGTCCATAAGCTCAATGGTTTTAGCAACCCTTTTCATAACAAGTTTGCTACTAAAATCAAGATCCATACTAGCAGGCCTACCCAGTAATTTAACACCATTCAAAGGTCGTGCAATATTAGGCGGGAAAACACCCGCAAGCCTACTTCTGGGGTCTTCCTTAGGCCAAAATATCTCAGTTTTATCGACATTGAGATGCAATCCACAACGAGGTCCATCCACCATAATAAGCTCTAAAACCTTCCCAACGACCAAAGTATCTCCAATAACCGTGCCGTCGTCTAGATACCAAGCTTGAAAGGAAAGACTAAATGAATCTTTAATCTTGCATGCTAAAGGATGTAACACTAAGGCAAAAAGCAAAGGCCCAAGTGGATCACCATGTTGCACACCTTGGTGTGACCATAAGATGTGTTCACCATAATATAATCTTGCTGGGTTGGAGTAACAAAATTCCACCCACCGAGAAATAGCACGACAATGAAGGCGAACCTCTTGTAGCATAACCTCACGATCCACCAAATTGAAGGCATTTTTGAAATCAACCAACAACATTGAGAGACCCAAGTCATCCCCACGCTCCTCAATAAATCGATTCACAACATGAAGAATAGCCTCCCCCCACCAGATACCCCAACACCAAACTGTAAATCATTTAAATAGCCATCCAAAGAATGGCCAATCATAGAAGCACAAACCTTGGAAACCAAACGGCTCCAAACAGTCCCCACAGCAATAGGACGGATACCGCTCCCTAGCTTGATCAACGGTGTGAGAGGAGCACTAGCAATATACTCACCCAACCCCCTCGGACATTTACCATCAAGAAAGAGATTCACCACATGGGTGATAGAAGTGATTAACTCATCAGAAATAGCTACAGCGGCACCACTTAAACAATCCAAAAGGTGTTGGGCACGTAAACCATCCCGACCACAAGACGTACCACGAGGAAAAAGAATTTATAAAGTTTAGTAAAGGGTAATATTGCCATTTACTATGGTATATATACAAATACTTTTAAATAAATTCCATTGAATTCTGTGAACCAAACATATGACATATTTTAAAACTTTCATATTCCAATTCCTTTGAGAAATTCCAATTCCATCAAAAACATTCTGTGAACCAAACGACCCTCATATTCAAAATAAAAAGAAAACCTACATGCTTAGCTTAATCAGTATTCTTATTCGGTTTCCCTTGTACCGAACCGATTGGTACCGAAATCGTTTTCCCCAAATATCCAATGCCGATATTGATACCGGTACGGTACCGGTTCAGTTTCGGTTTTTCGGAAATTTTGCTCATGCCTACCAAAAAGGAAATGTGCCACTTTTTTTAATAGACTTACCACAACGGTACATTATTGACTTGTACATCCAGCTTTAAAATTTATATGTTATGGTACATATCAAAAATAATGGTACGGATATCACTTTTTATAACAAAAAGCAAGAGTCCTTTCACATTCAATCTTTTTATTCTATAATACGATTTTCCAACTAATCCAAAGTTACCAAAATATAAAAATAAAATCTTGTTAAAAGAAAGAGAATTTGCATATGCTTTTAATAAATAACCTAATAAACTTTTTAAAACCTTAAAACATAATAAGCATAATTACTCATTATTTTTTTCTAAGTTAATCATCTAATTTTACCAAATGTGGTATTTAAAAGGATTTATTATTTTCTTAAAAGAAAATATCTCAATGGTGCCCCTCTCTCTTCCCCAATTTTGACCTAGCTCATATAAAATAATATATAACCTATACATATATATACACACATGCAAAATTTTTTTTACAATACGCACATAATCTTGGTCAAATCCATTTTAAATTTCAAAATCACCCACACTCACATCCCTTCCGATTCTCCTCTGTATCCAATTGTTCGGAAATTAAAATCAGTAAAATTTATCGATTAACGATTATGCTTAGGGTTTCAGAAAAAGAATGCCGGTGTTGCGCAGTGGTGTACGACTTGGCCGTGATTCTCCTGTGGTAGTAATTGATAATAATAATAATAAGATTAATAGTAATAAGAAAAAGAAGAAGGAAACCGGTACGGCCGGTAAGGCGGTGAAGCGATCAGAAGGTAAGTACGTGAAGAAACGCGCTGCGGTTGCCAAGGAAGCTGCGGCGGCTGCTGCGGCGGCGGTTGTTGTTGAAGTGAAAGAAGAGGAAAAAGTGTGTGTGAAACAAGAAGAAGAAAAAGCAATGGCGGATGGCAGTGGTGGATTGAGTGCTAATAGATTTTCTGGTCAGGAAGAAGAAGGAAATACTGCTCCTTTTCCTGATAAGGTATACATATAGTTTCTGTTTATATACATATATTTTTTATATATCTGTTATTTATATCTGTATATATAATTGTTTAAATATGTTTTTGTTGATATCATTATATGAATTGTTGATTTGTGGTTATATGTGTAGTTTAAGAAAGTAAATTGTTTATACGTATTAGTTTCTGCACCAGTTTTGTGAACTGGCTATATACTAAATTCACATTCTTTTGATGTTTTAAATTGTCAATTATATATGCTAAAAGAATTGTGAAGTTTTGGTTTTATATAAATATCACTATACCTTAAAGTATTGATAGTTCAATTGGATGAATTTTTTGTTCGTTTAGAGAAATTAGTATGCCTGATGATAACTAGCTTTATTAATGTCCAATGTTGCGGCTTTTGATGGTTAATGGTGTTTTCTTGCCGTGCTCTGCGGTGTGTAAGAGTGGGTAAGGTGGTGAGGTGGTACAGCTTTAGTGGCTGTGTTTAATCTTAAATTTGGGGGAGGATAAATGCTTGATGTAATAATATCCGGAGTAGTTTAGAAGTATAGGTTGTGCTATTTATCTATGGACCTAGTTAAAGTATCTAAATTCAAAGTATGCAGATAACCTGTTTGAAGCAAGTGGCATAACTGTGTACATAGTTGTACGAGATCGTGTGCTCACTCAATGTTGCAATACTCTTACATTGATTTTTTAAGAAGTTAAGAAAATATGATCTTGTCTTGTGCTTCTTATAGCGGAAACCCAAAATGTCAATGCTTGCCAAATGAGCTTTGGGAGTTTACTTGGCTGACCACTTCTGAATTGGGAATCTGCTAATGAGCACTTTAACCCAAATATTTATGGTTGAATTGGAAAATATCAGAAGTATAATCACTATTTTCTTCCTTATTGAAATATGGATTTCAGATTGATGTATTCTCTCATTTATCTTCCTAGCACGAACAAGAAACGTATTTCAGGTCATCTGATTGTGATGTTCCCTCACACACTATCCTAAACTACTTATAATCAATTCTTAGATAGTGCTTGAAGCATACTCTAACTTTGGGAGTCACTGACTGGTCTAAAAAGTAAAAACCAGGTTTTAACTTTTTACCTTAGGAAAGTGTAAGCTAGAGAAATGAGAAATCTAATTAAGAACTGGATACATGGGATTTCACATCAGATGTGTGCTAAGTTGCATGATTTTCCCTGTCTAAGGTGTGATGACACAAGTCGAAAGCTACATGCTCATTGTTTCTGCCAAATTTGTTAGGCCAGCTACCAACTATTCCGCCGTTCAAAAAAAAAAAAAAAAGCTACCAACTATTCCGTCATATTATATCATCACAAACACCATGTGCCAAATGTGTTTATATATTAAAATTAACCCTTTCAGATTGATATCTAAAGGGTAGCATGATAGGTGACATTGTGACTTTGTTATATGAAAGGGTCAATTGGACTACTATTAATTGTAAAGAGTCCAGTGCACAAGGTTACTCCTGTTCTGTATATGTAGATGGATGCCTGTCATAATTGAAAGAGAGATCTACAATTCGAAAAGTTAAAAAGAAATTAGAGATTCAGTAAATGGAAGTATTGTGGTTTTCATTATATTGTTCGTTTATCTTATACTTATCATTGGGGACCTGCATGGATTATTGAATATCCTAGTTAAGCTTTCAAAGTCAGTACCAGCTAACTTGTTTTATCTTTTGTTTTTGGCTACTTTCAGGTTCAAGTAGGTGGATCCCCTCATTATAAGGTGGAGAAAAAGTTAGGAAAAGGTGGGTTTGGTCAAGTATTTGTAGGCCGTCGTGTTTCTGGTGGAACTGATCGAATATCAGGTCCTGGTGCTACAGAGGTAGTGTTTTGGTATCAAGCAATCAAGTTTAGATTTAATGAGAATCTGTTTTTTTGAGGTCTAACTTTTGCTGTCCATTTTCTTTAATTATGAGATTGGCAGGTAGCTCTTAAGTTTGAGCATAGAAACAGCAAAGGCTGCAGTTATGGTCCTCCATATGAGTGGCAAGTTTACAAGTATGTGTGTGTGTGTGTGTGTGTGTTTATTGGCGGTTTTTAAATCTATTTTTGCAGTTTTATTTTCTAATTTATAACAAATAACATCTCCGGGTTTTGGTGGAACAGTACTCTGGGTGGCATTCATGGAGTGCCTAAAGTTCATTATAAAGGAAAACAAGGAGATTACTATGTTATGGTATGTTACTCAGTTTCTTGCTTAACTAAATGAATCATTGATCATTCTATAATAATAACATTAATCTGTCTCTCTCGTCATAATATTCCAGGTTATGGATATGCTTGGACCTAGTTTGTGGGATGTTTGGAATTCTTCTGGGCAGTCGTGAGTTCTTAACCTTGCGGACCTAAACCAACGATTTTAGCTCATTTATCTTGCAGTTAACTGCATTTAAAACCAAAGTTTTTGTTTTAATCTTGTTTTGGTATTTTATTTTTGTATTATGAGTTTCATTTCTTTTGAGTTGTTTTTTAGGAACTGCACACCATGAGTAATCAGGAAAAAACATATGTTCATTCATGTGAGTTGATTTGTTGATTTTGTATGTTTTTGCCAGGATGTCATCAGAAATGGTAGCTTGTATAGCTGTGGAGTCTTTATCGATTTTGGAGAAGATGCACGCAAGAGGGTATGGCCTTTAATTATTCGGATTCTTTGTTATTAGCTCTCTCATTGTGATACTCGATATATATGAGTATATGGAAAGTTTATTTTGTTCTCTTACATGCTATACTGTTGGAACTAGTTATGTGCATGGAGATGTAAAGCCAGAGAACTTTTTACTTGGTCAACCATCAACACCTCAAGAGAAGAAATTATTTCTTGTTGACCTTGGGCTTGGTATGACATCCTGTCTGCATTGTTAGATGACTTTTCCCATTTTACTCGTATAATTATGAATTCTTATATATGTGATATATGCAGCAACTAAGTGGCGTGACAGTGGTCAACATGTTGATTATGATCAGAGACCTGACATGTTTAGGTAACATTTGTTTTCACCAAATAATTGAAGCAACGTCTTCATGGCGTCTTGTATACATATACTTGATATATATTCTTTTCATCTGCATAAAATCTCTTTTATGTTACTGTAGAGGAACAGTTAGATATGCGAGTGTGCACGCACACCTGGGAAGGACAGCAAGCAGAAGAGATGATCTGGAATCTCTTGCATATACTCTTGTCTTTCTTCATCGTGGTAGACTGCCTTGGCAAGGGTATCAGGTATTGCTTTGTGACACCAAAAATTCTCTTTGCTAGGTTATATTTAAGGTTTGAGAAATCTGATCATAAACACGTATATGTTTGTTAGGGTGACAACAAATCATTTTTAGTGTGCAAGAAAAAAATGACCACATCTCCTGAAATGTTGTGCTGTTTCTGCCCCCCTCCTGTAAAGCAATTTATTGAGATTGTTTGGAACATGAAGTTCGATGAAGAGCCTAATTATTCTAAACTAATATCTTTGTTTGAGGGTCTGCTTGGCCCAAATCCTTCCATAAGACCAATCAATACAGATGGAGCTCAAAAGGTGATATCTAATTTTTCAAATCATTGTTTATATGTAGTAGCTACTTCCTGTTTCTGACATACTTCTATTTTTAGATTATAACTCAAGTTGGCCAAAAACGGGGCAGATTGAATCTTGCCGAAGATGATGAAGGGCAGCCTGCAAAGAAGATTAGAATGGGAGTCCCTGCTACACAGTGGATCTCTGTTTACAATGCCAGGCAACCTATGAAACAAAGGTGCATAACTTATCTATTACAATTTCTATTTCAGATTTTATGTTTTTGACTTAATATGACATATGCTGCATCAGGTACCATTGACTTCTCTTTTATGCTGCATCAGGTACCATTACAATGTTGCCGATGCAAGACTTGCACAACATGTTGAGAGGGGAAATACAGACGGTTTACTTATCAGTTCCGTGTCTTCTTGTTCCAACCTGTGGGCTCTTATAATGGACGCTGGAACCGGCTTTACAAGTCAAGTTTATGAGCTGTCTCCTTTTTTCCTACACAAGGTAATGCCACACGATTGTTGTATATATTGCATTCTGTGCAAACCATTCTGGACTATTTATGTATTTGTCTTGGTCCTGTTTATGTTATAGGAGTGGATAATGGAACAATGGGAAAAGAACTATTACATCAGCTCTATTGCGGGTTCGAACAACGGGAGCTCTCTTGTGGTGATGTCTAAAGGTTTGTAGATGGTGTACTCATACTTGGCCATTTTTTCAACTTTGTGACTAAATTTACGAAATTGGCCCTGCAGGGACCCCATACTCTCAACAGTCGTACAAAGTAAGTGATTCTTTCCCGTTCAAGTGGATAAGCAAGAAATGGAGAGAAGGGTTCCATGTGACCTCGATGGCAACTGCTGGTACACGATGGGGTGTTGTCATGTCACGCAATGCTGGATTCAGTGATCAGGTAGAGCTTCCAAGCGTTGAAATTTTTCAGGGGCATATGTTTGCTTTTATTAGATTGCTTCTATATTGATAAAAACCTGTAGTTCACATCAACATTAAATGTGTTGCCAAATGTCTGTAGGTAGTCGAGTTGGATTTTCTGTATCCAAGTGAGGGCATCCATAGACGTTGGGATAATGGGTATCGTATCACATCAACTGCTGCCACGTCTGATCAGACTGCTCTCATCTTGAGTGTGCCTCGTCGTAAGCCCGGGGATGAAACACAGGAAACTTTACGTACATCCCAGTTTCCAAGTACACATGTCAAGGTAAGACTATTCGATGGAATCATGTGAACATTGTAGTATACTTTCCCTTTCTTGTAAGCAGTTAAAACTGCCACATCTAGTGTGAACAGCACCACTTTCTTGTATCTGTTATCTGTATCAAGGGTCACCAGTGTTGATTTCTGGTTTTGGAATGTGCAGGATAAGTGGGCAAAAAATTTGTATCTAGCATGCATTTGCTATGGAAGAACAGTGTCTTGATGATATAGCAAGGCCTGCTAGACGATTATCTTAAGTTGAGGAAGCCATTAGTCTTTTTATTACTCTTTTTTTTTTACTTGTCATTGTTTTGGTAACTGAAGAAGTAATGTTAGAAGTTGGGGTTTTACAGAAATGATGTAAGAGATTATTATTTAATATTGAAGCTGTATAGTTGGCTCCTCGTAAATGACATTTGTTGCACAAATGTTCTTACTGGCCTTTAGGCCCTAAGCCTGAAATCGGTCATGATGGTTGATGCCCAAGACCCTTAAAGGTCTTTTCTTTTTGTGTATCCAACCTCGTTGGGTAAGGCAGTAACCCGCAAGGTTATTCTTAAGAAAATTTATGTCATTATGAATAACAATACATTTATAACAGTGAGTATATATATATATTTCATAATCTAAAACATGGAATATGAAATGTGTGTAATTACTAATTAGTGAGACGGGATGACATATATTTAAATTGGCGGGAGTGAAATCAACGGTTGAAAAAGAGCCACGTCACAGTATCATATCCTAATCAATAAAAGGTCTTCCTTTTCTTTGTTACAAAAATCTGCAAACAAAGGCAAAAGAAGAGAGAAAAATGGCGTATCATCTTTCTTCTTGTGCAATCACACCTCGCTCACCTGCTCTACACTCTCAACGTACTTTACTACTCTCTTTCTATTCTTCCTTTCTATGTTAATCAATTAAACAATACTAACAATTTGAAGCTTTTCAAGTTCCAACCAACCAAGCCTTATCTCATTGTTTTTAATTCTCAAGATGCAATTTTATTTATTATTGATATTGATATTGATTTATGTATGACACACTTTCTGTTTTTCCCACTCAATATGTTTGTTGTCATACCACCTGACTGAATAAATTTAACATTTTTACTTAATAATTCAAGTTTTGATTATCAGCCAATGTGAAGCTGGTGAGCTTTCGTGTGAGATGCGTCTCCGAATCCTCCGATACCTCCTCCTCAGCTGCTGATGCCTCACCTGAACCTGTCACGAAAAAGGTTGCCTTTTTCGCCTTTATTATGCTTTCCACTGCTAATTCTTCCTTGTTTAATATGTTGAACAATAACATATCAGTAATTTCACTTAAATGTAACAGACTAATTGCCCCCTTTTTGTCATCATATACAAACATACTTACATTTTGATGTTGTTGTTACTTGTATCTATAATTGCTCCAAAACACAATATACTTTTACAGTTTTACCTTCTTTACTCATCCAAGAAACTTCGTTACATTCCGTTTCCATCCAGATATATAAGTATGTTAAACAAAATGGAAACACCCTTGTTAACTTGTGTACAATGACAATACAAAAAGAAAGAAAAGTGAAAGTACATTACATTTTGGTGCAAACAATGATTAGTATGACAGGTTTTAGATACTTGACATTCCAACAATGATTTCTAAAGTTAAGTTTATTTTGACAGACTGAAACTCAGTTGACTTCACGGAGACTATGTGTAGCGTGTTTAGCATCATCAATGGCCTTAATAAGCAATTCGACTACTTCCCATATGAAGGCAGATGCACTTGCTGCTGACTTCAAAGAAAGACCCGTGTGTCGCAACTGTATGGGCAGTGGTGCTATCATATGTAAGTTTTCATCTTAGTTTTATGTGATTAAAAAGGAATATTGGATGTTACCTTTCTGGTCCTTGAGATGTTGATTTTGTATCTAGGTGATATGTGTGGTGGTACAGGAAAATGGAAAGCTTTAAACAGAAAACGGGCTAAAGATACCTACGAGTTTACTGAATGTCCAAATTGTTATGGTATGATATTTCTTGATTTTGTTTCTTGCTGCATTTTGCTGGCACTAGAGTTATTGACAACAGTTTTTGTTGACTTGGAATACAGGCCGGGGGAAGCTTGTATGTCCTGTTTGTTTAGGTACCGGTTTACCCAACAACAAAGGTCTTCTTAGGAGGCCTGATGCCAAACAATTGCTGGATAAGATGTATAATGGACGACTACTTCCAAACTCATAAGGTCATTCTCCAACTTGCTATATTTTGTTATCGTTCTTATGGATACTGATAAGACGTCTGATAGACACAACATCAAAGTTCTATAATTTATATTTAAAAGTTCTATAATTTATATTTAGGTGTACAATGACGTGCGGCATTAGAATCTAAAAACTTATTTAGTTGTCTATATGATCCAAAATGTATCCTTTCAGGAAGGTTGAGAGTTGTTAGTCTTGATACTCACTTTTTGTTCACAGGTACAATTTGGCTCTCAGGTTATTCGTGAACATGGTATATAGAAGAGCAAAAACATGTGCATATGGGAGCAGCTTTATACAAATACCTTTTTGGAAGAGACAACCCTTACTCAAGCTGCTGCTGAGATATCGCATGCAAGATCCAGCTTTTCTCGTTTATAGACTCGAAGAAGAAATATTTTAAAATATGTATTATCATGAAAGCAGGGTTGTTAATCTGCTTATATTTTGTGAATAATTGAGGTCTGGTTTAGATAAGATGATCTTTTTGTAAGATTCTAAAGTTGCATATGAGAAAAATACAATTCTGCACTTATTAGAATTATTTTTTCTTCTTATTATTTATTTGCACTTTGTGCAATCATATTACAAAAGCCCCAGATAAACTAACTGGTCTTTAAATGTTTTTACACGTACAGATGATATTTAAATCCTAACATTTGATTAAAATATCACTAGATTATACTGAAATAGTATAATACAGTATAGTTTATATAATATGAAACACGAATTATCTATAAAAAAGAGTTCACAACTTTTGGCTAAAACTGTTTTGAGCCATTCCAAGTTTCCAACTCAGACTCGTTTTGGCCCGTACCAGGATATACGGGTTCCACTGACCTACCTGACCCACCAATTTTGCTACCTCTCTTTACAGTCGGTCAATAATCTATAAACCTCAACAAAGGCTTCCTTCAAATTATCATAAGATCATGAATTTCATTACAAACAAGGATGTATGTCAATACACCACTCGCCATTGACATCACTTTTTCTTCAGATGGTAACCCTTAAAATATGAAGTCAGATATTAAGTCCAGCATTAGTGACTTCTGTTTCTGAATCACCAATTTTCCTCTTCTTATCATTGTGGCGTTGCTTGTTCATAGATTTATCGGCTTTGGACACGATTTTTGAGACGGTAAACCCAGTGACTTCAAAATTGTGTGATCTTTGAGGGACCAAAGCATTGCGAAGGGTGACCCCGACACCATCATACGTCCAAACGCCAAGCTTGGCATCACCTTTTAGTCCAATGGCAAACCAACCAAGACCAGCTGCAGCAATATCAACGCAACTAAACTCCCACGTGTTTCCATGCACATTGAATTCCTTCTTTACCCATCTTCCAAGCTCTCCGACCCGTTGCTTTCCTATTGGTGGCTGAGGGTAAAAACAGAAATCAATATCTTAGTCCCTATTAGAAGGCAAACCATACTACTTAAAAACAACAATTGGATAGATTCAGAGGTTATAAGGGCTGTTGAATATGCACTTTGAAAGTGGTTTTTGTGAAATTGTGATATCAAATTGTAACATCCCAAACGTTTTATGTTTGACTATTTGACTTTCCGTTAGATAACGTTAGGTCTATTATGTTTATGTGCCTTATAAGGGATTATGTGATTAAATGCTTATGTGTTTAATATGAAATGAAGTAAAGTAAATTAAATGAAAGTAATTTAAAGTAAAGTATGAAAGTTAAGTGCTTGTTAGATCGTTAAGTCTCCCGGTAAGTTAATTAAGCTACGAAAGTAAAGTTTAGGAAGTCGAGGGGCCTATGGGCACTAAAGGAAACTTATGGTCAGGGGTTTAAGGTCTAGTGAGACCCCAATAGCTGCAGAATTTCGTGATTAAGCCCTAGGAACAGATCCCCTCCCTCTCAAGACAAGTTTCCTCCAAGAATCAATCGTTTCGTGTCGTTTCGATCAAGTTTGATTAAGATTTCGAATCCTCGAAGTCATCTACAGGTATTATGGCTGATCTTACTCTTAAATCTGATCATGTATGTCTTAGTAGTGATTTTGATCCAGGCCATAGGGTTTGGGTTGGGTTGTTGGATCAAACGTTTATTGAATTCATGTCGTTCGGGTGTTTTAAAGATCGAATTATGATGTAAAGGATTAAGGGATTAATAGGATGATTAAAGTTGATGAAAGTGCAATTGAAAGGATTAATTTTAAGCCCCCAGGTTGGATTTGGGGTATGGGTTCGTATGGAATTCGTTTGATCATAGAACAAAGATTAGGTTTCTGGTCGACACTTCAGGTGCGACGCACCAGTAGGGTGGTGCGGCGCACCACAGGCCATTTTGGAAAAATGGTGTTCAGCCAAAGGCCCGATTTGCGACGCACCAAGGGTAGGTGCGGCGCACATTCTTATGTTCAGAATTTCTGATCATTTTATGCGACGCACCAAAGGGGTTGGTGCGGCGCACCAACTTATGTTTAGAATTCCCCTGTTGATTTTGTGCGACGCACCATGTGGGAGGTGCGACGCACCTCTTGTCCAGTTTTCATAAAACATTTCGTTTAGCTTATGTTTCGATCTTATACTCATTCTAGGTTGTCGGGAGCACTTAGCAAGCACTATAAGATACATTTAACTTGTTGGTAAGCTGTATCGAGGTAAGATAACATCTTTTGTCACCTGTTGGTACAACAAAACACGTTTTCATAAGTTAAACCTTCCAATTGAATATGTATGTACATTTTATGTTCATGGGTGACTATGGGAGGTTGCAAAGGGATATATTACTTACCGTTTATGATGGTTAACATTCATATGCAGGTTGCAATGGTATGTGGTAAGTATATATGCATGAGATGATGAAATGATTATAAATGCATGAAATGATGAAATGATTATGTATGTATGAGATGATGAAATGATATGATATATGCTTGCATGTGTGGCTTGATCACCTAGTCACTAGTCCTTGATTAGGATTGCCATGTTCACGTGCACGTTAAGGGCCCTAAAGTAAAAGATGATATGTGATTAGCTTAGGTGAAAGAGTAGCCTAAACTAATTAAACGATTAAAGTCTCGAGCATTATGTAAAGTCTTGTGTTAAGCTTAACCCGTGCTAGCTCTTCGGGCTGGTGCGTACGTGGTCACTTGAGTTGCTCCTTGTGGCATAGTTACGTTTGAGTATTCCGGGTGAAGTAACTAACCACCAATGCGTAAATGCATAAACGGTTTATTCAGTTGGATTGACTTTGTCATTCCTTAACGACGCCGATGGACCACCTATTGGTTTACCCATCATGTCGGGTGTGAGGACTCCATGTATGGTCTATGACCGCCTACACACAACCCCACATCCCTAAGTAAGTGGCATAAGTCACTTAGCCTACGTCTAGGCAAAGAAATAAAGTAAAGAAAGAAAGATAAAGAAAGAAAAGTTAGGCACATTAGGTATATGATGACCCTATTGTGTTATGATAAGATATGTGTGCAATGATCTATATGTATGTGATATTAACATTAAAAGATGGTTTTGTTAATATATTTAAATGGCAAATGTTTTCAAGTTATGTTATCTTACTTAGCTAATTTTATTAGCTAACACTTGTTCTTTGAAAATGTTGTGCCTTCAGGATAATCAAGTTTGAGCTAGGCGAGGATTAGCTTGGTGAGACTTGGGTAGACGAATAAAGAAGCTTAGCAAAGACATTAAACGCTTAGACTTCCTTTTAGCCTCATGTTTGGCTATTTCATTTATGATTAAAGACTTGTATTAATGTGGCATTTATGTTGGTGCCAAAGCTTGGATTTACTTTTATTGTTTTGATGATGCTAGTAGTAACACCAAATTTTAAAGGTACCATCCGTTACGGATGGGGCAGATTTTGAAAGTGATCCTTTCCGCTTATTTTAAACGCCGTTTGGCAAAGTTTTGAAAAATCCAAGTTTTTTTTAAACGACGGGTGTTACAAGTTGGTATCAGAGAAATGGTTTAAGTGAACCAAAATTCGACCAAGACCATAGGATTTTGGACTTAAACCGTACGAGAAATGATTGGCTTAAGTAGTAATGCTTTAGCTCTATGATGAACATGCTTTTAAGATGGGTTGGGATGAGTGTGAGAGTAGGTTTATGGCTTATATATGTATATGATATGCTTATGTAATTTAGTAGGCCTGACCATACTTTGTTCTCATTCGATTCATCTCTAACATTCGTCACTAAATTTGTAGAAAGATGGTTAATACCCGTGCTAGTAGTCAAAGAGATGGAGCTAATGCTAGCGATGCTCCGGTTAATCTAAACGGGACAGGAAATGGTGTTAACCTAAGGCCTCCTCGAAGACCACTTTCGGGTGCACAACCTACAAGGTCTGAAATTGATAGAGCTAATCCCGTGATTGAGCAAGTTCCTACTCAAGCTGAAATGCATGAAGAGTTGAGGGCTATTCGGGCTCTTTTGTTGAGAAATGAACAGGAGTTGAATCAACTTAGGGCTGAAAGAGAAGCTAGTTTGCAACGGGATGAGCATACGGATGGGAATTACTCCAACCGCTCAAACCGTACCGAGCCATCAATGGTAAGGTCTCAAGTTGCTCCTGAAAATGTTGTTGCTAATGTGAATGGTGTTGATAATGTGGTGGAGCCTCGTGTTGTGGTCGCTCCTCGTGCTAGTAATTTTAAGTATGAGAGCTTTCAGAAATGTGGAGCAAAGGCATTTGATGGTACTCTAGATGCTGTAGGTGCCATGGAATGGTTGGAGGATATCGAGGTTGTGTTTGCTTCATGTTATTGCCCTGAGGATATGAAGGTATTGTGTGCTTCCCGTATGTTGAAGAAGAATGCTCGTATTGGTGGAGGGTTGCTACTATTTCTTTGACCCCCGAGGTGCTAGCTAATATGCCTTGGGGTACCTTTAAGGAGAAGTTCTTGGAAGAATATGTGGGTACTCGTGAACTGAGGTTGATTGAGAAAGAATTCAGAGCTTTAACAGCTAAGCCGGGTGCCATAACTGAATATGCCCACTCATTTATGGAAAAACTTAAGTTTGTTGGTCATTTGGTTCGTAGAGATGTGGATCAGGTTGAAGCTTACTGTGATGGTCTTCCCGCTAGCTATCGTGGCCTCTGTAGACAACATATTACATTGTCTGCTGCGATTAAGGAGTCCAAGAGGTTGGATGATGATTTCAAGGGTGAAAAGGTTGTAGTGAAAGCAAATGATGATAAGCAATCAGGTTTAAAAAGGAAACATGATGGGTCAAGTGGATCTAATAGGAAGTTCAAGAAGGGTCCGTCTTCAAGAAATGGGGGCAGCAGCTATGCAAAGCCAAAGAATTGGTGTGGTACTTGTAAGGCGCCTCACTCGGGTCCATGTTCAGATAAGACCCGAAGGTGTGATACTTGTGGTGGTACAGGTCATCCTACTTCAGGATGCAAGGACAAGCCAAAGTGTTATCGGTGTCAACAAACCGGTCATTTCATCAAGGATTGCCCACAAGGAAGAGATGATGGAAAAAGGACGGCTGTCCAAAAGCCTAAAGCTCGAGCCTTTCAGCTGACAGTCGAAGCTGCCAAGGGTAACGACGAGGTAGTAAGCGGTACATTTCTTGTTAACTCAAAACCTGCTTCTGTACTTTTTGATTCGGGTGCAAATAGATCTTTTGTGTCCACTTTATTTGCTCCTAAGCTTGATAGGGTCACTACTCCTCTTGATTGCTCTATAGAGGTTGAAATTGCTAACGTACCATTAGTGACATTCAAGTAGGTTATGATGATTGTTCTATTGAGATTGAAGGCCGCTCTTTTCCGGTTCAACTATTGCCTACCACTCTAGCCGGTTTTGATATAGTGATAGGTATGGATTGGTTGTCTCAAAATGATGCTACTATTATATGTTCTCAAAAGGTTGTACGATTCGCTACTCCGGATGGTGAGGTCATTTCCGTTTATGGAGACAAGAAGAAGGGGAGCATAAAGATTATTAATTTGATGAAGGCTCTCAATTGCATCCGGCATAACAAGAATCACTTTCTTGCCTATGTTATCGATACACGAAAAGGGAAGTCTCCGATCCCTAACGTTGATGTAGTTTCTGAATTTTCTGATGTCTTTCCGGATGATCTTCCCGGTATTCCTCCCGACCGAGAGGTCATCTTTCAGATTGATCTCGTACCCGGTGCTACTCCTATTGCAAAAGCACCATATCGTTTAGCTCCCACAGAAATGAAAGAGTTAATGTCCCAACTTCAAGAGCTACTTGACAAAGGTTTCATTCAACCAAGTTCCTCGCCTTGGGGAGCTCCGGTTCTTTTTGTCAAAAAGAAAGACGGTTCTATGCGCATGTGCATAGACTACCGTGAGTTGAATAAACGAACGGTTAAGAATAAGTATCCTCTTCCGCGTATTGATGATCTTTTTGATCAGCTCCATGGTGCTTCTTACTTCTCTAAGATTGATTTGCGGTCTGGCTATCATCAATTAAAAGTCAAAAAGGAAGATGTGGCCAAGACAGCTTTTCGTACACGTTATGGGCACTATGAGTTTCTTGTCATGCCTTTTGGGTTGACAAATGCTCCAGCCGCTTTTATGGATTTAATGAATCGGGTATGTCGCCCATTCTTAGATCATTTTGTGATTGTCTTCATTGACGATATTCTAATTTATTCAAAGTCCGAAGCCGAGCACCGTGAGCACTTAAGAGCTGTTCTTGAGGTTCTTAGAGAGAAAAAGTTATATGCAAAGTTCTCCAAGTGTGAATTCTGGCTCCGAGAAGTTCAATTTCTCGGGCATGTTATCTCTTCTGAAGGTATTAAAGTTGATCCTGCCAAGATTGAAGCTGTATCTAAATGGGAACAGCCAAAGACACCCACGGAGATTAAGAGTTTTCTCGGTTTAGCTGGCTATTATAGGAGGTTTATTCAAGATTTCTCCCGAATAGCTAAGCCAATGACTGAATTGACAAAGAAAGGAGTAAAGTTTGTATGGACGGAAGCTCAAGAAAAGGCCTTTCAAACGCTTAAGACAAAGTTATGTGAAGCTCCTGTCCTAGCCTTACCCGAAGGTACTGATGATCTTGTTGTTTATAGTGATGCTTCTATTTCAGGTTTGGGTTGTGTCCTTATGCAAAGGGACAAAGTTATTGCATATGCTTCACGTCAGTTGAAGCCTCATGAGAAGAATTACCCGACCCATGATCTTGAATTGGCTGCAGTAGTGTTTGCTTTGAAGTTGTGGAGGCATTACTTATATGGCACCAAATGTACATTGTTTACGGATCATAAGAGTTTGCAATATGTGTTCTCACAAAAGGAAATGACATGGTATGGGTTATTGTGGATAGATTGACAAAGAGTGCTCATTTCTTGGCAACAAGACAAGATGTACCATTAACTAAGATGGCAAAGATGTATGTGGATGAGATCGTGGCAAAGCATGGTGTTCCTTTATCCATTGTTTCGGACCGAGACACGAGATTCGTGTCTAACTTTTGGAAGGGTCTTCAGCGAGAGTTAGGTACTAGAGTTAATTTGAGCACCGCCTATCACCCTCAAACTGATGGGCAAAGTGAAAGGACCATACAAACGTTGGAAGATATGTTGAGAGCTTGTGTATTAGAGTATGGTGGAGCATGGGATGAACACTTGAAATTGATCGAATTCACTTATAATAACAGCCACCATGCAAGTATCGGAATGCCACCATTTGAAATGCTTTATGGTAGGAGATGTAGGACTCCGAGTTGTTGGATGGAACCCGGTGAAAAGCAGTTTACGGGTCCTGAAATCATTGAAATCTCAGCTGAAAAAGTTAATGTGGCAAAGGAAGCACTTCGTGTGGCTAGAGAAAGACAAAAGACTTATGCCGACAAGAAAGGAGTAAAGTTTGTATGGACGGAAGCTCAAGAAAAGGCCTTTCAAACGCTTAAGACAAAGTTATGTGAAGCTCCTGTCCTAGCCTTACCCGAAGGTACTGATGATCTTGTTGTTTATAGTGATGCTTCTATTTCAGGTTTGGGTTGTGTCCTTATGCAAAGGGACAAAGTTATTGCATATGCTTCACGTCAGTTGAAGCCTCATGAGAAGAATTACCCGACCCATGATCTTGAATTGGCTGCAGTAGTGTTTGCTTTGAAGTTGTGGAGGCATTACTTATATGGCACCAAATGTACATTGTTTACGGATCATAAGAGTTTGCAATATGTGTTCTCACAAAAGGAAATGACATGGTATGGGTTATTGTGGATAGATTGACAAAGAGTGCTCATTTCTTGGCAACAAGACAAGATGTACCATTAACTAAGATGGCAAAGATGTATGTGGATGAGATCGTGGCAAAGCATGGTGTTCCTTTATCCATTGTTTCGGACCGAGACACGAGATTCGTGTCTAACTTTTGGAAGGGTCTTCAGCGAGAGTTAGGTACTAGAGTTAATTTGAGCACCGCCTATCACCCTCAAACTGATGGGCAAAGTGAAAGGACCATACAAACGTTGGAAGATATGTTGAGAGCTTGTGTATTAGAGTATGGTGGAGCATGGGATGAACACTTGAAATTGATCGAATTCACTTATAATAACAGCCACCATGCAAGTATCGGAATGCCACCATTTGAAATGCTTTATGGTAGGAGATGTAGGACTCCGAGTTGTTGGATGGAACCCGGTGAAAAGCAGTTTACGGGTCCTGAAATCATTGAAATCTCAGCTGAAAAAGTTAATGTGGCAAAGGAAGCACTTCGTGTGGCTAGAGAAAGACAAAAGACTTATGCCGACAAGAAAAGAAAGCCAATTGAGTTCCAAGTTGGTGATTTGGTAATGCTGAAAGTTTCCCCATGGAAAGGAGTAATTCGTTTTGGAAAGAAGGGAAAGCTAAGCCCACGTTTCATAGGACCTTTCAAAATTCTGAAACGTATCAAGGATGTAGCTTATCAATTGGAACTACCCCCAGAATTGGATGGAATTCACCACACATTTCATGTTTCGTATTTGAGGAAGTGTTTGGCCAATGAGTCAAGTGTTATTCCAATTGAGGATGTGAGCATTAATCCTCAGAAAAGAATAGTGGACGAACCAGTAGCGATACTCGAAAGAAAGCAAAAGAAACTTCGCCGAAAGTTGATTGATCTCGTGTTGATAAAATGGAAGCATAACCACGGTGAAAGTTTAACTTGGGAGACCGAGTCGGTGATGAAAGAAAAATACCCAGATTTGTTCACTTCTGAGGCGATTCCGAGGACGGAATCCTCTTAAGGGGGAGGTAATTGTAACATCCCAAACGTTTTATGTTTGACTATTTGACTTTCCGTTAGATAACGTTAGGTCTATTATGTTTATGTGCCTTATAAGGGATTATGTGATTAAATGCTTATGTGTTTAATATGAAATGAAGTAAAGTAAATTAAATGAAAGTAATTTAAAGTAAAGTATGAAAGTTAAGTGCTTGTTAGATCGTTAAGTCTCCCGGTAAGTTAATTAAGCTACGAAAGTAAAGTTTAGGAAGTCGAGGGGCCTATGGGCACTAAAGGAAACTTATGGTCAGGGGTTTAAGGTCTAGTGAGACCCCAATAGCTGCAGAATTTCGTGATTAAGCCCTAGGAACAGATCCCCTCCCTCTCAAGACAAGTTTCCTCCAAGAATCAATCGTTTCGTGTCGTTTCGATCAAGTTTGATTAAGATTTCGAATCCTCGAAGTCATCTACAGGTATTATGGCTGATCTTACTCTTAAATCTGATCATGTATGTCTTAGTAGTGATTTTGATCCAGGCCATAGGGTTTGGGTTGGGTTGTTGGATCAAACGTTTATTGAATTCATGTCGTTCGGGTGTTTTAAAGATCGAATTATGATGTAAAGGATTAAGGGATTAATAGGATGATTAAAGTTGATGAAAGTGCAATTGAAAGGATTAATTTTAAGCCCCCAGGTTGGATTTGGGGTATGGGTTCGTATGGAATTCGTTTGATCATAGAACAAAGATTAGGTTTCTGGTCGACACTTCAGGTGCGACGCACCAGTAGGGTGGTGCGGCGCACCACAGGCCATTTTGGAAAAATGGTGTTCAGCCAAAGGCCCGATTTGCGACGCACCAAGGGTAGGTGCGGCGCACATTCTTATGTTCAGAATTTCTGATCATTTTATGCGACGCACCAAAGGGGTTGGTGCGGCGCACCAACTTATGTTTAGAATTCCTCTGATCATTTTATGCGACGCACCAAAGGGGTTGGTGCGGCGCACCAACTTATGTTTAGAATTCCCCTGTTGATTTTATGCGACGCACCAAAGGGGTTGGTGCGGCGCACCAACTTATGTTTAGAATTCCCCTGTTGATTTTATGCGACGCACCAAAGGGTGGTGCGGCGCACCAACTTATGTTTAGAATTCCCCTGATTGATTTTATGCGACGCACCAAAGGGTGGTGCGGCGCACCAACTTATGTTTAGAATTCCCCTGATCATTTTATGCGACGCACCAAAGGGTGGTGCGGCGCACCAACTTATGTTCAGAATTTCTCTGATCATTTTATGCGACGCACCAAAGGGGTTGGTGCGGCGCACCAACTTATGTTTAGAATTCCCCTGTTGATTTTATGCGACGCACCAAAGGGGTTGGTGCGGCGCACCAACTTATGTTTAGAATTCCCCTGTTGATTTTATGCGACGCACCAAAGGGTGGTGCGGCGCACCAACTTATGTTTAGAATTCCCCTGATTGATTTTATGCGACGCACCAAAGGGTGGTGCGGCGCACCAACTTATGTTTAGAATTCCCCTGATCATTTTATGCGACGCACCAAAGGGTGGTGCGGCGCACCAACTTATGTTCAGAATTTCTCTGATCATTTTATGCGACGCACCAAAGGGGTTGGTGCGGCGCACCAACTTATGTTTAGAATTCCCCTGTTGATTTTATGCGACGCACCAAAGGGGTTGGTGCGGCGCACCAACTTATGTTTAGAATTCCCCTGTTGATTTTATGCGACGCACCAAAGGGTGGTGCGGCGCACCAACTTATGTTTAGAATTCCCCTGATTGATTTTATGCGACGCACCAAAGGGTGGTGCGGCGCACCAACTTATGTTTAGAATTCCCCTGATCATTTTATGCGACGCACCAAAGGGTGGTGCGGCGCACCAACTTATGTTCAGAATTTCTCTGATCATTTTATGCGACGCACCAAAGGGGTTGGTGCGGCGCACCAACTTATGTTTAGAATTCCCCTGTTGATTTTATGCGACGCACCAAAGGGGTTGGTGCGGCGCACCAACTTATGTTTAGAATTCCCCTGTTGATTTTATGCGACGCACCAAAGGGTGGTGCGGCGCACCAACTTATGTTTAGAATTCCCCTGATTGATTTTATGCGACGCACCAAAGGGTGGTGCGGCGCACCAACTTATGTTTAGAATTCCCCTGATCATTTTATGCGACGCACCAAAGGGTGGTGCGGCGCACCAACTTATGTTTAGAATTCCCCTGTTGATTTTCAGGTGCGACGCACCAGTAGGGTGGTGCGGCGCACCACAGGCCATTTTGGAAAAATGGTGTTCAGCCAAAGGCCCGATTTGCGACGCACCAAGGGTAGGTGCGGCGCACCTTCACGTGTTCAGAATTTCCCTGATCATTTTATGCGACGCACCAAAGGGGTTGGTGCGGCGCACCAACTTATGTTTAGAATTCCCCTGTTGATTTTGTGCGACGCACCATGTGGGAGGTGCGACGCACCTCTTGTCCAGTTTTCATAAAACATTTCGTTTAGCTTATGTTTCGATCTTATACTCATTCTAGGTTGTCGGGAGCACTTAGCAAGCACTATAAGATACATTTAACTTGTTGGTAAGCTGTATCGAGGTAAGATAACATCTTTTGTCACCTGTTGGTACAACAAAACACGTTTTCATAAGTTAAACCTTCCAATTGAATATGTATGTACATTTTATGTTCATGGGTGACTATGGGAGGTTGCAAAGGGATATATTACTTACCGTTTATGATGGTTAACATTCATATGCAGGTTGCAATGGTATGTGGTAAGTATATATGCATGAGATGATGAAATGATTATAAATGCATGAAATGATGAAATGATTATGTATGTATGAGATGATGAAATGATATGATATATGCTTGCATGTGTGGCTTGATCACCTAGTCACTAGTCCTTGATTAGGATTGCCATGTTCACGTGCACGTTAAGGGCCCTAAAGTAAAAGATGATATGTGATTAGCTTAGGTGAAAGAGTAGCCTAAACTAATTAAACGATTAAAGTCTCGAGCATTATGTAAAGTCTTGTGTTAAGCTTAACCCGTGCTAGCTCTTCGGGCTGGTGCGTACGTGGTCACTTGAGTTGCTCCTTGTGGCATAGTTACGTTTGAGTATTCCGGGTGAAGTAACTAACCACCAATGCGTAAATGCATAAACGGTTTATTCAGTTGGATTGACTTTGTCATTCCTTAACGACGCCGATGGACCACCTATTGGTTTACCCATCATGTCGGGTGTGAGGACTCCATGTATGGTCTATGACCGCCTACACACAACCCCACATCCCTAAGTAAGTGGCATAAGTCACTTAGCCTACGTCTAGGCAAAGAAATAAAGTAAAGAAAGAAAGATAAAGAAAGAAAAGTTAGGCACATTAGGTATATGATGACCCTATTGTGTTATGATAAGATATGTGTGCAATGATCTATATGTATGTGATATTAACATTAAAAGATGGTTTTGTTAATATATTTAAATGGCAAATGTTTTCAAGTTATGTTATCTTACTTAGCTAATTTTATTAGCTAACACTTGTTCTTTGAAAATGTTGTGCCTTCAGGATAATCAAGTTTGAGCTAGGCGAGGATTAGCTTGGTGAGACTTGGGTAGACGAATAAAGAAGCTTAGCAAAGACATTAAACGCTTAGACTTCCTTTTAGCCTCATGTTTGGCTATTTCATTTATGATTAAAGACTTGTATTAATGTGGCATTTATGTTGGTGCCAAAGCTTGGATTTACTTTTATTGTTTTGATGATGCTAGTAGTAACACCAAATTTTAAAGGTACCATCCGTTACGGATGGGGCAGATTTTGAAAGTGATCCTTTCCGCTTATTTTAAACGCCGTTTGGCAAAGTTTTGAAAAATCCAAGTTTTTTTTAAACGACGGGTGTTACACAAATAATCAAAATCAAATAATTAGCTCTAATAAAACATACAGTGGAAAACAGTGATTGTATGTACTTCTGCTGTTTTGAGGGATGTATTATTCAGATGTTTGAGTGTCTAGAAAAATCTGATTATTTGGGATACAAATGTATAAATTATCAAGTGTCTCAGATAAGGTTAAGAAAGGGTAATAAAGTTAAGCAAGTTAATTGCAGCTTTTATAAAACTCGTTATCGACAACGGATTATAATCAGATAATCTCAAGTAGAGGCTATTTATCCAAACACCAATTAAGGACTATTTATTGTGACAAGTCCACAGGTCACATATTTAAGTAAGCCCACACACAATGTTTAAATACATCCACAAGTAAATCCAAACACCCCCCAACAATAAGGCTACTGCTTTGGTCAAGTTCTAAAACTACAATGACAGTATCAGTAATAGAAAACCGATTGATCTAGATGCAGGGGTACTTTCAACATTCAACTAACAGTCAAACGCCTCAAGACTTTGTGCCTAAAGACACGTTGCAGTCTAATGAGACAATTGGAGTACCTATTCTTGAACAAATAGGAGTGCTTTTTAAAAATTTCAATCCCATGAAGATTGCATCTTTGACTATTGGTCAAATATATTAAATAGCCGATCGATGTGTTGACATAACTCCCAAGCATATACCACCAAATCACCAATTTATTGTAATAACGAAAATTGGCATACATGCACTCTCAACATCAAAAAGAATACAACGTCCCCATTTTGTTAAACAAAGTTCTATTTCTATATGGAATTACTTTTGAGATCAAATCCACGCGCCAACTTCCACTTTAACGTCAAATGGATATTAGTTCTCTTATAGGCACAACGTTGAAAATAGGTCAATGGGCCTCAAAACTCGACTTTTATATCTTATCATATTCTTATTGGAACTAAGTGAGCAAAAGAATTCGTCTTAAAAGTATTCAAATCATGTGTGACCCAAAAAAGATTTAATTCATCAAAAACATAAAAAATGATATAAGTTAGGGCTAGAGTGACCATACCTGTAACTGATTACCAAAGTGATCTTCCACCATTGATGATGCCTTCTCTGTTTTGCCCATATGCAGGGGAAGATAAGGAGATGCCCACACAGTGACATATATAGAATCCACAGATGATTCTTCTATGTCAAGCCTCATGAGACCAGCAATATGAACAGAATGGCCAGCCTAATCAGCACCACAAGTCTACTAAGTTAGCAAAAATAAATAAAACCTTGTAAACCATGGATTGCATTATCTAAAGAATCATGCTTTTCTGCTATATCTTAAAAAATGTAAAGCCAAAAAACTCACTTTTATCCTATAAGTTCTCGGCTTCAACTCCTTGCTAATGTTAACCAACTTCTGTTCTTCAGGAGTCAACCGTGTAGTAATCTGATGCGGGTTCAACAACCCTGGTGTATCAAACAACTTAGCCTGGCCCGATAACACACCTTCCACCCGAACAATCCCCAATGTAGTCCCAGGCACAGGAGCCTCAGTCAAAATACTCACTTTACCTCCTACGCATTTCCCTAACCCATTAATCAGTGTCGATTTTCCAGCATTCTGTGCCCCAATGACCCAAACACGACCTCGTGGTCCAGCCATTGACACCATATCATCTGCAAGATTCTTCAACCCCCAATTCTTGACAGCACTCACCAAATGAACTTTAGCCAATTTGTTAGCCCCGCCTTCTCTAGCCCGAGTCCTGACCCAATGCTCGAACCCCGTTGGTGATATAGATGCAGGCAACAGATCGATTTTCGCCACAACTAACACAACTCTAGGCAAGTTCCCTGATTTTCCTTCTTTCCAAGCTCGAGAATTGTCATCAATCGTATTCGAAACCAGCTCTGCAACTTTTCTAGGAAACGATCCATCAAAATCTACAGCATCTACAACCATAACTACCACAGTCCTAGTACCCGAAACAGAACTCAACCTCCTTCCAACAGTATGATCAAAGTCGAAATCCGGCAACAAATTTTCGACACTTTGATCCTTAACCTTCCCATAATTCCTTAAACTATGACACCTGGCACAAACAACCGGCCTTTCAGGTAATTTCTGACTTTCAAGATTTTCATCAAAATCAATCAAGAAACCTTTTTTAAGAGAATCTGGGATCTGGGTTTCATCTGCCAATGGGTTTTTATCAATGGGTATTTTATAATTTGAATCTTTAACTGAAGGTGTAATAAAAAACCCGGGTTTTTTGGAGTCGAATTCTTGCATTGTGATACCACATCCAGGGCAAATTTGAAGTGTTTGTGAGGCTTTTTCATCATAATTTCCATCTCTTAAAGATGGGTTAGAAGAAAAAGGTCTAAAAATGAGGTTTTGGGGTATTAGGGTTTTAGTAGGGTTTAAAAGATTAAATCTTTTTGGTTTAGGGTTTATGATATTGGGGTTGTTAGATATAGGTTTTGTGTATGTATAGGTTGTGTATGGTGAAAAAGCAAAAAGGGTTTTGAGCTTTGATGGAGATAGTTTCCTGGATATCATTTTTGTGCGTTTGATGAGTTATGCCAAAAACAACTTCATATTTTGAGTGTATAATATGGGGTGGACAATGAAGGTATGAGGGGTAGTTGTATTTGTTTAATGAATATTATCATTATCAGTATTATTACTAATTTGTTTTGGTAACAAATGTTCAGAGGAATTATTACCTTTATTATAACAATAAATTAATAATTATATATACTAAAAACCAATATGAAAGGTACAAGTCTTTTTTTTTTTTTTTTTTTTTTTTTTTTTTTTTTTTTTTTTTTTTTTTTTTTTTTTTTTTTTTTTTTTTTTTTTTTTTTTTTTTTTTTTTTTTTTTTTTTTTTTTTTTTTTTTTTTTTTTTTTTTTTTTTTTTTTTTTTTTTTTTTTTTTTTTTTTTTTTTTTTTTTTTTTTTTTTTTTTTTTTTTTTTTTTTTTTTTTTTTTTTTTTTTTTTTTTTTTTTTTTTTTTTTTTTTTTTTTTTTTTTTTTTTTTTTTTTTTTTTTTTTTTTTTTTTTTTTTTTTTTTTTTTTTTTTTTTTTTTTTTTTTTTTTTTTTTTTTTTTTTTTTTTTTTTTTTTTTTTTTTTTTTTTTTTTTTTTTTTTTTTTTTTTTTTTTTTTTTTTTTTTTTTTTTTTTTTTTTTTTTTTTTTTTTTTTTTTTTTTTTTTTTTTTTTTTTTTTTTTTTTTTTTTTTTTTTTTTTTTTTTTTTTTTTTTTTTTTTTTTTTTTTTTTTTTTTTTTTTTTTTTTTTTTTTTTTTTTTTTTTTTTTTTTTTTTTTTTTTTTTTTTTTTTTTTTTTTTTTTTTTTTTTTTTTTTTTTTTTTTTTTTTTTTTTTTTTTTTTTTTTTTTTTTTTTTTTTTTTTTTTTTTTTTTTTTTTTTTTTTTTTTTTTTTTTTTTTTTTTTTTTTTTTTTTTTTTTTTTTTTTTTTTTTTTTTTTTTTTTTTTTTTTTTTTTTTTTTTTTTTTTTTTTTTTTTTTTTTTTTTTTTTTTTTTTTTTTTTTTTTTTTTTTTTTTTTTTTTTTTTTTTTTTTTTTTTTTTTTTTTTTTTTTTTTTTTTTTTTTTTTTTTTTTTTTTTTTTTTTTTTTTTTTTTTTTTTTTTTTTTTTTTTTTTTTTTTTTTTTTTTTTTTTTTTTTTTCCTTGCTTTTTTCTTTTCCTCTTTTTTGCAATAACTATTTTAAAAGATAAAAATCATTATACTTTTGGCCCCGATAATTAAGCAGGTAACTAAAAGTCTAAAACAATTACACGATGAACATACATGTATAACAATATATTGTACTACTTTTGTATCACCGACCTTATACACAACGTACGTCTTACGCGTCTCCCGGAGCAAAGCCCGGGTTACAATGCTCGTTAACTCTGTAAATAAATAAGCCCTCTAGCTGTTTGATGAAATTCCTCAAAGAGACATGGTTTCTTCACTTTCTTGCAACTCACTTATTAATTACCACTTTTCATGTTTGTGTGTTTTATTTTCTCTTTTATTTTTCTTTTTTTTTATAATAATTATATGATAGCTTCCTTTTATTTTCTAACATGTTATGTGCTCTAAAGTTCGTTGTATCAATCCAGTGAAGATGATTTGTTATACCAACTAGTTAATTAATGTCATTAGTAAAAATTTCAAACAAACTTAAGTTTGATGATTAAACTAGTTTTTCTGAGCATGTAAGTTGATTGTCCATTGCACATTTGGGGGTTTAGCAAGTTGTGAATGCCTCTTAGCTCTTCCACCAACGCTGTCAAGATTAATTTTCTGTTTATTAACGTACTTCATACATAGTTTTCATACGTATAAATTTATGTAGCCCAAGATTCATTCATGATTATTCACATTTCAGTCGATTTAGGGAATATTAGATTCTATTAACTACTCTACTACATTTGTGCTCATTTCACTTTTAGCGCTAAGTGCAGCTTCGGTAATCAGGCCTGACCTCATTTGTGCTTATTTTACTTTTAAGTGAAATAAGAGCTAAAATTATATTTGATAGTTGTTTTTAAGCGAGTATGACAGTAATACCTTTTGATAAAAAGAGCTAAAATTAACACAACTATATTTGGTCACAGCATGAAAACATCATTTCGTGATTTGTACATGTAGACTAAGTGGACAATTTCATATATTTGTACACAGGTCACGTGGAGTGGCAATGGCGAAAGGATTATATATCAGAGTGGTAGAAGGGGGTCGAAAGCTTTCAAGGACCCGTAGAAAGAAAGACTTGCTTTTATAATCTTTGACTTTCCCCAATAGAAAGTGTTTGCAATTAACATTTATGCTAATAATCCTTTTTCAAGTTGCATAGTGTAGTTTCTGACAATCTTATGCTTAGTGCAACTTAAGCAATCCACCCTGGCTCAAATTGTGCATTTTAAGTTTATAGGTTGACATTGGGTTCTAAAAGTAGTAATACCATGTACAATGGTTACCTTTGCCAGTTCTGTACATATTTTGAGCAGTTAGAAAATAAGACAAGAATATCTAATAACAGTTAACTAACAAATTATCAAATATCAATCTACCATCGTCAAAAGCATCAATAAATGTTTCAAACTTCTCATACTCTGAATTGACCTGAAATGGAAAAAGAAAAAAAGCAATACATTTATATGTATATATTTTGAAACAAAGTTACTTCTTGCTTTAAAGATCATTCACGAAGCAAAAATGTTATATCTAAACCTTTACAAAGAGATACATACTCTCTCATACCACCCTTTCTTTCTTTCCTATTTCACAACAAAGAAGAAAAAAGAACTAAAAACATGATTGTGTAAGGGGGAGTGGCGGTGGTGTGTTTTAAGATTGCTCTTTCCATATCTGACCGGCCACTTTGAGTATCAGCTCCTTCCTATAACCACTGTAGAAGAACAATACTATATTCCTCGTTATGATCAACCCGTCTAGACTATCTCTAACTGTTTTGTGACTGTCGCGAATACTTCTCGGGACCCCTTGCCATTTTAGTTTTCTGCCATTTGCACCAACCTCGAGACTGTAGCTGAACTTGCTGGTGTCATTTTCATCTCCCAAAAAACGCAAAAATGCCATGTATACCAGTACCATGCCCAAATGAAATCCTCAAAGTGCAGACAGGGTTGATATCCGAAGCAATTGAAAATTTACATTGAAAATCAAGAATGTAAATTCAAATGCTTTAATTGCTTAAAATGAAATAGCTCGAATGAGTTGAGTCAACGTGTCAAAAGTAGTGTATTCAAAAAAAAAAAAAAAAAAAAAAAAAAAAAAAAAAAAAAAAAAAAAAAAAAAAAAAAAAAAAAAAAAAAAAAAAAAAAAAAAAAAAAAAAAAAAAAAAAAAAAAAAAAAAAAAAAAAAAAAAAAAAAAAAAAAAAAAAAAAAAAAAAAAAAAAAAAAAAAAAAAAAAAAAAAAAAAAAAAAAAAAAAAAAAAAAAAAAAAAAAAAAAAAAAAAAAAAAAAAAAAAAAAAAAAAAAAAAAAAAAAAAAAAAAAAAAAAAAAAAAAAAAAAAAAAAAAAAAAAAAAAAAAAAAAAAAAAAAAAAAAAAAAAAAAAAAAAAAAAAAAAAAAAAAAAAAAAAAAAAAAAAAAAAAAAAAAAAAAAAAAAAAAAAAAAAAAAAAAAAAAAAAAAAAAAAAAAAAAAAAAAAAAAAAAAAAAAAAAAAAAAAAAAAAAAAAAAAAAAAAAAAAAAAAAAAAAAAAAAAAAAAAAAAAAAAAAAAAAAAAAAAAAAAAAAAAAAAAAAAAAAAAAAAAAAAAAAAAAAAAAAAAAAAAAAAAAAAAAAAAAAAAAAAAAAAAAAAAAAAAAAAAAAAAAAAAAAAAAAAAAAAAAAAAAAAAAAAAAAAAAAAAAAAAAAAAAAAAAAAAAAAAAAAAAAAAAAAAAAAAAAAAAAAAAAAAAAAAAAAAAAAAAAAAAAAAAAAAAAAAAAAAAAAAAAAAAAAAAAAAAAAAAAAAAAAAAAAAAAAAAAAAAAAAAAAAAAAAAAAAAAAAAAAAAAAAAAAAAAAAAAAAAAAAAAAAAAAAAAAAAAAAAAAAAAAAAAAAAAAAAAAAAAAAAAAAAAAAAAAAAAAAAAAAAAAAAAAAAAAAAAAAAAAAAAAAAAAAAAAAAAAAAAAAAAAAAAAAAAAAAAAAAAAAAAAAAAAAAAAAAAAAAAAAAAAAAAAAAAAAAAAAAAAAAAAAAAAAAAAAAAAAAAAAAAAAAAAAAAAAAAAAAAAAAAAAAAAAAAAAAAAAAAAAAAAAAAAAAAAAAAAAAAAAAAAAAAAAAAAAAAAAAAAAAAAAAAAAAAAAAAAAAAAAAAAAAAAAAAAAAAAAAAAAAAAAAAAAAAAAAAAAAAAAAAAAAAAAAAAAAAAAACAAACTCATGTCTAACAAATCAAAAAAGAAAAGAAAAACTAACTTAACATTTAATTGGTCAATCAAATTTGCCACATCATTTTGTAAAAATATGTTTGTATTTAGTTTGTATACATAGCATTTCTCTATATTATAATTATAACACCAGTTTCTGTCATCAATTATTTCAAAATATGAGAACTAGAAAAAAATGTGTATATCCTCGGACTCAACCAGACCCAACCCACGCAACACGCATATAATAAGACCTGTTACGACCCAAATCCATCATCCTGGCTCGTTATCCAATCCACATTTTGCTACTCAAGTTTCTCTCTCTGCCCTCTCTCTCTACCTCTCCCTCTCTAACGGTCACATTTTCCAGATCTGAGATCGGAACTTGTGCACCGGAGATTGGGATCGAGCTAGAGATTGAGAGTTCGAGATCGAGATTATCACCATCCGGTTAAGGCTTCCACTCCGGTGGATCTAACCCTATTTTTTTCACCCGGGCCGGAGGTCCCTTCCACCTCGGTGGATCTGGAAGCAGCCTCCCTACCTTTGTGTAGGGGTAAGGTCTGTCTACATCATACCTCCCTCATAGCCCGACTTATGTCGGGATTGAGTACCTTGTTGTTGTTGTTGTTGTTGTTACCAATGACGAAAAAATTCCCTTTTTTATTAACCGTTAAGAGGTGTTTGTAACCCTGACAATCCATACCCAAATCAATCAAATTGGGTTTATTTGGGTAACTCATTCTATCTATTGGGTATAATTGGGCTTTCAAAAAATCGGAAGAGCGGGTCTTATTGATAACATCTAAAATCATTTAATAGTTGTAGCGGGTTCAAACAGGTTTCAGTGCGGGTCGAGCGGGTCTTCCAACAACGGAAAAAGTTGAGCGATTATATTTCATTCTGGAATTTTTTTTTTTTTTTTTTTTTTTTTTTTTTTTTTTTTTTTTTTTTTTTTTTTTTTTTTTTTTTTTTTTTTTTTTTTTTTTTTTTTTTTTTTTTTTTTTTTTTTTTTTTTTTTTTTTTTTTTTTTTTTTTTTTTTTTTTTTTTTTTTTTTTTTTTTTTTTTTTTTTTTTTTTTTTTTTTTTTTTTTTTTTTTTTTTTTTTTTTTTTTTTTTTTTTTTTTTTTTTTTTTTTTTTTTTTTTTTTTTTTTTTTTTTTTTTTTTTTTTTTTTTTTTTTTTTTTTTTTTTTTTTTTTTTTTTTTTTTTTTTTTTTTTTTTTTTTTTTTTTTTTTTTTTTTTTTTTTTTTTTTTTTTTTTTTTTTTTTTTTTTTTTTTTTTTTTTTTTTTTTTTTTTTTTTTTTTTTTTTTTTTTTTTTTTTTTTTTTTTTTTTTTTTTTTTTTTTTTTTTTTTTTTTTTTTTTTTTTTTTTTTTTTTTTTTTTTTTTTTTTTTTTTTTTTTTTTTTTTTTTTTTTTTTTTTTTTTTTTTTTTTTTTTTTTTTTTTTTTTTTTTTTTTTTTTTTTTTTTTTTTTTTTTTTTTTTTTTTTTTTTTTTTTTTTTTTTTTTTTTTTTTTTTTTTTTTTTTTTTTTTTTTTTTTTTTTTTTTTTTTTTTTTTTTTTTTTTTTTTTTTTTTTTTTTTTTTTTTTTTTTTTTTTTTTTTTTTTTTTTTTTTTTTTTTTTTTTTTTTTTTTTTTTTTTTTTTTTTTTTTTTTTTTTTTTTTTTTTTTTTTTTTTTTTTTTTTTTTTTTTTTTTTTTTTTTTTTTTTTTTTTTTTTTTTTTTTTTTTTTTTTTTTTTTTTTTTTTTTTTTTTTTTTTTTTTTTTTTTTTTTTTTTTTTTTTTTTTTTTTTTTTTTTTTTTTTTTTTTTTTTTTTTTTTTTTTTTTTTTTTTTTTTTTTTTTTTTTTTTTTTTTTTTTTTTTTTTTTTTTTTTTTTTTTTTTTTTTTTTTTTTTTTTTTTTTTTTTTTTTTTTTTTTTTTTTTTTTTTTTTTTTTTTTTTTTTTTTTTTTTTTTTTTTTTTTTTTTTTTTTTTTTTTTTTTTTTTTTTTTTTTTTTTTTTTTTTTTTTTTTTTTTTTTTTTTTTTTTTTTTTTTTTTTTTTTTTTTTTTTTTTTTTTTTCTTTTGATGATCATAGAATCTCCAAGGTTTGAGTTTATTTAACTTTTTGTTTAAATTTGTCTTTTATCGTGCATTGTGTTTGGATTTTGGAAACTATTTTGGGTTTGTGCGTGTGATTGGGTTTTTCTGGGTGTGAAAAGTTTTGATGGAACTTGAAAGATGGATGGATGTATAATTATGGTTAAATTAATTTGAAAAGATGGATACAGGTCATACAGTAATATAGGAATTATAGGATAAGGCTATGCACATTTTTCAAAAATAAAAACTTGTTATTATTTAAAGTAAAAGAAATATACGTATAATATGGATTGTTATTGTTATTAATTTTTTTTTAATTATTTTTTAGTTCTAAGAATTATTTAGAATATATGTATCCGCTTTATATAAGACATGAGTTATAAAACAGTTTAATGTTTTTTTTATTCATGCTCGTTCCAAAAATAAAGTTTACGAAAAAAAGCGGGTCAACCCGCACCCAACGACCCGCACCCGTTTGACCCGCATTTCCAAATGACCCGCTTTGACCCGCACCCGTTTTGACCCGTTACCCAAACCCGCCCGACCCGTCCATTTTGCCAGGCCTAGGTGTTTGTTTCATACTCACGGGATCGCGATATGATTGCAATCCGGATCACTCGGGTACGTGATTTGGTACAGAAAAAACAGTGTTACCAATCAAGTTCATAAATCGTTTCAAGCCTCACTGGTACACAATTTGGCTTCTGTAGAATCAAGTTCCAAAGATGTATGACTTGACATATTTATGTGAAGAAATCGGAGTTTAATTGTGGAAGTTTGACAGGCACCAAATACTGAACATAAAAAGTATTTACCAGATTCTTTATATAAAACTTTGCAATACTAATACCCTAAAAACATTTAATCTAATAATTAATTGGATTCTTTGAACAAACACATGGAAGTGAAATAATTAAATCACATAGTTGAAAAATATTAGAAACTAAATATTATATTTTTATTGGGTACATCATACCAAATAATATGGTACCCCCCACCGTACCGGATACTAGGACAGAGCGAATCACGATCCTGTGCCGGAGCGATCCCTTCCATGTGACTATGGTACGGATATGCGTTTTGATATTAATTTGTGATATTAAATAACTAAAAATTAGATAACAAGCTGAAATACAATGGGCGGTGAAAAATGGTGTTGGGAGATGCATTAAGAAGACAAAGTTTAAAGTTGTATGAATCAGATATTCTCTAATGTTAAGCAAATTTGATTACTTAAGAGAAACAATCTTACCGTCATCATCCATGTAGCGTTTTCAACATCATGAGGATTGGGCTTCACATAACGGTGGAGCCATCCGCCATCGTACATATCAACATTGTGATCGGCCTTGAGATGTGCAACAAGAAATGAGACATCACATGTGACACAGCATTCTGTGCCTGCATACAGACAATTACATCGGACCTGACTTTCGTTGACCAGATGGCTGCTGAAGACTTGCGAGGCTGCGACGCATCATAGTGAGTGCGGCGCAGCGTATCTCTCGAACAAATAGATGCGGCGCAGTCCATTGACTGTGTCGCAGTCGCTCCAGATGAATCCAAATGTGGCGCAGCTATAGAGCTGTGGCGCAGTGCAATGTTGTTCAGCTCCAATCTTCACCTTCGTGTCTTGTAAATCTTCCGTAAGCGCTCACTTCACTTCAAAATGTCGTTTTCTTCAGAAATTATGCTCAAGTACCTGTTAAAATCCTGAAACACTAACAAATACCATAAACGCACCAAATGTATACAAAAACGACTCGAAAAGCACTTATTTTTTTTTTTTTTTTTTTTTTTTTTTTTTTTTTTTTTTTTTTTTTTTTTTTTTTTTTTTTTTTTTTTTTTTTTTTTTTTTTTTTTTTTTTTTTTTTTTTTTTTTTTTTTTTTTTTTTTTTTTTTTTTTTTTTTTTTTTTTTTTTTTTTTTTTTTTTTTTTTTTTTTTTTTTTTTTTTTTTTTTTTTTTTTTTTTTTTTTTTTTTTTTTTTTTTTTTTTTTTTTTTTTTTTTTTTTTTTTTTTTTTTTTTTTTTTTTTTTTTTTTTTTTTTTTTTTTTTTTTTTTTTTTTTTTTTTTTTTTTTTTTTTTTTTTTTTTTTTTTTTTTTTTTTTTTTTTTTTTTTTTTTTTTTTTTTTTTTTTTTTTTTTTTTTTTTTTTTTTTTTTTTTTTTTTTTTTTTTTTTTTTTTTTTTTTTTTTTTTTTTTTTTTTTTTTTTTTTTTTTTTTTTTTTTTTTTTTTTTTTTTTTTTTTTTTTTTTTTTTTTTTTTTTTTTTTTTTTTTTTTTTTTTTTTTTTTTTTTTTTTTTTTTTTTTTTTTTTTTTTTTTTTTTTTTTTTTTTTTTTTTTTTTTTTTTTTTTTTTTTTTTTTTTTTTTTTTTTTTTTTTTTTTTTTTTTTTTTTTTTTTTTTTTTTTTTTTTTTTTTTTTTTTTTTTTTTTTTTTTTTTTTTTTTTTTTTTTTTTTTTTTTTTTTTTTTTTTTTTTTTTTTTTTTTTTTTTTTTTTTTTTTTTTTTTTTTTTTTTTTTTTTTTTTTTTTTTTTTTTTTTTTTTTTTTTTTTTTTTTTTTTTTTTTTTTTTTTTTTTTTTTTTTTTTTTTTTTTTTTTTTTTTTTTTTTTTTTTTTTTTTTTTTTTTTTTTTTTTTTTTTTTTTTTTTTTTTTTTTTTTTTTTTTTTTTTTTTTTTTTTTTTTTTTTTTTTTTTTTTTTTTTTTTTTTTTTTTTTTTTTTTTTTTTTTTTTTTTTTTTTTTTTTTTTTTTTTTTTTTTTTTTTTTTTTTTTTTTTTTTTTTTTTTTTTTTTTTTTTTTTTTTTTTTTTTTTTTTTTTTTTTTTTTTTTTTTTTTTTTTTTTTTTTTTTTTTTTTTTTTTTTTTTTTTTTTTTTTTTTTTTTTTTTTTTTTTTTTTTTTTTTTTTTTTTTTTTTTTTTTTTTTTTTTTTTTTTTTTTTTTTTTTTTTTTTTTTTTTTTTTTTTTTTTTTTTTTTTTTTTTTTTTTTTTTTTTTTTTTTTTTTTTTTTTTTTTTTTTTTTTTTTTTTTTTTTTTTTTTTTTTTTTTTTTTTTTTTTTTTTTTTTTTTTTTTTTTTTTTTTTTTTTTTTTTTTTTTTTTTTTTTTTTTTTTTTTTTTTTTTTTTTTTTTTTTTTTTTTTTTTTTTTTTTTTTTTTTTTTTTTTTTTTTTTTTTTTTTTTTTTTTTTTTTTTTTTTTTTTTTTTTTTTTTTTTTTTTTTTTTTTTTTTTTTTTTTTTTTTTTTTTTTTTTTTTTTTTTTTTTTTTTTTTTTTTTTTTTTTTTTTTTTTTTTTTTTTTTTTTTTTTTTTTTTTTTTTTTTTTTTTTTTTTTTTTTTTTTTTTTTTTTTTTTTTTTTTTTTTTTTTTTTTTTTTTTTTTTTTTTTTTTTTTTTTTTTTTTTTTTTTTTTTTTTTTTTTTTTTTTTTTTTTTTTTTTTTTTTTTTTTTTTTTTTTTTTTTTTTTTTTTTTTTTTTTTTTTTTTTTTTTTTTTTTTTTTTTTTTTTTTTTTTTTTTTTTTTTTTTTTTTTTTTTTTTTTTTTTTTTTTTTTTTTTTTTTTTTTTTTTTTTTTTTTTTTTTTTTTTTTTTTTTTTTTTTTTTTTTTTTTTTTTTTTTTTTTTTTTTTTTTTTTTTTTTTTTTTTTTTTTTTTTTTTTTTTTTTTTTTTTTTTTTTTTTTTTTTTTTTTTTTTTTTTTTTTTTTTTTTTTTTTTTTTTGGTGAGCTACTTTTACTCTGACAATTGTTCTCGAAGATAGCAAAACGAAGATAGATTTGTTCTTACGAAGATAGCAAAACGAAGATAGATTTGTTCTTACGAAGATAGCAAAACGAAGATAGATTTGTTCTTACGAAGATAGC
This sequence comes from Erigeron breviscapus, assembly GCA_034093135.1. Taxonomy (NCBI): domain Eukaryota; kingdom Viridiplantae; phylum Streptophyta; class Magnoliopsida; order Asterales; family Asteraceae; genus Erigeron; species Erigeron breviscapus. The sequence continues at coordinate 90,626,111 of CM067171.1, read as the reverse complement.
AAAACGAAGATAGATTTGTTCTTACGAAGATAGCAAAACGAAGATAGATTTGTTCTTACGAAGATAGCAAAACGAAGATAGATTTGTTCTTACGAAGATAGCAAAACGAAGATAGATTTGTTCTTACGAAGATAGCAAAACGAAGATAGATTTGTTCTTACGAAGATAGCAAAACGAAGATAGATTTGTTCTTACGAAGATAGCAAAACGAAGATAGATTTGTTCTTACGAAGATAGCAAAACGAAGATAGATTTGTTCTTACGAAGATAGCAAAACGAAGATAGATTTGTTCTTACGAAGATAGCAAAACGAAGATAGATTTGTTCTTACGAAGATAGCAAAACGAAGATAGATTTGTTCTTACGAAGATAGCAAAACGAAGATAGATTTGTTCTTACGAAGATAGCAAAACGAAGATAGATTTGTTCTTACGAAGATAGCAAAACGAAGATAGATTTGTTCTTACGAAGATAGCAAAACGAAGATAGATTTGTTCTTACGAAGATAGCAAAACGAAGATAGATTTGTTCTTACGAAGATAGCAAAACGAAGATAGATTTGTTCTTACGAAGATAGCAAAACGAAGATAGATTTGTTCTTACGAAGATAGCAAAACGAAGATAGATTTGTTCTTACGAAGATAGCAAAACGAAGATAGATTTGTTCTTACGAAGATAGCAAAACGAAGATAGATTTGTTCTTACGAAGATAGCAAAACGAAGATAGATTTGTTCTTACGAAGATAGCAAAACGAAGATAGATTTGTTCTTACGAAGATAGCAAAACGAAGATAGATTTGTTCTTACGAAGATAGCAAAACGAAGATAGATTTGTTCTTACGAAGATAGCAAAACGAAGATAGATTTGTTCTTACGAAGATAGCAAAACGAAGATAGATTTGTTCTTACGAAGATAGCAAAACGAAGATAGATTTGTTCTTACGAAGATAGCAAAACGAAGATAGATTTGTTCTTACGAAGATAGCAAAACGAAGATAGATTTGTTCTTACGAAGATAGCAAAACGAAGATAGATTTGTTCTTACGAAGATAGCAAAACGAAGATAGATTTGTTCTTACGAAGATAGCAAAACGAAGATAGATTTGTTCTTACGAAGATAGCAAAACGAAGATAGATTTGTTCTTACGAAGATAGCAAAACGAAGATAGATTTGTTCTTACGAAGATAGCAAAACGAAGATAGATTTGTTCTTACGAAGATAGCAAAACGAAGATAGATTTGTTCTTACGAAGATAGCAAAACGAAGATAGATTTGTTCTTACGAAGATAGCAAAACGAAGATAGATTTGTTCTTACGAAGATAGCAAAACGAAGATAGATTTGTTCTTACGAAGATAGCAAAACGAAGATAGATTTGTTCTTACGAAGATAGCAAAACGAAGATAGATTTGTTCTTACGAAGATAGCAAAACGAAGATAGATTTGTTCTTACGAAGATAGCAAAACGAAGATAGATTTGTTCTTACGAAGATAGCAAAACGAAGATAGATTTGTTCTTACGAAGATAGCAAAACGAAGATAGATTTGTTCTTACGAAGATAGCAAAACGAAGATAGATTTGTTCTTACGAAGATAGCAAAACGAAGATAGATTTGTTCTTACGAAGATAGCAAAACGAAGATAGATTTGTTCTTACGAAGATAGCAAAACGAAGATAGATTTGTTCTTACGAAGATAGCAAAACGAAGATAGATTTGTTCTTACGAAGATAGCAAAACGAAGATAGATTTGTTCTTACGAAGATAGCAAAACGAAGATAGATTTGTTCTTACGAAGATAGCAAAACGAAGATAGATTTGTTCTTACGAAGATAGCAAAACGAAGATAGATTTGTTCTTACGAAGATAGCAAAACGAAGATAGATTTGTTCTTACGAAGATAGCAAAACGAAGATAGATTTGTTCTTACGAAGATAGCAAAACGAAGATAGATTTGTTCTTACGAAGATAGCAAAACGAAGATAGATTTGTTCTTACGAAGATAGCAAAACGAAGATAGATTTGTTCTTACGAAGATAGCAAAACGAAGATAGATTTGTTCTTACGAAGATAGCAAAACGAAGATAGATTTGTTCTTACGAAGATAGCAAAACGAAGATAGATTTGTTCTTACGAAGATAGCAAAACGAAGATAGATTTGTTCTTACGAAGATAGCAAAACGAAGATAGATTTGTTCTTACGAAGATAGCAAAACGAAGATAGATTTGTTCTTACGAAGATAGCAAAACGAAGATAGATTTGTTCTTACGAAGATAGCAAAACGAAGATAGATTTGTTCTTACGAAGATAGCAAAACGAAGATAGATTTGTTCTTACGAAGATAGCAAAACGAAGATAGATTTGTTCTTACGAAGATAGCAAAACGAAGATAGATTTGTTCTTACGAAGATAGCAAAACGAAGATAGATTTGTTCTTACGAAGATAGCAAAACGAAGATAGATTTGTTCTTACGAAGATAGCAAAACGAAGATAGATTTGTTCTTACGAAGATAGCAAAACGAAGATAGATTTGTTCTTACGAAGATAGCAAAACGAAGATAGATTTGTTCTTACGAAGATAGCAAAACGAAGATAGATTTGTTCTTACGAAGATAGCAAAACGAAGATAGATTTGTTCTTACGAAGATAGCAAAACGAAGATAGATTTGTTCTTACGAAGATAGCAAAACGAAGATAGATTTGTTCTTACGAAGATAGCAAAACGAAGATAGATTTGTTCTTACGAAGATAGCAAAACGAAGATAGATTTGTTCTTACGAAGATAGCAAAACGAAGATAGATTTGTTCTTACGAAGATAGCAAAACGAAGATAGATTTGTTCTTACGAAGATAGCAAAACGAAGATAGATTTGTTCTTACGAAGATAGCAAAACGAAGATAGATTTGTTCTTACGAAGATAGCAAAACGAAGATAGATTTGTTCTTACGAAGATAGCAAAACGAAGATAGATTTGTTCTTACGAAGATAGCAAAACGAAGATAGATTTGTTCTTACGAAGATAGCAAAACGAAGATAGATTTGTTCTTACGAAGATAGCAAAACGAAGATAGATTTGTTCTTACGAAGATAGCAAAACGAAGATAGATTTGTTCTTACGAAGATAGCAAAACGAAGATAGATTTGTTCTTACGAAGATAGCAAAACGAAGATAGATTTGTTCTTACGAAGATAGCAAAACGAAGATAGATTTGTTCTTACGAAGATAGCAAAACGAAGATAGATTTGTTCTTACGAAGATAGCAAAACGAAGATAGATTTGTTCTTACGAAGATAGCAAAACGAAGATAGATTTGTTCTTACGAAGATAGCAAAACGAAGATAGATTTGTTCTTACGAAGATAGCAAAACGAAGATAGATTTGTTCTTACGAAGATAGCAAAACGAAGATAGATTTGTTCTTACGAAGATAGCAAAACGAAGATAGATTTGTTCTTACGAAGATAGCAAAACGAAGATAGATTTGTTCTTACGAAGATAGCAAAACGAAGATAGATTTGTTCTTACGAAGATAGCAAAACGAAGATAGATTTGTTCTTACGAAGATAGCAAAACGAAGATAGATTTGTTCTTACGAAGATAGCAAAACGAAGATTATCTTCGCAAGTACAAAATCAGACTCAGCTAACGAATTTAACGTAATTTCGTCCAGATTTCAAAAACGACCAAGTTCTTCGATTTTTCCATAAACGAACGACTAAATCTTCTCCCAAAACATGTTTTCGACATAAATAAACATCTTTTGATCATCAAGATCGACCTTAGACTCGTTTAACACCGTTTTGATCATTAATTAACCAAAACATAATATAAACCCTAATTCTTTAAGAATCTCTTTTAAAATCAGATTTGAATCAATATATAACATCTTTAGATCTGAAAATATAGACAACGAATCATGGATTACCTGTAGCAAATGATGGCCGATCCAATTCAATACAAAACACTCGATTCGATTGACCAAAACTTGAAGATTTTGCTTAAGAAATCAATTAGGGATTGAAGAAACTTTGTGTTTGCTTTTTAATTATGTTTAGGCTGGAAAATAACCCTAGATTAGGCTAATCCTAACCTAAACCCGTTTTTAACTTTACACCTTTGGCAAAACTAGTCCCTGGACTTCATATTGACTTTATTTCGCTTAAAAACACCTATTGGGGATACATATAACACACTAAAGCACTTTCGCACACTACAAAGGCCTTTTACACATCATTTAGTCCACTTTATTGTCACTCATTAAAGATAATTAAATCTCACATATAGGGCACATAAACATATGAACACACATTTTACCACATAACATATCACGGACTTAGAATTTGACCTAACGACGTTAGTCAACAGAAACGATTAAGTTTTGGGATGTTACAATTACCTCCCCCTTAAGAGGATTCCGTCCCCGGAATCACTTCAGCATCAAAAAGGTGGGGATAGGTCTCCCGCATTACGGACTCGGTCTCCCAAGTCATACTTTCGCCGTGATTGTGTTTCCATTTAATGAGAACTAGATCGATAGTCTTTCGTCGTAACTTCTTTTGTTTCCTTCCCATTATAGCAACAGGTTCATCAACAATCTGCTTGTTTGGATCAATACTTACGTCCTCGAGTGGAATGACATCCGCTTCATTTGCATAGCATTTACGTAGATAACACACATGAAATGTGTTGTGAATTCCATGAAGTTCTGGAGGTAATTCCAGTTGAAATGCCTGTTCATTAACCTTTTTAATGATCTTAAAAGGTCCAATGAATCTAGGGCTTAGCTTTCCTCGTTTGCCAAATCGTAATACACCTTTCCAAGGCGACACCTTGAGTAAAACCATTTCACCTTCTTTAAAATCAAACGGCCTCCTTTTCTTATCGGCATATGACTTTTGCCTTTCGCGAGCAATACGCAGGGCTTTCTTTGCAACATTAACTTTATCGGCCGTAATTTGTACTACTTCAGGTCCAGCAAATTGCTTTTCCCCGGGCTCCAACCAACAACTAGGAGTCCGACACTTTCTACCATATAACATCTCATAAGGTGGCATTCCAATGCTCGCGTGATAACTATTGTTATACGCAAACTCAACAAGAGGTAGGTGTTTATCCCACGAACCACCATAATCCATTACACATGCTCTGAGCATATCTTCGAGCGTTTGAATAGTCCTTTCACTTTGCCCATCAGTCTGCGGGTGATAGGCTGTGCTCAGACGAACTTGAGTACCAAATTCCCGTTGAAAACTCTTCCAAAACTTGGATACAAAGTGAGCATCACGATCTGACACAATCGATATCGGAACACCATGTTTAGTAACCACTTCTTTAATATACAATGTAGCGAAATTCTCCATAGGAGCATTCTCACGAACTGGGAGGAAATGGGCACTCTTCGTTAATTGATCGACAATAACCCATATCATATCGTGACCACGAGGCGTTCTTGGAAGCTTGGTTATAAAATCCATCGTAATACGATCCCATTTCCACTCAGGGATCTCGAGTTGCTGAAACTTCCCGTAAGGCTTTTGGTGTTCAGCTTTTACTTTAGCACATGTCAAACACTTCTGTACGTACATCATCACATCGTTTTTAATACTGGGCCACCAATAAATCGGCTTCAAGTCCGCATGCATCTTTGTGGCACCAGGGTGTACAGAATACATTAGCTTTGCCTGGGTGATATTTAATCTCACAATCATAATCCTTTAATAACTCCATCCACCGTCGTTGCCTAACATTCATATCCTTCTGAGTAAACACGTACTGTAAGCTCTTATGATCCGTGTATAGGGTACACTTTGTACCATACAGATAATGTCGCCACAATTTCAGAGCAAAAACAACAGCAGCCAGCTCAAGATCATGAGTAGGATAATTCCGCTCATGTGGCTTCAGCTGTCGAGAGGCGTAAGCGATAACTTTGTCTCGTTGCATCAGTACACACCCTAACCCCGTGATGGATGCGTCACTATAGACAACTAAATCATCGGTTCCTTCGGGTAAAGCTAAGACTGGAGCTTCACACAACTTCTTTTTCAACGTCGTGAAGGCTTTTTCTTGAGCATCGGTCCATACAAACTTCACACCTTTCTTCGTTAATTCAGTCATTGGCTTGGCAATGCGTGAGAAATCCTGAATAAAACGTCGATAGTAGCCAGCCAAACCGAGAAAACTCTTAATTTCAGTAGGAGACTTAGGCTGCTCCCACTTCGACACCGCTTCTATCTTCGAAGGATCTACTTTTATACCATCAGAGGAGATGACATGGCCGAGGAAATGAACTTCCTTTAGCCAGAACTCGCACTTGGAGAACTTAGCATATAGCTTTTTCTCTCTGAGGACTTGAAGGACAGCCCTCAAATGCTCTCTATGTTCCTCTTCCGACTTTGAATACACAAGGATGTCGTCGATGAAAACGATAACGAAATGATCCAAAAACGGTCGACAGACACGGTTCATCAAATCCATAAACTTCGCTGGAGCATTTGTCAAACCGAATGGCATGACAAGGAACTCGTAATGACCATAACGAGTTCGGAACGCTGTTTTGGCTACACTTTCCTCTTCAACCTTCAGTTGATGATAGCCAGATCGTAAGTCGATCTTCGAAAAATAGGAAGCACCTTGAAGTTGATCGAACAAATCATCAATGCGAGGGAGTGGATATTTATTCTTCACCGTTCTTTTATTCAGCTCGCGATAATCGATACACATGCGCATGGATCCGTCTTTCTTCTTTACGAAAAGGATAGGAGCACCCCATGGAGAGGAACTCGGACGAATGAAACCTTTATCTAAAAGTTCCTGAATTTGGGTCATCAGCTCCTTCATCTCCGTCGGAGCTAATCGATAGGGAGCTTTGGCTACAGGAGTAGCACCAGGAATGAGGTCAATAGAAAATTCAACCTCACGATCAGGAGGAAGACCTGGAAGATCTTCAGGGAAAACATCAGGAAACTCGGAAACAACTTCGACATCAGAGACTGTAGGCTTCGCGATACGAGAATCGATGACATAAGCTAGAAAATGTGACTTAGTTTGCCGTATACAACGAAGGGCTTTCATCATCGAGATCACCTTAACATTTCCCGGCTTCTTGTCACCATAAACACAGACACCTTTACCATCAGGGGTAGCGATACGAACTATTTTCTTTGCACATAAGACGACAGCATCGTTTTTAGACATCCAGTCCATACCGAGTATAACATCAAAACCATCAACATAGCAAGCAACCTGATCTGCATCAGTACGGAACAGATGGCCCACGAACTTCATCTTCTCCATAAAGGAACGAGCATAATCATTGATTTTACCCACTTCAGCCGTCAAGGCACGAAACTCTTTTTCCATTTTGCGCTGCTCATGAACTCCAATATACTCTTCAATAAATTTCTGTCTGAAGTTAGCCCACGTAATAGCAGATACCATAGCTGGAGTCATCGAAATGGTAATGCTCTTCCACCAGTCCCGAGCACCTTCTTTCAACATCCTACTAGCACACAACACTTTCTTATCCGTAGCAAAATCATCATCAAGCTTTTTAGACTCTTTGATAGCTTCAGTTAGAGTCTTGTGCTGCCTACAAATACCTCGATAACTCGGAGGCAAACCATCAACATAGCAAGCAACCTGATCTGCATCAGTACGGAACAGATGGCCCACGAACTTCATCTTCTCCATAAAGGAACGAGCATAATCATTGATTTTACCCACTTCAGCCGTCAAGGCACGAAACTCTTTTTCCATTTTGCGCTGCTCATGAACTCCAATATACTCTTCAATAAATTTCTGTCTGAAGTTAGCCCACGTAATAGCAGATACCATAGCTGGAGTCATCGAAATGGTAATGCTCTTCCACCAGTCCCGAGCACCTTCTTTCAACATCCTACTAGCACACAACACTTTCTTATCCGTAGCAAAATCATCATCAAGCTTTTTAGACTCTTTGATAGCTTCAGTTAGAGTCTTGTGCTGCCTACAAATACCTCGATAACTCGGAGGCAAACCATCAACATAGCAAGCAACCTGATCTGCATCAGTACGGAACAGATGGCCCACGAACTTCATCTTCTCCATAAAGGAACGAGCATAATCATTGATTTTACCCACTTCAGCCGTCAAGGCACGAAACTCTTTTTCCATTTTGCGCTGCTCATGAACTCCAATATACTCTTCAATAAATTTCTGTCTGAAGTTAGCCCACGTAATAGCAGATACCATAGCTGGAGTCATCGAAATGGTAATGCTCTTCCACCAGTCCCGAGCACCTTCTTTCAACATCCTACTAGCACACAACACTTTCTTATCCGTAGCAAAATCATCATCAAGCTTTTTAGACTCTTTGATAGCTTCAGTTAGAGTCTTGTGCTGCCTACAAATACCTCGATAACTCGGAGGCAAACCATCAACATAGCAAGCAACCTGATCTGCATCAGTACGGAACAGATGGCCCACGAACTTCATCTTCTCCATAAAGGAACGAGCATAATCATTGATTTTACCCACTTCAGCCGTCAAGGCACGAAACTCTTTTTCCATTTTGCGCTGCTCATGAACTCCAATATACTCTTCAATAAATTTCTGTCTGAAGTTAGCCCACGTAATAGCAGATACCATAGCTGGAGTCATCGAAATGGTAATGCTCTTCCACCAGTCCCGAGCACCTTCTTTCAACATCCTACTAGCACACAACACTTTCTTATCCTCGGGACAATCAGAATAACCCTCACGTACGATAGACGTTGTGCCGTTAGCCACCTCTACTTCAATAGGACACCTTAAGGGACTCGTAATCATGTCTAATTTAGGAGCAAACAGAGTAGACACAAAAGATTTGTTCGCACCAGAATCAAATAACACATTAGCAAGTTTGGAGTTAACAATAAGGGTAGCAGTAACTACCTGGTCGTCATCTTTGGCCTCTTCAGCCGTCATCTGATAAGCACGGGCTTTGGCTTTGGGGGCTTCCGTCTTCTTTCCCTCGTCCTTCTTCATTTGCGGACAGTCGGCAATACGGTGCTTTGTGTCTCCACATTTATAACATCTTGCTTTGTCAGTGCATTCATCAACGGTATGACCCTGTGCTCCACACCTATTGCACCTGCGGGTCTTAGCAGAATACTGCCCAGAATGAATAGCTTTGCAGCTAGAGCACCATTTTCCGTCCTTGTCTGTCTTTCCCTTGTCGGAGGACGAAGATCCCTTGAATTTCTTACCAAAACGGTTAGTTCCACCGAATCTCCTCTTATTACCAGACTTCTTCTCATCATCTTTCTTTTCCACTTTCTTATCCGTAGCAGTAACTACCTGGTCGTCATCTTTGGCCTCTTCAGCCGTCATCTGATAAGCACGGGCTTTGGCTTTGGGGGCTTCCGTCTTCTTTCCCTCGTCCTTCTTCATTTGCGGACAGTCGGCAATACGGTGCTTTGTGTCTCCACATTTATAACATCTTGCTTTGTCAGTGCATTCATCAACGGTATGACCCTGTGCTCCACACCTATTGCACCTGCGGGTCTTAGCAGAACACTGCCCAGAATGAATAGCTTTGCAGCTAGAGCACCATTTTCCGTCCTTGTCTGTCTTTCCCTTGTCGGAGGACGAAGATCCCTTGAATTTCTTACCAAAACGGTTAGATCCACCGAATCTCCTCTTATTACCAGACTTCTTCTCATCATCTTTCTTTTCCACTTTCTTATCCTCGGGACAATCACAAGCTTCAAAAACCATCTCAGTATCATCAAGCCATTCCATGCAACCTACTGCATTAAGTGTTCCATAGAATTTCTGAGCTCCACACTTCTGGAAACTTTCAAACTTGAATCGAGGGGCGTGAACATCATTAGGAGGAACCACATTAACATTAGCATGGGGAATAACGACATCATCGACCGGTGGCTCAGTGTGGTGAGAAGGCACAGAGTGACTGTTACCAGTTCCTTCTGCGTTAGCTGCCAACGCCTGATTCAACTGTTCTTGCGTTTGGGCCAACTGGGCCTGAAGAGTTAGCACAAGATTATACATCTCCGCCTGATTGGGAATCTGATCCACCACTACATCGTTAACTCTCGGAGGATTGCCAGGTGGTGGAGGCATCGGACCCAATGAGCCTGGTTGATTAACACGGCGGGGGTTCACACGATTCACATTAGCATTAGCAGCATTAGAAGCACCTGCACCCGGATGGACAGGTGGAGTAACGCTAGCAGTAGCTCCGTCGCGTTGGATGTTGCGGTTGCGAGTGTTAACCATTTTCCTTCAATAAAATGGTGGAGTCGATAAGCGCAAAATAAAACAAAAAGCTCGTTGAGATAAGGCTAAAACATATCATCGTAACGTAAACATCTCGTAAGCCCTATCACACTCGCACTCATCCCAACCCATCCTACATCACATGTCATCACTAGCTAAGGCATCCTACGAGTACCTAGCATGCACATCTTAAGTTTAAGTCCAAACCCTATGGTCAATAGGCCTTGGTTCACTTAAACTACTTCTCTGATACCAAATTGTAACACCCGTTTCGTAAAAATATGGATTTCCAAAAACTTTTGCCTAACGGCATCAATTATGCGGAAACGATTTATTAAAAACTCTCAACAAGGAAAACAGTTGAGAAGCAATAGTGGTGTTACTAACGTATCGTAGAAATAATAAAAGAAAATCCATAAGATTGCCCAACATAAAGCAATCAAAACAGCAGTCATTACATAGGGTTCCAAGAGGAAACAATATCATAAAGTCTATGAGAAACTATTGGGTAGACTAAGGCCATCTTGATCATCTACCCATCTCTCGTCAAAGCTTCACACGTCATCTCACTGCTTAACCTGAGGGGAACAACACATTTAAAGAACAAGTGTTAGCTATAAATAGCTAAGTAAGATAACACCAGGTTTAAGCAAAACATTTCATCCATTTAAATCGTCCTTTTAAAACTTTAAGTCATTTTAATTAGGCATACATATCATCATATAAACATATCCACGTCACATATAAGCATAGAGTTCATGACCCTAAATGTGCCTAATCAATTTCGTCACTTTGATTCATCTCGTTAAATTGTGACTAGGTCACCGTTAAGTTGTAACCGAAGTTACCGTTATCATATAGGGTATGAGTTTGTGTGCAGGCGGTCATACGACCTCAAGGAAGCCTCACACCCGACTTGATGGAGAAGTCTTTCGACGGTCCATCTGCGTCGTTAAGGAAAGACAATGTCGATCCCTGAGTAGCACGTTATGTTCATGACATTAGGTGGGTCATCAGACCACCCGAAACTACTCGCCACGTATGACTGTTGCAAGGAGCAACCCAAGCAACCACCTCAGCGTACCTATATCCACCGTCAGGCACGGGTTATGCATAACACTCATCATCTAATTAGCTCGAGCATTTACCACATTTAGTTTAGGTTTCTTATGTTATCCTAAACTAGTCATCATCTATCATCATTTCACGTTAGGGCCCTTAAAACGTGCACGTGTCATGGCAACCTAAAAAGGTCTAGTGTTCTAGATGAACAAGCCACATATACATGCACATATCATCATTACATCATATCATTAACCACCGTTCATCATAACATATCATATCATAAACGTATTTACGGGGAAGCATTTTAGGCATAGGCATCGTCATCTTTAATCCCCGTGTTCTTACGAAGATAGCAAAACGAAGATAGATTTGTTCTTACGAAGATAGCAAAACGAAGATAGATTTGTTCTTACGAAGATAGCAAAACGAAGATAGATTTGTTCTTACGAAGATAGCAAAACGAAGATAGATTTGTTCTTACGAAGATAGCAAAACGAAGATAGATTTGTTCTTACGAAGATAGCAAAACGAAGATAGATTTGTTCTTACGAAGATAGCAAAACGAAGATAGATTTGTTCTTACGAAGATAGCAAAACGAAGATAGATTTGTTCTTACGAAGATAGCAAAACGAAGATAGATTTGTTCTTACGAAGATAGCAAAACGAAGATAGATTTGTTCTTACGAAGATAGCAAAACGAAGATAGATTTGTTCTTACGAAGATAGCAAAACGAAGATAGATTTGTTCTTACGAAGATAGCAAAACGAAGATAGATTTGTTCTTACGAAGATAGCAAAACGAAGATAGATTTGTTCTTACGAAGATAGCAAAACGAAGATAGATTTGTTCTTACGAAGATAGCAAAACGAAGATAGATTTGTTCTTACGAAGATAGCAAAACGAAGATAGATTTGTTCTTACGAAGATAGCAAAACGAAGATAGATTTGTTCTTACGAAGATAGCAAAACGAAGATAGATTTGTTCTTACGAAGATAGCAAAACGAAGATAGATTTGTTCTTACGAAGATAGCAAAACGAAGATAGATTTGTTCTTACGAAGATAGCAAAACGAAGATAGATTTGTTCTTACGAAGATAGCAAAACGAAGATAGATTTGTTCTTACGAAGATAGCAAAACGAAGATAGATTTGTTCTTACGAAGATAGCAAAACGAAGATAGATTTGTTCTTACGAAGATAGCAAAACGAAGATAGATTTGTTCTTACGAAGATAGCAAAACGAAGATAGATTTGTTCTTACGAAGATAGCAAAACGAAGATAGATTTGTTCTTACGACGTTAGTCAACAGAAACGATTAAGTTTTGGGATGTACAATTACCCAACCCACCTTAAGGAATTCGACTATCGGTATGGCTAGGAAAAGGTGTATATTAAAGGTGGATTTAATAACAAAGAACAGGCTAGTGACAACAAGTTTTCTATTGTTTCTTGCACTAAAAATGAGTGCAACATAAGGGTTCACAGGTGGTTCACTAACCAGTGTAGTTAGCTACTAAGCACATTAACAAAACATGCACATAACAAATTGTTACAAACAAGGGGTGAACATACAAAGAACAAAGGTTTTAATCCTAAAGTTGCATCTTCCTCATCTAGTTATACGGAACGATCAACCAGGACAAGTTCTAGAATCAACGCAATCACCGACACACTCATAGCAAATGAAAGTAACCCAGAAATGGAAACTTCATAGTTCAAAGTTCTAAGTAGAACCCTTACTCTTGAATAAATTCAAAAGGCTACGAGAGGGACAAATTTACAAGGCCAATAAATCCAAACCCGTAAACACCTAGCATATCTATAAATGATCAAGAATCTCACATATTTGGTGTTTTCGTGCTATAAGTGTGCTAGTCATGTTATTAATCAAGAAGGGATTGCCTAATTAATCAATCAAGACACATTCCACCAATTAAATTTTATACCAAGGGTGTAGTCAAATTGCTCATTTATATCTATAATTAGGTGACAAAAGCAATTAACTACAAGGACAAGCATGCAAAAGTTTAAAAATTCCTCTAAAATACCCGACTTTTTCCTATTTACCCCCCCCACTTGAGTTGGACAATGCCCTCAATGTCCAATGAACTAAGTCAAACTATGAGAAATAGGGGAAAGTAAACAAAATGCAAAATCAACAAGAAAAACTTGCCGGGTATGACGGGTGTTCCATGCTTGAATGATGCCAACAAGAATATAGCGCTGAACTTACTGCCAGCATATGCATATGACAAAACTTGCTATTCAACATGAACACACGATTAACGGCCAACAGATACGGCCAACAGATTATATAAACAAGCATGCAAATCATTATCCCTATTTATTCGAAATGGAAATGAAAAGAAAGAAAATACGAAGTCTCATCACCCCATCAATAACATGCAGACGGTGCTCTCATCATCATCCCATCATGCTGACCAGCTAGTAGGTGGATAGCCCGGCATACCACCACCTGGTGGACCAAAGAAAGACTCCAGTGCCCGGTCAGGTATAGTCTGAGCTGCTGATCCTCCAGCACCTGCATAAGAGCCAAAAGAAACAGGATGGTCGGGCCCCGTTCCCCCGAGATCGTGGGAAGGAGGCTGCTCATACTGACGCTCGGGTGGGAAAAAGAACTCACCAGTCCTCTGTGCTGGAATAAAAATGATGGGAGGCATGTAGTCTGGAATAGGCTGGGGCCGGGTAAAATCAGTACCCTGATAGCTGGCCTCCCACATCGGCTGGTACCGCTGCTGATCGTACATCACTCTACTAACACCTGAACCAATCCATCTAAAATCCTGGTCCACCCTGTTCTGAAACTGCTGCTGTGACTCCCACATGGAGTTCACAGTGGCCTCCAAAGTGGAGAAGTCCCAAGTATCAGGAAGAGCAGCGGAGGAGGATGCACCTGTAGTAGAAGTGGCACGACGCTTAGGACGTCGTGATGGCTCTGGTGGCTGCTCCGGTGCACCAGCCATCTCCTCATCATCCTCATCGCCCTCAGGGGCGGAACCACCAAACAGGA
>CM067171.1:90596568-90610750 GCA_034093135.1 Erigeron breviscapus | reverse complement strand
AGGTTACTTGTGCATATCCGTGTATGTGATACACGTGGATTGACATGACATGTTCATTACTTGGTACCAAGTCGTCCTGTATTCATGGGACCCGTTCATTAGTACCTTTGGGATGCGTTCCTGGTACTAGTCCTGGCCGTGTTGGGCATTAGATGCATTATGTGATTGCGTGCATTTATTTGTGTGATCGAGACATTTGGTATGTAACTCTATGCTCTTATATATTGTACAAACTACTTATGTTCATAAAGAATCGACAGGTTTTCATGTTCATCTCTAGATCTTTGTACAAAAATCTACGAACTCACCACCCTCGTGTTGACATATTTTAGTATACTTTTCAGGTGATCAGGCTAGACGAGGATGATGTAGCTAGGATCAGGGGCTCTGGATCGAGGAACTGGCACATCTTTCATATGCATCCCATTGAGGGTTGAATGTTGTAATGACATACAAGTACATTATTCATTTTTGTATGAATTGATCATGTTCATGTGCTTAATGTTATGCTTGTACACGTGCAAGTGCTTGGTCATTTAGTCATTTCTATGTAATCCCATGTCATGTTGTGCATTTCGTGACATCCCGATCTTCCGCCGCAGTTGTTGTGTTACATAAGTGAATTTAATATCTTTCATTATTCTCAAATTTCATGCTTTTCAGGTGACCATCAGTAAGTCTTGGAATCGTCTTTGGCATTATAGGGCCAATCTTTTGACTTTGGACGTACAATTAGCATCAGACATTGAGGACTCTCATGCTTTTGGCTTTAATTGTATTTGACTGTCCAATTTATTTAACTTGTATTCTGTGGGCCCAGTTCCAAATGAGGATGGCTTGTATCCGTATTTTGGGGTCCACACTTGGAACGATTGTACTTGTTTCGACTTGTATTGGTATAAATGGATGTAATTTCTATTAACCTTCTGATTAGTATGCAATTCTTTGTTAACCCTGTATTTCCGCTACAACGGGGTGTGACAGATAAAATTTGTAATCACTGACACTAGTGCAAATGCACCAAAGAAGGTAAGAACCAAGTTCATCAAATCTGCTGCTCCATCCTCATCCGCTGCCGATGCTCCAAAAAGAAAGAAGAAAACAGCAAAAGGTGTGATGATTAAGGGGTTGGAATCCTCTCAGCTGTCTCTCATTGATGAGGAGGAAACCCCTGCTGCTATTGAAAACATAGAGCAGCAACAAACTGAAACAGAAGCTCTTCAATCCCCCAACCCAATCAGCTTCTCTTTGCTGAAAGGGACGCAACTACTGCTGATATTCCTGAAGTGCAAGTTACTGGGGGTGAAAATTTAACTGAATTGACTGAACATGATGTTGGTGATGTTGAAATTGAATGTGTTGAAGAAAGAAATGTGGAACGTGATGTTGGTAATATTGATGTTGAAAGTGAACAAACGGTAGTTGCTGAAGAAGAAGTTGATGATGAAAGTGATTTGACCTGGATGATTTTGTTGCTGACGATTTTCAGCTTGATTCTTACAGTCATGCTGATGAGAAAGAAACAAGTGACATGGAGGTTGATGAAAATAATGATGCTGCTGTTGCTGATGAAAATGCAGCAGCCACTGATGAAAATGTTGCTGTTGATGCTGCTGCTGGTGAAAATGCAGCAGCGACTGATGAAAATATTGAAGAAACTTTTGAAGCAGTTACTCTTACCGTAAGACCTAAAACTCCTCCAAAACAACCAGTGAACACCATGCTATCTCTGGGCATGCCTTTCTCTATCCCAGCTGTTCCTGGTTGCTCCTCTAAATTGCCAACAGCAGTCGAACCCTTTGCTGCTCAAGATTTGGGCATTTCTTACTCCACATACACTGACAACAGACTAGAGAGGGTGGAGCATCAATTGAATGATCTCACCAAATATGCAGAAATTGCTGTAGAAGTGAAGGAAAATGAATCTGAAAGACTAATCTCTACTCTGACCAGCTGGTACAATAAGCAAGTTGAAAACTGCTCAGAAGTAGAGATGATTAAAGAAAAATTCATCTCCATGGCTGCTGATCAACACAACATCAATGAATCCACCAAAGTTATCAAGCATGATCAGCAGATCCTTCGCTCTAGTGCCTTGTCGATGCTGAAATGTGCCAACTCCACCAGCTACTCAGCAAAGAAGGCAGCCTCTACCAGCAAGTCTGCTGCTGCTAGTGTCAAGAAGCTGAGTGGTCTCATTCCCCCTCTGACCACTCAAGTCGACAGTAACACTAAGGCAATTCATGCCTTAGAAAAACAAGTGGCTGATCTTCCAATCCCTTCCGCATCCTTTACTGAGGAAGATCGCCAGAGGCAAGTTAGACTGGAGACAGAAGTTGATGAAATTAAGAAATTGTTGGCGCAACTTGTGAACCAACAACCTAAACAGCCAACGACTGTGGAAGTTGTTATTAACACTACAACCTCCAAGGGGGAGAAAGTTGATGCTGCTGTTTTAGATCTGGTAAATGAAGCAGTTAACAAGGCATTTGCCCAAATCTATGAAGACTCGGCTGAAGAAGTTCTGAAAACTGATGAAATGGAAATTGTGGCAGTCAATAATGAAAACGAAAGTGAAATTCCCCCTGCTGGTGCTGAGGGGGAGATAGAGAAGGAAGCAAATGTTGAAGACCCCCCTGCTGGTGTTGAGGGGGAGTCTACTGGGAAAGAAATTATAAGTATTGAAGTTCCCCCAGTTGGTGTTGAGGAGGAACAACATATAGTTAATGCTGATATACCCCCTGCTGCTGTTAGGGAGGAGTTTGACCCTAAAGAACTTGAAACAGCATGGAAGGTCAGATTTGATGCTAAAATGGCCACTGATAGATCCAAGGAAATGCTTCCAATTTTTCACAAGCGCTTCATGGGAAATGCTGAAATCACTCCTCTCTCTGATGATCGTCGAAGACAGCTCACTGAGTCTGGATTCTTCAAGAGACCTCCTACTGCTCTTCTAGTAATCGCTACTCCATCCTCTCTTCCTGCTGCTCAACTCTCTATTCAAACATCAGCAGGCCATCTGTAACACCCCAACATGGCGGAATCATGGGGTATCACTTAAAAAAGCACAACACGACATAGAAATTTTGTAGAGTCAAACTATATGTATTCATAGGATTGAAACAATCCACAAACTCACTCAAATGTATACAATAATCAACATTTATCAAAGATACACACTCAATCAATATTAAATGGAAATGTTTAAATGATAGTAGTTGATCCTAAGCATAACCCGTTAAAGGGAAATAAGGATCACGGATCCAGAAAGTCCAAGGCAAGTCCAATCCTAGCAATGCAAGCACAATATCATCCAATTTGTCTCTGATTAACTTGATTACCTGAAAAGTGTACTAAAGAGCGTCAACATAAAGTTGGTTAGTTCGTAGGGACAAGTAACAAGGAATAACCATATCGGGATAACGACCGATAACAATAAGCGAGGATTAGGATACCTAATCATGTCCAAAGAAAACCCTAAAAGGTTTCACATTAGCACAGTTCAATACAATCAACGTTTCAATATCAATATCATTATACAATACATCATTAAACGTTAACCAATACGCCTAACATGATATATCATTTACATGATAATCAAAGCGACAATCATCATTAACCAATACGCCTAACATGATATATCATTTACATGATAATCAAAGCGACAATCATCATTAACCAATACGCCTAACATGATATATCATTTACATGATAATCAAAGCGACATTAAACCACAAGTAATCATATCAACAATCAAACAAATAAACAATTAACATCTCGGTCCATATCATAACAAGTGAATCAACCAACAAATACGATGTACATACACTTCTTATAATTCTACTTTAAAGGAATCATCGATGCTTATATATAGGGTCACCCGCAGCCTTCCCACCACATCTATTATTCATAAAAAGTATAATTATCTTCCATGTATGTACAACTATCTAAAGCACAACAAGTATTCATAACGAAGTCAAAGTTAACCAAGCAACAAGTCAATACATTAAACAAACAATCAATCAACAAACATGTACACTTTTCAGCCCGAATCTCAATTGAGTAGGGAGGGTTTATGAAACTCACCTTAGTGATAATAGCAGAAATCAAGTAGATGAAATAACCCTTGTATAGTTATACCAGAGAGTATTTTGAAGAGAATATGTAGTGGTGTGTGTTTTAAAGTTTAATATCGTCTGCTATTTATAGGCGAACGAATTCATTCGTTTGATTATTATATTAATAATACTGTCTGCCGATTTAGAAAAAAAAGAAACAGAAGCGCGTACTAAATTTTCAACGAAAATTTCAACGTACTCGTTTATATATAATATTATTATATTATAAAGTTAATCATGAATAAGGGGTATGTATATGTATAGTATTCTTTTTGTCCATATATCTAGTGTACTAAACCCGTGATTCATAATTTATAAATTTTAAATTATAAAGTAGATAAAAGTGTGTTTCCCACTACTTCTTGGACGTTTCTAATGATAGATTTCTTTTATACTAGTAGTATATATTTATACATTGTTTTAATCCTAAATTATGCATACGGGTTCCTATTGAGAAAATTCAAGTTTCTATAAGATCAGAAAATTAAGATCTACAACTTTCATTTTAAAAATTTTAACTCAACTAACCCCTGTGAGCGGATTTTGGACGTTTATATTATAAGAATAAAGTATGAAAGCGATGTTTACTATTCAGCACTATTCACTTTTGAAATTATTCGAATTCAGAATTCAACGTAGACTTTAAATTATTTGACGTGGGTCCCACCTTTATATTATTTTATTTTATTACCCTTTTTACAATTTACTTTCTACCTTTACTATTTACAATTTACTTTTACCTTTACTATTTAAAATTTACTTTTTACCTTTACTATTTACCGTTACTATTCACAGTCACTATTCACGGTACTATTCACGTTCACTATTCATAAATACAATTTCTAGATACGATTACTATTCACGAATACGGTACTATTCATGTATACGGTTACTATTTATAGGTAATAATTTACCATGGTTACTAGTTTAGTTTGTTGGTAACTATGGTTAAGTTAAGGAATACCATGGGCTAGTTAACTAACCTTAGTTAACTAACCTTAGTTAACTAATCCTAGTTAATTATTTCTTAACTTGGATCAGATGTAAGGTTACGAGTGTTTCGGGTTCGTTTCCTTAATGAAACAGATCATCCAGATATCAGATGTTACAATATTTCACTAGTCCGACACACACATATATATATATGCACCAAAAATACCCAAAGTTTTCTTATATTCATAAAGTTTTGCCATTATTATATATAACAAGTAACGGCTAAAATGGCAAATGTTACATTATTCCCCCGTTAAAGAAATTTCGTCCCGAAATTCGAATCTAGCTAGGCTCGTTAAACAGATGAGGATACTTAGCTTTCATGGAATCTTCACGTTCCCAAGTAAACTCGGGTCCACGTCTAGCTTGCCATCTCACTTTAACGAGTGTATACCGAGTGTTCTTAAGTCTCCTAGTTTGCCGGTCTAGGATTTCAATTGGTTCTTCCACAAATTTCAACGTTTTATCAACCCGGATTTCTTCAAGAGGCACGTGAAGTGTTGGATCGGCCAAACACTTCCTAAGGTTACAAACATGAAAAACATCATGAACTCCACTCAAGTTTTGAGGGAGTTCCAATCGATAGGCTACCGGGCCAATTCGTTCAAGGATCTTAAATGGACCAATGTATCTCGGGCCCAACTTGCCACGTTTCACAAACCGAACCACACCTTTCCATGGGGACACTTTCAATAAAACATAATCACCAACTTCAAATTCGAGGGGTCGTCGTCTAACATTAGCATATTTCAATTGTCGTTCTCGGGCCACTCTTAACTTTCTTTGATTTGTGAGATCACTTTCGTCGTTTCAATAACAATTTCGGGCCCAACGAGTTGGCTTTCACCAACTTCTGCCCAAGCTAGCGGTGACCTACAATCTCTCCCATATAATGCTCTAAATGGGGCCATTCCAATGCTAGCATGATAGCTATTATTGTAGGAGAATTCAACCCAAGGAAGATGAACATCCCAATTACCACCAAAATCAATGGCACAAGCTCTTAACATATCTTCTAAGGTTTGAATCGTTCTTTCACTTTGACCATCGGTTTGTGGGTGGAACGCCGTACTCAAACCGAGACGAGTACCCATAGATTTCTGGAACGCTTTCCAAAATTTTGAAGTAAATCGGGCATCCCGATCGGATATCACGGAAATCGGCACTCCATGCTTGGATATCACTTCTTTGATGTACAATCGTGCCATGGTGTCAAATTTATCGTCCTCCCGGATGGCTAAGAAGTGAGCCGACTTAGTCAACCGGTCAATTATCACCCAAATAGTGTCCCGACCACTACTCGTCCTAGGTAACTTCGTGATGAAGTCCACAGCAATTTCTTCCCATTTCCACACCGGTGTTACTGGTTGGACTAGTAAACCCGGTGGTTTCTTGTGGTCGGCTTTCACTTGCAAACAAGTGAGACATTCACTAACATATCTAGCAATGTCTTTCTTCATTCCCGGCCACCAATACAAGTCTCTTAATCCAAAATACATTTTGTCGGAACCCGGATGAACCGAGTAGGCCGACTTATGCGCTTCATCCATCAATTTCAACCGCCATCCTCCAAGAAGGGGAATCCACAATCTATCAACGAAATACAAGCCATTGTCATTTTTCCTATCAAAATGTTCTTCTAGACCGTATAAGGTTACATTGATGAAGTTTTCCGGTCTAGTTGCCAATTCTTGTGCTTCAATAATGGAGTCACGAACACTTCTTAACACGGTAAGCTCATGGCTTTAACTCGTCTTGGTTTTATACGTTCTTTTCGACTTAAGGCATCGGCTACCACATTTGCTTTACCCGGGTGATACCGGATAACACAATCATAATCACTTAACAGTTCAAGCCATCTTCTTTGCCTCATGTTCAGATTGCTTTGATTGAAGATATGTTGAAGGCTTTTGTGATCGGTATAGATCACGCTCTAGGTGCCATACAAGTAATGCCTCCAACATTTCAAAGCAAATACCACTGCTCCCAATTCTAAGTCATGAGTCGGATAATTCTTCTCATGCACCTTCAATTGTCTGGATGCATATGCTATCACCTTATCCCGTTGCATTAAGACACAACCCAATCCTTGCCCGGACGCATCACAATATACAACAAAATCATCGGCTCCATCGGGCAAGTTCAAGATGGGTGCATCACACAATTTGTCCTTCAACAATTGGAATGCTTGTTCTTGCTTTTCACCCCAATCAAACCTTCTTCTTTCCCGTTGAGTCAACAAGGTCAAAGGTTGGGCGATTTTTAAAAAGCCTTCAATAAATCGTCTATAGTAACCCGCCAAACCAAGAAATTGGCGAATTTCGGTCGGTGTTTCGGGTCATCTCCAATTCTTTACTGCTTCAACTTTACTTGGGTCCACATGAATTCCTTCCTTGCTCACTACGTGACCAAGAAAATGGACCTCTTCAAGCCAAAATTCACATTTGGAGAACTTGGCATAAAGCTTTTCTTTCCGAAGTAACTCTAAGACTAGTTTCAAATGTTCCAAATGATCTTCTTTTGTCTTAGAATATATGAGAATGTCATCGATGAAAACAATGACAAATTGGTCCAAATAGGGCTGACACACCCGGTTCATCAAATCCATGAACACAGCTGGTGCATTAGTCAACCCAAAAGGCATCACCGTAAATTCAAAATGTCCATATCTCGTTCAAAAGGCGGTTTTTGGAATGTTGTCTTCATGAACCCTCAATTGATGATAACCCGACCTCAAATCAATTTTGGAAAAGAAACGAGCACCTTGGAGTTGGTCGAATAAATCGTCAATCCTAGGAAGAGGATAACGATTCTTTACCGTTAGTTTTGTTCAATTCTCTATAATCGATACACATTCGGAATGTGCCATCTTTCTTTTTAACGAACAAAACCGGTGTGCCCCAAGGCGATTGACTAGGGCGAATGAAACCCTTGTCTTGAAGCTCTTGAGTTGGGCGGCCAACTCTTGTAATTCGGTCATGGCTAAGCGATAAGGTGCTTTGGCCACGGGAGAAGCATTAGGAATAAGTTCAATACGGAAGTCAAGTTCACGAGATGGAGGTAAACCCGGGAGGTCATCTGGGAATACGTCCGCAAAATCTTTAACTACGGGCACGGTCTTCAATTCGACCTTAGTAACGTTTACATTATATACTTTCCCTTCCCATGGCTCGATTGCCTCACCTTGAACCACTAATTCTTCTCCATTTTCTAAAGGTATTCTCACCACCCTACTACCACAATCTATTACCGCGTTCATAGCCGACAACCAATCCATACCCACGATCACGTCAAAACTACCGATATCAAAAGGCATTAAGTCTATGTAAAATGGGTAGTCACATAGTTCTAACACACAATCACGAACAACTTGACTAATTCTAGACAATCCACCATTTACCATTTCAAGTTCAAAGTAATAAGATAATGGGCTAAGACTTGCATCGATCAACGGAATGAAATCATTGGAAATGAGGCTATAATCGGCCCCGGAATCAAATAACACGGTAGCATATAGGTGATTGAGAAGAAAAGTACCTGCTACCACGTTTGGATCAACACGAGCCTCGGCCGCATTCACGGCAAAAGCTCTTCCACGGGGAACGAGTTGTTGTTGAGGAGCTTGCTGTTGTTGACCTTGATTTCCTCGGTTTTGATTTGGACCGGCAATTTGCAATTGATTTGGATGCACGGTCACTTGAACTTGTTGGCCGATGAGATTTGGGCATCGGTTACGATAGTGGTCTTGGCTACCACATTCATAACAACTGCCTCGGGCCATTTGGGGGTATCTAGCATTTAGTGGAGCAACATTTAATGGAGCAGTTCGACGGGTAGGACAAAATCTTGAGGTGTGACCCTGATTGTTACAAATAAAGCAAGCATCACATTTCACATTATTTCGATGATGACGGTTACACCTAGGGCATAAAGGACTTGTTCCAGTATAACCACCCTTTTGCGGCTCAACTCTCGGTTCAACCACCGCATATACCTTTCCACCACGACCATGACGCTTATTATTGCGCCTATCATCTTTCTTGGTGCCACTCGACTCTGGCGTATCTTTTCTCTTGTTGTCACTTTTGGCTATTTCACCACCCTTCACCAGCTCCATGGTGACACTAGCGGTTCGGTTAATGGCTTCATTGATTGTCAATGGCATGGTGGGATGAGAAACAAGTACCCTCACTTTGTGGGGTAAGCCAACCACATACTTTTCTACCTTCCGGGCCTCAGGTCTCACAAGATGAGGAATGAGTCTAGAAAGTTGTCCGAAGCGGCGAGTGTACCCCACATGATCGGCTCCCTTCATGGTGAGCTTAGTAAATTCTTCTTCCAAATTTCTCATTTCATATGGTGGGCAATACTTGGAGATGATCATTTCTTTGAAATTTTCCCAAGGTATGGAATTTGCGAGGTCAATCCCCAAAGTATCCTTTTCTACATTCCACCATTCTAGAGGATCACCTACTAACATACCGGTGGCATGAGAAACTCTTTGATCCTGAGTACAACCACTTCTAGGGATCACAGATTCAATCTTCTCTAGCCACTCTAAACAACCGGTGGCTCCACCTTCACCCTTCCATTCCGGAGCTCCACAAGCCTTGAAATCTTTGAAAATACAACCTTGACGGTAAACATTGTTGTTTCTTGGTTGAAAAAAAACATTTTCCCCGTTCCCATCACCATTCACATTCATATTTTCATTTTCATTTTCATTTTCATTTTCTGCTTCAATTTCCGGTTCTTCTTGTTCATTTCCATCCATGGCAGCCGCGATTCGAGCCACCAGTTCTGGCATAAGCTCATTGAGAGCTTGAGTAATGATCTCGGCTCTTACCGGGGGATTAGCACCACCCTGGCCACCTCGGCCACCACGACCTCCTCGGCCACCTCTACCTCCACGACCACCTCTACCACCACGTCCACCTATAATTTCTTCTTGAACTATCGGCTCCTCTTGCTCATCTTGCTCATCTTGACGCCTATAGTTAGTGTTAGCTCTCCTTGGCCTAACCATCTTTCCTGAACACACGTGTTAGGTTAATAAGTTAAGTCTCACAATTCACACCCGAATATCAAAATTGACCTTCAAGTAATACACAATTTTCACATCAAGTCCTTCTAAATCATTGCATGAATATAGTTATCTCCACGGAGAATAATCTAAGGCTTCAGCAATCGTACAATTTACAATTAACAATACAATCATGAACCATTCGACACAATATAAATGGGTCAAGTCATAACAAGGTGGGTAAAGTATAGTCCGGATCTTAACTTCAACATTCGACACATTAAAAGTGTTTGTATACAGGGTGTACCATCGGCTAACCCTCCACACCGTTAATATATTGAATGGATGTCAAGACTCGGTTCCGATATGTTCTCTAAGTGTTGGCCGGGTATGTATACTTCCAAGATTCCACATATCAATGTTTATCACAATAATTCCACAATTCACGGTGTATCCCGACACTATCATATACATCCATCAAGTTGTGGCAATGACTTAAATTTAAATGGGTAATGCATTTGATGTGAATCAAAAGTTTATGTATGAAGACTCATGCAAATCTTCATAACATAATGTTTAATAAAATTTATTTTTATAGTCTTAGTAACACAAGAGAGCTCGGTAGCTCCATTTGAACGCACAAAGAAGCGCAAGGGCAAAGGTTTGCGAAGGACGCAATTAAAAACCCGCCCTTTTTGGAAGCTAGCGCACTCCGACTTATACCTCTCTTAGGTTGTAAGACTCCAATTTTTATTAAAGAAATCTCTATTTCGATAGTTCTTAGTCAACTTTATTCTTTTCTATGAGTAACCTACGAACTCAGTTTAAACCATTTTATGCATCATACAGTTCACGTTGCACACAAAATTTCCTACCATGCATGCTAATATGAAATGTGGGTGCAATGGCTATAGACTAGGTCAATCCACCTAGCTCTCTACAACCACGGCTCTGATACCATTCTGTAACACCCCAACATGGCGGAATCATGGGGTATCACTTAAAAAAGCACAGCACGACATGGAAATTTTGTAGAGTCAAACTATATGCATTCATAGGATTGAAACAATCCACAAACTCACTCAAATGTATACAATAATCAACATTTATCAAAGATACACACTCAATCAATATTAAATGGAAATGTTTAAATGATAGTAGTTGATCCTAAGCATAACCCGTTAAAGGGAAATAAGGATCACGGATCCAAAAAGTCCAAGGCAAGTCCAATCCTAGCAATGCAAGCACAATATCATCCAATTTGTCTCTGATTAACTTGATTACCTGAAAAGTGTACTAAAGAGCGTCAACATAAAGTTGGTGAGTTCGTAGGGACAAGTAACAAGGAATAACCGTATCGGGATAACGACCGATAACAATAAGCGAGGATTAGGATACCTAATCATGTCCAAAGAAAATCCTAAAAGGTTTCACATTAGCACAGTTCAATACAATCAACGTTTCAATATCAATATCATTATACAATACACCATTAAATGTTAACCAATACGCCTAACATGATTTATCATTAACATGATAATCAAAGCGA
Organism: Erigeron breviscapus; assembly: GCA_034093135.1. NCBI lineage: Eukaryota > Viridiplantae > Streptophyta > Magnoliopsida > Asterales > Asteraceae > Erigeron > Erigeron breviscapus. The sequence continues at coordinate 90,599,067 of CM067171.1, read as the reverse complement.
CAATCATCATTAACCAATACGCCTAACATGATATATCATTTACATGATAATCAAAGCGACAATCATCATTAACCAATACGCCTAACATGATATATCATTTACATGATAATCAAGTAGATGAAATAACCCTTGTATAGTTATACCAGAGAGTATTTTGAAGAGAATATGTAGTGGTGTGTGTTTTAAAGTTTAATATCGTCTGCTATTTATAGGCGAACGAATTCATTCGTTTGATTATTATATTAATAATACTGTCTGCCGATTTAGAAAAAAAAGAAACAGAAGCGCGTACTAAATTTTCAACGAAAATTTCAACGTACTCGTTTATATATAATATTATTATATTATAAAGTTAATCATGAATAAGGGGTATGTATATGTATAGTATTCTTTTTGTCCATATATCTAGTGTACTAAACCCGTGATTCATAATTTATAAATTTTAAATTATAAAGTAGATAAAAGTGTGTTTCCCACTACTTCTTGGACGTTTCTAATGATAGATTTCTTTTATACTAGTAGTATATATATATACATTGTTTTAATCCTAAATTATGCATACGGGTTCCTATTGAGAAAATTCAAGTTTCTATAAGATTAGAAAATTAAGATCTAAAACTTTCATTTTATAAATTTTAACTCAACTAACCCCTGTGAGCGGATTTTGGACGTTTATATTATAAGAATAAAGTATGAAAGCGATGTTTACTATTCAGCACTATTCACTTTTGAAATTATTCGAATTCAGAATTCAACGTAGACTTTAAATTATTTGACGTGGGTCCCACCTTTATATTATTTTATTTTATTACCCTTTTTACAATTTACTTTCTACCTTTACTATTTACAATTTACTTTTACCTTTACTATTTAAAATTTACTTTTTACCTTTACTATTTACCGTTACTATTCACAGTCACTATTCATGATACTATTCACGTTCACTATTCATAAATACAATTTCTAGATACGATTACTATTCACGAATACGGTACTATTCATGTATACGGTTACTATTTATAGGTAATAATTTACCATGGTTACTAGTTTAGTTTGTTGGTAACTATGGTTAAGTTAAGGAATACCATGGGCTAGTTAACTAACCTTAGTTAACTAACCTTAGTTAACTAACCTTAGTTAACTAATCCTAGTTAGTTATTTCTTAACTTGGATCAGATGTAAGGTTACGAGTGTTTCGGGTTCGTTTCCTTAATGAAACAGATCATCCAGATATCAGATGTTACAATATTTCACTAGTCCGACACATATATATATATGCACCAAAAATACCCAAAGTTTTCTTATATTCATAAAGTTTGCCATTATTATATATAACAAGTAACGGCTAAAATGGCAAATGTTACACCATCAACATCAAGCAATAGATATACTTGCCTTGACTGCTGATGGAAAAACTCAAGAAGAAGCCATCAAGGAGTTGGATAGGATCAAGGAAAATCAAGAGAATGAAAGAAAAAATCTTGAGTATATCAAGCAGCTACCTATTATTGAAAAAGATCAGCTATATGGTGAACAAAGGATGCTGCTGAAAGCGGGTGGTGCTGAAGCTCTATACAGGCAGAAGCATAAAGAAGTTGAGAAGCAACTCAGCGAGAAGAGAGCCAAGTTTGAGGAAGAAAAGGCTAAATGGTTGAAACTTATGAAGGACAGAAAGAGGCCCCAAAAGATTATTGCTGCTGAAGCCTTTCGTGCTGAAATGGGTCTTAAGACAAACTTGAAAATCTTAAGACAAGGTGCTGACAATCCTATCAAACTGGAAGGTGTCAAGCCAACCTCCTTGGGTGCCTCTGAATGGGCTGAAGTTTACATGCTGGTGAAGGACAAAAAGGCTGTCAGCTATGAATAACTCCAGAAGATGCTCAAGGATTATTTTGAAAAAGCCAGGGAGTATGAAACCAAGTTCAAAGCAGACTTGCCCATGCTGCGGCAAGTGTTTGGTACTCCAGCAGCTGTCTCCTCCTCAGCAGGAAGAAGGGTTCAAAGAAAAAGGAAAGCAGAGCACCGAACCTTGACAATGGACCTTCCTCCTATCACTGGTGATGCCTCGCTGAACACCAGACTTCCTCCCAGAAGCGTTTTTGAGGAAGGAAGAGTGATAGAGAATCCTGCTGGCATGTTCTTCACAAATTTTCAAAATAATCAGCTGTTCTTTCGCCTATCTGAAATAGAAAAGGCGTCCACTGGGTTCATTCTAAGCATAAGAAGAAGATGTGCTGAAACGACCAACAATAGATGGTTTATCAGCAAATTTGATGAGGAACTAGTTAAGCCTCACAGATATAATGACCCAGCAGTTCAAATTGCCAAGCAAGAACATGCTTGGGAGTTTGAAACTGAAAATCTGTAGATGTCTTATAAATGTAAATGCTGAATGTATCAGCTTGCAACATTTAAAGTTGATATATAAGAACATCTTTTCTTCATTCCTTTATTCTTATCAAGTCTACTCTACTCAGCAAGTCTTCTCAGCGAATAGGT
>CM067171.1:90553323-90595568 GCA_034093135.1 Erigeron breviscapus | reverse complement strand
TCATCAGTGAGTTAGGTATGCTAAATCCTGTATAGCATCACCTCAGGGGGAAGTGTCAAATATTTTTATGTTTAAAAGAGTTTTTCTCTAAGGGGGAACTTTGCTCTCAGAAAAATATTTTGTCTGAAATGCTTCAGAATTTCTGAAATGATTTCAGAATAATTGTGTAAACTGAGATGGTTCAGATTCTTTGATTCTGATCGTGCTCAGATTTTGTATATTATTTCTGAAATAAGTCTGTCCTTTATAATGTATTTTGGATACTTGGTCATTGTGTGAACACGTGAAGGTTACTGTTTAACGTTTGAATAATGATGCTTTCTGCTGACGTGTCACAAAAGTGGCGCCGTAAATGGAAAGTAATGATCACTTCTTCTGAAAAATGTTGAATAGTTTTGTGAAAAAGGTTGCAGGTGGCGCCATTACCGGCGGTGGCTGTTGATTGGATATACACACACAAGCAATAAAGTAATTAAGAACTTGCTTACCCATATTGAAGTATTTTTTGGTTCTTGTTGTTGCCTTGGATTCGGTGGTTGGTTGCAGCAGCAGCAAAGAGATGGGAGATAGAGGAGGATATAAATTAGGGTTTTTTTTGGCTCTTTTTTCCTTTTCTTTTAAACTGGAGAATGACTTTTTTTTTATATAATTTTCTATCCTTTCCTCCCCTATCCGATCTTCTCCTTTCTTTTCTCTTAATAAAACTCAGTGTTAGTTAATAAAACGAATTGCATTTTTGGTCCCTGTGTTATCACACATTTTGCAAGTTTGATACAAAAGTGTGAAAAGTCGCGAAACCATCCCTGTCATATCACACCTGTTGCAATTTTGGTCCAAAACTAACGTGCCGTTAGAATTCAGCCGTTAATGCCCCCATGTGCTTGTCACATGGGGGTAGTTTCGTCCATTTATTGCTCATAGGACCATTTCTGCAAAAAAAAAAAAAAATTATTTTGTATAAATCTAAAAAATTATTTTTATATAAATCTAAAAAAATTATTTTGTATAAACACAATCGAAATAAACAATCTAATCTCATTCTCTTGTTCCTTTTTCAACTCCGATCCAAACCATGCCTAAAAAACCTAATCAAAATCGTGGAAAAAGTGCAAATAAATCTTAAAAAGTTGATGTTGAGTTCGACGGCCTTGATCCTAAATCTTTAGGGTTTAAATCCGATTCTGTTCAAGATAATGAAATCACTCGATCAAAATAAAATTTGAGATCTAATTCCTCCAATTATGAGTCATTTGTTGCAGATTCATTCGAATCTAATGTTGCTGCTACGCTATTTACTTCAAAAACGGTGGAAAACCCTAAAATCACCACACAACCGCCGCTCGCCGCCGCTGGGGTGGCTGCCGGCCACCAGGGGGAGGCCATGGCAGCGAATATCGATGGTGACGGGATTACTTTGATTAATTCTGACTGGAGAAACGATCTGGGGGCTGGGGGATCGAACAAAAACCCTAAAAATCCAGAAAACCCTAAAAGCCCCATATTTTCTTTCCCACCACCCACGGCTGCCGCTGCTACTGTTCAGATTCCGGTCAGCCACCAGGAGGCTCATGGTGGTGCGACTGATGGATCCCAAGTGGCTGCTGCTTCGGGTAGTGTTGGGTCTTTGGGTTCAAACTTGAATGAAACACAAACCGAAAACACTTCTTTTTCATAGACTCATAGATATACTCGTATACAAAATAATTTTTTTTTTTTGCAGAAATGGTCCTATGAGTAATAAATGGACGAAACTACCCCCCATGTGACAAGCACATGGGGGCATTAACGGCTGAATTATAACGGCACGTTAGTTTTGGACCAAAATTGCACAGGTGTGATATGACAGGGATGAGTTTCGCGACTTTTCACACTTTTGTATCAAACTTGCAAAATGTGTGATAACACAGGGACCAAAAATGCAATTCGTTCTAGTTAATATAAACCCTAAGAACATTTGGGGAAGATAACAAAATCTGGGTCATGGAAGTTAAAGCTCCAAAACGGATCAAAACCCAAGAACAAGAAAAAGAAGATAGAATAAGCTTATTATCAGATCGTTTGATTATCGATGAAATCCTTCCTCGTTTGGAGTCCACAAAATCCGCAATTAGAACAGGTGCTCTTTCCAAAAGATGGCGACATCTTTGGCCTTTAGTTCCATCTCTTCATTTTACTGATTATTCATTTAAAAAACTACACCCCTTTTTTGATTCTAAACCCTTACCCGAATTCTATACATCTGTTGATAAAACCCTAGACCAATGCAAGTTCAAGAATCTAAAAAAATTTAGTGTTAGTGCCAATTACTGTTTCTATTTTGAATCCGATGTCGATAAATGGATTCAATTTGTTATCAGTTGTAAAGTCCAAAACTTTCACATGGATTTAACTTATAAGCCTTTTACAGACCAGTTTGTATTCGAAGCCGACTCGTTTTTTATCAATTCCCATTTTACCCATCTGCATTTAGAACACTGCTTGTTTTATCCAACCGGGCCGATTAGTTGGAACAATCTTACCCATTTAACTATTTCGTATGCGAGATTAGACCATGATTTGATTGAAGATATATTATCTGGGAGTCCTGTATTGGATACTTTGGCGTTGGTCGATTGTTATGGTTATTTATGGATTAATATTACTTCCAAGAGTGTTAAGAACTTTGTGTTTCATGGATATAATAATCTAGATGATAAATCGGATAATCTTGAAGATGTTATTGAAATCAATGCTCCTTATATTAAATCACTAAAAATATGCGGATATTTGTTGTTATGGAAGCTTGTGTTGCGAGATGTGTCTTCTTTAGTCAAAGCTGAGTTAGATTATACAAAGATGGGGTATAATGAGACGAAATCTAAACTAGAGAAAGAAGAGATGCTTAAAAGGTTTATACTACGCCTTCACCATGTCAAAGAGCTCAAAATCGGGATTGATTGTTATACGGTAAATCCTTCTTTTCTAGTCTGCAAATTGTGTTGATCACTAGTTATTATTGCAATTCACTTGTTTCATGTATACTTGATTAAATCCCAATAATATATTCTAATTTGGTGGATTAGAATTTGGTTGTCGGATGTGCGAATATTGCTACTTTGAAGGAATATACGACTAAGTTAATTACCTACTTGATGTAAAGACATAATCTATGCTTATCTCAATAATCAGTTTCTGTACAATAACTTACCAGTAGAGAAAATCAAAATCAAAAACAAATCATTGAAATTTCATGTTAGAAAAATCGGCGCTAAGAGTTTCTATATAGAGCCAGGGAACAGAGCCACACTTATGTGAGTGAGTTTAGTTGATCCCACTTAAAAGTTTCCACCCTTCATTTTTTTTTATTGTTGTAGCCATAGTTGTTAAAAGTGTGCGCCCCATGCGCCTAGGCTCAAGGCGAGGGCGAGGCACACCTCGAGCGCCTGAAACCCTAGGCCCAAGGCCCATAATGGGAAAGGCGGAGTTATGGGGAAGGAAACCGGTTTTAAGGATATAGAAACCTAACAAAAGAAAGGAAACCTGTTTTAAGGGATATAGAAACCAGTTTTAAGGGATATAGAAACCAGTTTTAAGGATATAGAAAGCTGTTTTGATAATGGATTGTGAAAACCGGTTTCCATTCTTTTTGGAAACCTGTTTTTATATTATGTGTGAGAACCGATTTCCATAAGGGGTTTCTATTGTTTTTTCATAGGGTTTCTATTCTTTTCTTTAGGGCTACAGAAACCAGTTTCCTCACATTACTAGTGTATGTTATCGTTCTTTAGTAGTTGTTTTTATATTTTTCTAAATTCTAGTATTCTACTATAGATGATTTCAACATAATTATGAATAATTTGGTTTCAAGTTTTTTGTTTCCAATTTATGAACAATTTATGTTGAACTTTTTGATTGAATGCATTATGAGTTATTTAAATGGTATTTAGTAATTTGAATGGCATTTGGTTTGTTTTTTACTTAAGTGCGCTTTTTTTTCTTCCAGCCCGCGCTTTTTTGCGCCTCTCGCCTAGGCCACATTTGAGGTCATTGCGCTTTGAATGCGCCTTCGCTTTTGACAACTATGGTTGTAGCTTTGTATGGTGTTGGGTTTTTGAGTTTGTAAAGAACGTTCTTTTTTTGTATTGTCAGTCCTTTGGGTCATTTTTTGATTGTCTAGCTTACAGAAGCTAAATGGAGACCCTTTTTGTTGCTCTTATGTAATTATGTTCTTGATGTTATCACTGTATTTTTTAAAGAACATATATAATTCTAGATTTAATATATTTGGTTCTGTAGTTTCATCCAATCAAGTGTTGTATACGTACGTCGACCCCACTAGGAAAAGTGGAAAACTATATGGCTTCGTCCAGGCATACGTGTATAGAGTATGAATTTCTTTGTTTCTTCTTTTGTTCTTTGGCATCTATTTTGTTTAGAGATTTACATTATTATTGTAATTATAATAATGTGTAATTAGTTCAAATTATCAGAAACAAAAAAAGGTGTGTCAACCTAACTGGTTCTGAAAAATGACCCGGTTCAACCAGAACTCGTTCTAGCATGTTACCCAACCCAGAACTTATTTCCGTTCCTTACTGTTCTCATTGATATTTTTCATTGGTAGGCTTTCTCTCGTTTGGAGGCTAAAGGTTTCATTTTTCCATCTAACTTGAAGGTTGTAAAAGTGGATTATCCTATTTATGATACCGATTCGACGGAGCAGGGTGATTCCTCTGATAGTGACTCATCTGTTGGTGACACAGCAGTAGATTCGGAGGAACTTATGCTTGATGATTGGTTCTGGAGTGGACGAGGCTAATTAGTAGACATGGCAATATGAATTCTGGTTAATTTCTAGGGCATGTTAATTAGTAGACATGGCAGGTTCCAAACTATGAAGCTGTTTGATATTTAATGGTATGTTCTTGGTTTGTGTAGTTTTTTAATTAAATTTTCGTAATCAGATTCCACTTCCATAACCTGATATTCCCTTCACTTCTGCTGCTATATTTGAATCCTTTTTAGCTTTGTCCACTCCACCATTTTGGCATTTTCCTTCACAACCGATTTTGTTTCAGTAATTTTGCTGAAAATTAAAGATTATGCCACCGAATAGTGGTTTAGAAAAATGACTAATAAATTACTACTAATAATTGGTGGTAAATTAAGTAATTGGTGGTAAAATATAACAGTGCCTTTTATAATAATTGTAACGTCCAACAACTTTACTTAGATTTATTATGGTATATAGATTTTAAACATCAGTTTGTATTGAAAGATGACTCTTTTTTCATCAAGTCGCATTTCACCCACCTCAATTTAATAGACTGCATATTCGATTCAACCGACCCCATTACTTGGAACAACCTTACCGATTTACTAGTTTGTCTATTTCAAAATTTGGACACAGCATGAAAACGTCATTTCCTGATTTGAACATGTAGACTAAGTTGAGAATTTCATATATTTGTACACAGGTCATGTGGAGTGGCAATGGCGAAAGGATTTTATATCAGAATGGTAAAAGGTGGTCGAAAGCTTTCAAGGACCCATCGAAAGAAAGACTTGCTTTTATGACCATTGACTTCACCAATGGAAAGTTTGCAATTAACATTGTAGCATATTCATTTATGGTAATCTATGTTGTAAGTTTTACAATAATCCTTTTTCAAGTTGCATAGTGTAGTTTCTGACAATCTCATGCTTAGTGTGCAACTTAAGCAATCCGCCCTGACTCTAATGGTGTTCAAATTAACTTAATTTTGCAAAAAAAATAAATAATATCAACTTGTACACTAAGTTGGGAATTATTGGAAGGATGATCAAAGGAGAAGCATTCCTAAAGATTCAGAGCTGTAACAAACCACTCTGTTGTTCAAATTGGAAAAGAAAAGAGATGCTTGGTGAGCGACCGGTTTAGCAAAGATTGTAGCAGGTTTATGGGTTTGTGGAAATGGTATAGAAGCTCGTCTCTGAGCAACGAGTTGCTAGAATGGAATGAGTTACAAGGTATGTTGGATAGAACTTGTTTGGCAGATAAAAAAGAAACTCATTTCACAAGTTCTATCCAACATACCTTGTAACTCATTCCATTCTAGCAACTCGTTGCTCAGAGAAAGGCTTCTATAGCATTTCCACAAACCCATAAACCTGCTACAATCTTTGTTAAACTGGTCGCTCACCAAGCATCTCTTTTCTTTTCCAATTTGAACAACAGAGTGGTTTGTTACAACTATTTCTTTTTTCACAGCAAAACTAACACAGAGTGCCGTTAATTTGTGTAATTCAAATAGTCCAGTATCTTGTTCACAGCAAAAGCATATATACGAATAACAGACAAACAATTTTAGTGGGAAACAAGTGGAGTCTTATCTGCTCAACGTCCACACATAATAAAGGCATAAAGTCATGTTGTCTTTATTTCTTTTCATTCTTTTTTAAAGTGATTAAACAGACAAACAATCTTTTGTAATTATTTTCCAAAAGAAAAACTAAACCGGAAGGCTTATCAACTCGTACTATATACATCTTCCATCAATCATTATCTTTTCAAACCATTAATTATCAAAACTCTCAGAAAAACAAACCAATCTTGCAATCATTTTTGAATAATATCATGGCTGAAGTCCTTGTTAGCGCCATCATGAATGTTCTGGTTGATAAGCTATACTCTGCTGCCTTGATGAGGTTTGCTCGATCTCAAGGAATCGATTCTCAGCTGAAAAAGTGGAAGAAAACTTTGCCCGTGATCCAAGCTGTGCTTGCTGATGCAGCCCAGAAGCAAATTACACAAAAAAAAAAAAACACATTTTATTATTAAAAAAACACATTACATTTATTAAAAAAAAACACATTACATTATTAAAAAAAAAACACATTACATTTATTAAAAAAAAACACATTACATTTATTAAAAAAAAACACATTACATTTATTAAAAAAAAACACATTACATTTATTAAAAAAAACACATTACATTTATTAAAAAAAAACACATTACATTTATTAAAAAAAACAACACATTACATTTATTAAAAAAAAAACACATTAAAATTATTAAAAAAAAACAACACATTACATTTATTAAAAAAAAACAACACATTACATTTATTAAAAAAAACACTTACATTTATTAAAAAAAACACATTACATTTATTAAAAAAAAAACACATTACATTTATTAAAAAAAACACATTACATTTATTAAAAAAAACACATTACATTTATTAAAAAAAAACACATTACATTTATTAAAAAAAACAACACATTAATTATAATAAATTAAAAAAACACATTACAATACTTAAAAAAAAAAAAAAAAAACACATTACATTTATTAAAAAAACACATTACATTTATTAAAAAAAACACATTACATTTATTAAAAAAAAACACATTAAAATTATTAAAAAAAAACAACACATTACATTTATTAAAAAAAAACAACACATTACATTTATTAAAAAAAACACTTACATTTATTAAAAAAAACACATTACATTTATTAAAAAAAAAACACATTACATTTATTAAAAAAAACACATTACATTTATTAAAAAAAAACACATTACATTTATTAAAAAAAACAACACATTACATTTATTAAAAAAAAACAACACATTACATTTATTAAAAAAAACACTTACATTTATTAAAAAAAACACATTACATTTATTAAAAAAAAAACACATTACATTTATTAAAAAAAACACATTACATTTATTAAAAAAAAACATTACATTTATTAAAAAATAAAAAAAAACAACACATTACATTTATTAAAAAAAACACTTACATTTATTAAAAAAAACACATTACATTTATTAAAAAAAAAACACATTACATTTATTAAAAAAAACACAATTTAAAAAAAAAACACTACTTACATTTATTAAAAAAAAAACACATTACATTTATTAAAAAAAAACACATTACATTTATTAAAAAAAAACATTACATTATTAAAAAAAAAAACATTACATTTATTAAAAAAAACACATTACATTTATTAAAAAAAAAACACATTACATTTATTAAAAAAAAACACATTACATTTATTAAAAAAAAACAACACATTACATTTATTAAAAAAAACACTTACATTTATTAAAAAAAACACATTACATTTATTAAAAAAAAAACACATTACATTTATTAAAAAAAACACATTACATTTATTAAAAACAACACATTAAATTATTAAAAAAAAAACACATTACATTTATTAAAAAAAACACATTACATTTATTAAAAAAAAACACATTACATTTATTAAAAAAAACAACACATTACATTTATTAAAAAAAACAACACATTACATTTATTAAAAAAAAAACACATTACATTTATTAATTAAAAAAACACAATTCTAAAAAAAAAACACTCAACGTTCACGTTGGTTTTCCGGCAAGTTCCAAATGTGCTCGACTAGGGCGCCTCTTAGACGGTTGTGTGTCGCCCTATCACGTAACTCCCCTGTCATACGTAAGTGAAGGTCAACACGTTCATCCCAAGAACGCGCTGGCGGCGTATCGGGAATTAGCTCCAGATCGAAAGGACTGATTGCACGCCCGTTATATTCAACGATCATGTTGTGCAACAGCACACAAGAGTACATGACGCGTTGAATTTTGTTAATACTTAATGGACGGGCACCTTATTTGGGCACCCATTTCGAGGTATTCATCAAACTGGTCGGCAGTAGAAGCATAAGCCAGCTGGCGTATAGAGGAAGTACATTTTTGAAAAATATTTAACGTCGGGCGACCCACAGCGTCGGTTGGAGCGTTGTGGAAGAATGCAAAGTGTTTTGGTAATGGTTGTATGGCGTTAAAGGAATGTATATCTTGCACTATACGAAGAAACATTTCTTTGGGCATTCGAAAACGCCTTCTAAAATAATCGGGAGGGTAAACGGGTTGCGGGGCAAAGTAATGATTATATAAACGTGTGGCAGCTTCCACATGGTTTCTGGGTATGGTTCTTCTTAGTATTATTGGTATGTTTGCCATTCTCGAGCTCTCTGCTTCTTCTTCTTCTTCATCTTCTAGGAAAGTAACGAAAGTGTTTAACATTTCGGTATCTATTGTATACTTACGAATGTATGAAACTGAATCTTCGTCGGAACTCGACATATTTAGTGAAAATGTATAGAGTGTGTGTTGTTTTGTATAAATTTTTATGAGTGAAAAGAAGTGAATGAGATGAGAATGGTTGAATAGAAGTTGGTTTTTATAGTGGAGAGTTTTTTTAAATATACTAGCCGTTTGAAAAAAAAAAGAAAAAAAACTAGCCGTTGGTCCACGCTCCTCGCTCGTTTATACTCTTCGATGGAACGAAATGGTGGGACGAAGAGGGGCATCGACGAGTTGCTACCTATGGCTTCAATGGTGGATGAGGGGTCGACGACCCCTTAGTGAGAGGCCTATCTTACTAATTATAATTGTCTTAGTTTCGTTGCTAGCTAGGTTTGGAATTTAATAAAAACGGGAAATGATTCCTTAAAGTTACCTAACTTGATCTTGACCTTTGATTTAAAATCAAGAGTTAAGATTAAAAGATGATTATTTAATCTTAACCCTTGATTTTAAATCAAGGGTCAAGATTACTATAACTTGACCTATCAAGTTACTAGTAACTTTAGGGAATCCTTTCCCAATAAAAACACTACAATAAAACACAAATAAATCAACTTACAGTGTAAAGGTATAATAAATAAATTCTGGTGGAAAGTGGGGACTTTTGACATCTTGATATATAAGAGAAAGAGAAAACAAATTGATTAGAGATGGTTTATTTGAGTAGGCTATGCACTCTATTTTTTCAGACTATGCACCATAGCTTATCATGCATAAAAAAGAATCTTTATAATTTATTTAACACTAGTATGAAGCTTTACAGGGTATGCAATTGCATACCCTTTGCTTGCTGTGTGTCCGCCACTGATTAGAGGAAACTTCACTTCTGCCTGATGTGTCTGAAATATTGGGTCGGGATGGGGACAAAGAGGTATTACTGGGGAAGTTGTTGGAGGATGAAGGATCATGCATTCATAAAAATGTTATCAGTATTGTGTCAATAGTTGGTATGGGCGGGATTGGAAAAACAACTCTTGCAAGACTTTTATACAACGACCCAAAAGTGAAGGGTCACTTTGAACTCAGGGCATGGGTTTGTGTTTCTGATGACTTCGATGTATTCGATATCAGCAAACAAATTTATCAAGCCGTAGTTGGGGAGGACAAAATGTTTACTAATCTAGATCTGCTTCAAATGGCCCTTAAAGAAAAACTTTCAAAACAAAGGTTCCTACTCGTTCTAGATGACGTCTGGAATGAAGACCACAAGAAGTGGGAAGCCCTCAAACAGCCACTTGTAGGGGCACCGGGAAGTAAAGTTATTGTGACAACCCGGAACACCGTGGTTGCATCAGTGATGAACTCAGCTCAACCTCATAATCTGGGGGTTTTATCTAGTGATATAGCTTTATCTTTGTTTGCTCAATATGCACTTGAAGAACAAAACTTTGACAAACATCCATCGGTTTCTACAATTGCTCAAGGTATCGTTCAGAAGTGTGGTGGTTTACCTTTGGCTTTGGTAACAATTGGGAGGGTCTTAAAGACTAAAGGAATGGATGTTGTTGAATGGGAGGAGTTGTTGAAAAGTGAAATATGGAGTTCACAGGACGAAAGTGGTATTCTTCCGGCACTCAAGCTGAGCTACTATCATCTCCCTTCACATTTAAAGCAGATGTTTGCATATTGCTCCTTGTATCCAAAGGACCATCTGTTTGATAAGGACGAACTTGTCCTAAAGTGGATGGCACAAGGGTTTCTGTCCCAAACAAGAGGCGACACATCAATGGAGAATTTGGGTCATGGGTATTTTCAAGAGCTGCGTTTAAGGTGTTTTTTTCAGCCTTCAACAGATGTCAAATCAAGATACACAATGCATGACTTGGCCATAAGTGTTGGAGGAAAATTTTTCTTTATGTTGGATGATAAGGTTGACAAAAATGGTCAGAACGAAGACTTTGAGAAGTTTGGTCACTTTTCATTCACAGGTGCGGAATATAGAATGTTCAAGGAAATTTTTTTTGAAACGGTCGTTTTTCAAGGGTGTTTTGTCAAACAAGTTTTCGATTTTTTTTTTTGTGGAAGTGGGTAAACCGGTATTTCAAATACCGGTTTCAAAATTTAGACCCGAAACCGGTATTTTCATTACCGGTTTCAGAATTAGGGTTTTGAAACCGGTATTTCAAATACCGGTTTCAGAGTGATGTGACGGCTCGTCAGTGGAATTTTGACTGCTACAGTGCGACGTACAGGAAGCCTGAAACCGGTAATGGAAATACCGGTTTCGGCCTAGACAGGAGAGAGCTGCTAATCTTCCTAGTAAGAGGTACACAACTAGGACGTGGATAAATCAGTATAATTTTGCACTTGCTCCCCTTCGAGACGTGCATTACTGGGCGGAGGTAGATTGGAAGATCCAAGGAGACCCGGAAAAACTGGTCACGCATAGGGGTAGGAGACGCACCAGACGGTACAGGAACGAGATGGATGAGAGTTCTACCAGCAGATCTTCAACCTCAAGACAACAAGCTAGATGTGGCATTTGCAACGGATTGGGTCATAATAGGAAAACATGCCCTCAACTTTGAATATCTGTTTGCGTTTTTTTGTGTGTTGTTTTAATCCGTTTTTTCCTTAATTCCTAAGTGTTTTCATGTAACATGGCAATAATTTTATGTTTGTTTTTTTATTAGGTATGTTTGTCAGTTTATATTAAAAACGATTGAAAACAACTTACTTTATTGAAAACAGAAACGATTACATAAATAAGTCATAATCCGAATTAACAAAACGGGAATCAGTGGAGTCAAATGAACTATCACCATCATTACGGTGAATGTATTCACCGGGCTCATAGGCTGGGGTTGCAGCTTCAGGGTTTCTTGTTACGTATTCCTCTCCTGGGTCAGTCACGTAACCATCAGGGCGACTACCAACTGAGCGAAATTCACCACTAAAGGTATACGCGTGCTGAATCGTGCTCCTAATTGAGGACTCGACAAAAGTAAGATGGTTAATGGTTAATTGCAACCATTGGACCTTCTGCTGCAGGTAGGCCTCGTACCTCCTGTCTATTTTGGTCGGTTGGACCACTGTTGCACGTTCTGCAATCTCAGCCTCATACTCCGACTTTTTCGCCTTCAAACGCTCAATTATAGATGTCACCGCATCTTTACGCTCGTTATCATCAAACATGTGACTCCAAACGCTGTTTGAGGCTCCAGATCGAGTAATATTTGGGAATGAATCACCACCAGAAGATGATTGACCTGCCATTTTTTTAAATATGTTTTGTTTGCAAGTTTTCGTTGCTGTAATTTTTTTTAATGCTCAGAATGACCTATGTTCGTATATATATATCAAAGTTTGTGGGAAACACTTAGATCATCAGATGCTCGACTGGTTTTTTTTTTTTTGTCTTTTACCTCGAACCCGGTAATGGAAAAACCGGGTTCGCAGGCATACATCACATCAACAGTACAATGCTCTGCACGTTTACTGTGTTCTGAAAAGTACTGTACATAGCCTGAAACCGGTATTTGAAATACCGGCTTCAAATCAGTTTGTGCGAACCCGGTAATTGAAAAACCGGGTTCGAGCTTAATATTTGAAACCGGTATTTCAAATACCGGTTTACCCGGTTCCACAAAAAAAAAAATCGAAAACTTGTTTGACAAAACACCCTTGAAAAACGACCGTTTCAAAAAAAAATTCAATGTTCAAGGAACTACATAGAGCTAGATGCCCGCGAACATTATTACATGTTGGTTATTGGGGAAGTAGATGGGACATTATTAATGCAGAATTACTTACTCAATTACGCTTTCTAAGAGTGTTGAGCTTAACTGATAATTCAATCACAGAGGTACCACAATCCATTGGTAATCTCAAGCATTTACGATACCTTAATTTATCCCAAACCAACATCAAAAATTTGCCAAAACAAGTCGGTAAACTTTATAATCTTCAAAGCTTGTTGGTTCGTGATCGTCTTCAGTTATCTAGCTTGCCAGACAGTTTTGCAGAGTTGATAAACTTGCGACATCTTGACATGGTCAATACTTCAATGTTGAAGAAGACACCCTTAGGGATCGGTGGATCAACAAGTCTACAAACTCTAACTAAGATTTATATCGAAGAAGGTAACGGGTTTAAAATATCCGAGCTTAAGAGCTTGTCAGATCTCCAAGGTGCTCTTTCCATTAAGGGGTTGCACAAAGTAATACATCCAACAGAAGCAAACGATGCAAACTTACAACATAAAAGAGGTCTTGATAATTTGCATATGGAATGGAGTGATGTCTTTGGTGCTTTTCGGAGTCCAACTATCGAGTATGACATACTTGAAAGGCTAAGGCCTCCCTCTAAGTTGAAACAACTGAGCATTTCTTTGTACGGGGGAATGAAATTTCCTAGTTGGCTTGGGGATCCAACATCATTTGATCGATTATCAGAACTTATGTTAAGCGGCTGTGAAAACTGCAAATATTTACCAACGCTTGGGCATCTAAGTTCACTTGGGGAGTTGCGTTTGAGGAGCCTGAAAGCGGTGCATACGGTGGGTTTTGAGTTACTATCATCTACTAAACCTTTACATGGTAATGCATTTCCGTCACTTGAATCTTTGGAAGTTGAAAATATGGAAAGTCTTGAGATATGGTCGACCAGCACTGGTGATGATGTTGAGTCTCCTCAATTGTTTCCCAGTCTTCGTGCGATTTCATTTAGAAGGTGTCTGAAACTTGGTAAGGTATCATTTGGATTGATACCATCACTTAAGGATTTAACTGTTAAAGGATGTCCAGGGAAAGTGTTGAGAGACTTGGTTGGTGTGTCTTCATCAATCCGCAGATTGGAGTTGGGTGCAATTGAAGGGCTGACTCAACTGGACAAAGAAGTGTTAAAACATCTTGGAGCAGTTCAAGCTCTACAAATCCAGGGTTGTCATGAATTAAGATGCCCGTGGGAATTAGAATTGGAAGCATGCACATTTTTTCGGAGTTTACAAGAGTTGTATGTATATAACTGTCCAAAGCTGGAATCAATTAAAGGAGAGAAAGAAGGGGTAAATATCATGGGATCTCTTAGAAAAGTGATTCTTCATAGTTGTGATGCACTGGAGAGTTACTACTGTCCGTCTAGTGTGGAGACGTTGAGAAGGGGGTCGAAAGCTTTCAAGGACCTGGCAAAAGAAAGACTTGCTGTTTTGATCATTGACTTTCATTAATGGAAAGTGTTTGCCGTTGTCATTGTAGCATATCGTGATCTATATTGTTGTAAATTTTTTAATAAATTTTTTTCAATTGCATAGTTTAGTTGATGGTACATATTTGGTTTTACCATCCAGTATAATTGTGATTAGTATGACATAGACATATCACTTTCTCTTACACCAGCACCGGATATATGGCTAAAAATACCCTGAAACCATTTAAAATACTGTAAAACCACCAAGACTATTCACCAATATTGCCAGAGGTTTAGTGACAAAAAAGCATTCCTATGGTTCTACCTAATATAATGGCACAATAATATCAAGTACATTACTGGTTACCTTTTGCAGTTCCATAAATATTTTATTGTCCAATAACCATAAGTCCATAACCTATATGATAGCCATCAAATATATTTTGAACAGTTAGAAATTAAGACAAGAATGTCTAATAACAATTAACAAATGATCATATATCATAACATATATGATATCCATCAAATGATCAATATCAGTACAATCAAGAAATATCAATGTCAAAAGCATCAACTAAATAAAAAAAAAGAAGTTCCAAACTTCTCATATTCTCATATGTTAGAAGATTTCCTGAAATGAAAAAAGAAAAGAAAAGAAGCTTATATATGTATATTTTGAAACAAAGTTACCTCTTGCTTTAAAGATCATCCACAAAGCAAAAATGTTATATCCAAACCTTTACAAAGAGATACATACTCTCTCATACCACCCTTTCTTTCTTTCCTATTTCACAACAAAGAAGAAAAAAGAACTAAAAACATGATTGTGTAAGGGAGAGGAGTGGAGGTGGTGTGTTTTAACTTAAGATTGTTCTTTCCAGCCACTTTCAGCTTCAGCTCCTTCCTATCACCACCGGAGAAGAACAATGCTATATTCCTCGTTATGATCAACCCGTCTAGACTATCTCTAACTGTTTTGTGACTGTCACGAATACTCCTTGGAACCCCTTGCCATTTTAGTTTTCTGCCATTTGCACCAACCTCGAGACTGTAGCTGAAAACGATACGGCTCAAATGAGTTGAACTGGTTCAACTGGTCAAAAGTAGTGTATTTAAATGCTTAATATGTATTAAATCATTTTATGTAATAGTTCATATTATTATTATAACACCAATACACCATAGTTTTTGTCATCAATTATTTACAAAATAAAAGAACTTGAAAAAAAATGTGTATACCCTCAGACTCAACCAGACCTAACCCACACATATATATGACCTGTTACGACCCAAATCCATCATTCTGACCCCCACTACCTAACCCACACATATATATGACCCGTTACGACCCAAATCCATCATCCTGACCCCAAATACGCAACCCACATTTTGCTGCCTCTACTCACAGTTAAGCCAATTCCCTTTTTTATTAACCGTGAAGGGGTGTTTGGATCATAGTCACAATTTGGTAGAGAAAAAACAGTGTGCCTAATCAAGTTTATGAATTGTTCCAAGCCTCTCTGGTACACGATTTGGGTTCCGTAAAATCAAGTTCCAAAGATGTTTGGTTCGACATTTTTTTTTTTTACAAGTGAATTTTACCTCAGACGCGTATGATGTGTGCTAATCGCACAACGAAAGGGTCCCGCACTAAGCGGATCTTAAATAGCCTTTCTCACCATACCACCTCCTTAATTGGAAAATACCGTCGAGGAGAACCTACCAAGGTTCGACATATTTATGTGAAGAAATCGGAGTTTAATTGTGGAAGTTTGACGGTCACCAAATACTACAAAAACTTTAAATATAAAGAGTATTTACCAGATTCTTTATATAAAAACTTTGCAATACTAACACCCTAATGACATTTAATGTAATAAGTAACTAATTCGATTCTTTGAACATGCACGTGAGTGTGAACAAACTAGATAATGTAGTTTGAAAAGTATAGAAAACTAACATAACTAATATTATCATTTATTAGTGTGAACAGACTAGATAATGTAGTTTGAAAATTGATTAAATATTGCATATTGTGTGTTCTAATGAGTTATGTTTTGGTAATATTTGTTGTGCTGGCGTGTCGTTGGAATTATTTGAAGTTGTCAATGCACTAATCTCATGCTAATATTTTTATTTTGTTTCTATTATAGCTTGGAAAGGTTTTAATCTCTTATGAGATATGGAGCAAGTATGCCCTTGTCCAGATTTCTCGAGAAGTGCTTGATAGCTGTCTTCTCGTTGGTGATTTCCATTCATTTTTCAACTTCATTTAGGAGCTGCACATAGTATTCATGAATTGTTAGTATATCCGTGCTTGAAATTGAGTTTGTATCAGGTTGTTTATGTGTAAAAGAGAATCTTATTGTTTCTCCATTTATAAATTTTTATTGCAGTTAAATGAAGTGTCTTAATTTTGTAATAAGTGTTTGAACTGAAATTCAATTGTTATTGATGGCATGTGCATGGAGGTAAATATCTTCACACTTTTCTAGTGTGAATAATTAAGTCAGTTATGTTCATACTTAAAAATGTGAATAATTATAAGATATCTCCACACTTTTAAGTGTGAAGTATTTTAACAAATATATTCACACTTTCAAGTGTGATGAATTTTAGTAAAATATTCGCATGTTTAAATGTGAAGAATTATGACAATAAATTCACATTTTCAAGTGTGAAGAATTGTAACAATATATTCACACTTTTAAGTGTGAGAGATTGGTTTCATTTTGTAATACCTCTTTTTTTCACATCCATTTCAAGACATCCATTTCAAGTGTGAACTATATATTTTTAAACATTTTTAAATGTGAAAAACTATATCGAAAAGACGTGAACAATCCATCATTTTGTTGTTGTGAAACAATTATCTATACTACTTTATAAAAATTATTACACTCTCTCTCTTAACATTTTCAACACTCTCTCTCATAAAAATGTCCTCATGCGAAATTACCATTCTACCCTTAATAAATTAATTAATTCACTCTATTTTTTCATTAATTTAAACATCTCCACTTAAGATACCTATAATTTTTTTAATAAAATAATTTACAACTCATCAACTCCTAAAATAACTACACTACTCTTTTTACATTAATTATTTTTACAATATTAACCAGACCTCCACCCGTCACGCCACCACCACTACTAACCACCGCCGCCACCACCACACCGCCGCCAACACCACACCGCCGCTACCACCGCCGCTGCATTGCGCGGGTAAAATGCTAGTAAGATTAATGTTTAGATGGGTTAGTCGAGATATACCCCCTAGATGAACACAGATTTCGTAACAAAACCGAAACGAACACGAAAGGGTCTCGCACGAATGACAATCAAACTCCTACTGTTATCTCCTTATCGATACGGACGATCACCATGCTACTCTTCTCCCCTTACTGATATATATATATCTTTTCTATATATGTATTATTATTATTATTTAGTGAAGGCCACGAATGTGCAGAGGTGAGGCAGAGAATTGTGAGAGTGAATAACAAATAATTCGGGAGAAAGTGGTTTATATAAAGTCACGCATGATATAGCTGAAAGTCGGCCGAGTTTTGCGAGGTGATTGTTGATCACGTTTAGTTTTAGATTTTGAATTCAACTTTTCTATATTATTTTTATCTTAAATTCTCTTCATGTTTATCTAAACTTAACTCATTTAAGGGTATTATTTTCATAGTCCATAGCAAAGAAAAAGTATACATAATTTTATTATCTACCATGTAAGGTTATTATTATTATCTAAAAACTTGGGGTATTATAGTATAATATCTGCTGTGCACATTGTATGTTGCAGTGGTCATAAATTTGTTATGTTACATAACATGAAATGGTGGCAAAATTGGCTGGTTAGGTTGCGAGCCAAGACACTGTCATAGCTAATGTAGAAACGATGGAATGCTAGTTATTATGTGGTATATATGCTCTGCATGTACCGAAACATTTGTAGTTAAGGAAGATAGTTTTTTAAAGTATAACGCATACTTATATGTTTCAGATTGTCTGAATTTAATCGGTATATAATCTGCTGTCACATACTTTAACATGTATGTGATTTCTTGTTTTAATCCCTTTGGTCTCATGAAGAATGTATTGGTCAAAGACTGGTGTTGGTACACGTGGATTAATTGCTGGTACTGAAAGTATGTGTATGGCCCAGTGTTAATACCGCCAAACCAATTTGATACAACACACATCAAAGCTCGTCGTTGGGAATGCCGGGTTGTCCACGTACACTGCATACACACATCTGTGCATGCAGGCAGATAATGTAACCACCGGCTTTTGGTGATTTGGCAAAGCCCAGTATTCCAAACTTTTGCTCGAGACTGCAACAGCACCAGATAATTTGAATTATGCTGAAAAACATTATTGCTAACAACTGGTTGAGATTCTCTCGAAGCCTAATCGAGTACAATTTATATGTAGCCTTGGGATCACGGACATGATGACCAGTTTCTTCTATAATGATGTCACTGATCATTCGTTTACTGTTGGATAATACACGTACATGACGGAAGTCACATTTTGCATCCTGCAAGTTAACAAAAAAGAAATCACTTTAGTAGTTTTGTTCATACCTTATCTAAAAATTTGTTCAAAATACTTTTGTTGATGTTCACGTATAAATGGTCCCAACTGGTCCAAGTATAAAAAGTTTGTTCAAAATATTGTAAAAAAAAAAGGAAAAGAAATCAATCTAGTGCATACCCTCGGCCTCAGCTATAAGCTTTGTTCAAAACATTGTAAAACATATGCTTATTGAACTGTTTACGTATATAAATGATTCAAACTGGTCACAAATATTTGAGAAAACCATTTTTTGAATCGAAGACACAATTTTAACAACACTCTTTAATGTGTGCATCGATCACATAATGTAGTGCCTATTCATCTTAAACCAAAAACTTAAATAGTAAGATGATATAACGTCTTTATTATGATCGACATTCGCATCCTTTCTGGGAATTCCAGACATGTTGTAGAACAGATGGAGGGCTTTAGCATCTTGTATGACATCCCATCGAGGGTGGCTACAAGGTGCAATTCCAAATCTGGTAAAAGACTGGTGTTGGTACAGCCAGTCTTCTACATGTGGCTGGATGGTATTGAAAGTATGTGTAATTGTGTATTACCCGGTGTTAGTAACACCAGATTTATCCAAACAAATTTGATGAAACATACATTAAAGCTCGTCACTGGGAATGTCGGGTTATCCACGATTACACATACACACATTTGTAACATCTGTGCATGGTAGAGTGGCAGACCATGTAACCACCGGCTTTTTATGATTTGGCAAGGCCCGGCATTCCTGACATTTGCTCGAGACTAAAAGAGCACCACGTAATTTGAGTTATGCTGAAAAACATTATTGCTAACAACTGGTTGAGATTCTCTCGAGTTAAAACTTCTCAAGTTGGCCATGTTGAACCAAGAAAAAAGCTTCAAATATGATTGTTGTATGCGCAATCTAATTCCACGAGGATTGGATAGATTGTCCATGTAGGTGTTCCCAAACATATACTTTAAAAACAGGAGTCCTAATACACTGTAATTTCTTGAAAAATATGAACCCAAAATAATGTTTGTTAACATCCAAAAACAACCTTTATCAAAATGAGATTAACCACCATGAATCCAGATAGTTTACGCGATATATATATTTTACAGTCTAATTATGATCTCATATGATTTGGATAAATCTAATTCTAAGGCAAATGAGCAACTTGAAGCGATGCTTAATTAGACTTATCAACTTAATTAATAAGTAACAGATAAAATTTAAACATATATATGTGCTTTTAATATTGTGCATATGCTAATACTTGATGAGAGGAAACTTCATTTCAACTTCAAGAAACACTTACAGAAACAAATAATAACTAAACCCAAAAAAATTTAGGTTTCACTTTGATTGTATGAATCGACTTCTCTTCCTTCTTAGGAATAGTAATTTTCAAGACCTCACTCTCCATGTCCACTTTGATATCCGAGACAATACAATCTCGTAAATGAAGCCTAATCGAGTACATTTTACTTTTAGCCTTGGGATCAGGGCCAACTTTTTCTACAATGATCCGTGTGATCATTCGTTTATTGTTGGATAATACACGTACATGCCGGAAGATGTCACTTGTTGATCCTGCATGTTAATACAAAATAGAAATATGATTTTCATCAAAACTTGCCACAAATATTTGAAAAAACCATATTTTGAATAGAAACAAGCATTTTTATCAAAACTTTATGGTGTATGCATCGACCACATAAAACGAAGATGTAAAATAATAGATATAATACCTTGAACGTCTTTATGATCAAGATTCACATCCTTTCTGAGAGATCCAGACATGTTGTAGAGCAGATGGAAAGCTTTAGCATCTTGTATGACATCCCATCGAGGGTGTCTACAAGGTTCATATCCTAATGAAACCGACTCTGCAGCTTTGTGCCAGCGATCCATCAAGTTTAGGAGGCGGGCCAAATTCCTAGTTGCCGAAACTCTATGACACAACTCATCTGTAATATTCATCACATAAGAAAAAACCAACAATTCTCATGATCAATTAATAATTGAATAAAAGCTAACCAACAAATACATACGTATATATTCGATCTATTTTGGGGGGTTCCATTAGGAATCCGATCGTGTGGTCGATTTAATTGTCTACAGTTTACAATGTGATGTGTACTATCAAATAATTAATAAATGGAAAATGATTAATCAACCTAACTCATATGCCTAAAGATCAACCTAAAACCTTAAGAATTTGACATGTAGATTCCACTAATTTTCTTTCCTAATCTTGCCCCATGATTTTTCCACATGCCATCATCTTAATATTAGACATATCTTTAGGCACACCAATTAGGTTGATTTATCATTATCCTTAATAAATATCATAATCGATCTATGGACGTACTACACCCTAAAGACATGTTCAATTGCTCTTAAACTAAAACCTAATATGTATATATATATAGGCATATAGCCCACATACGGATATGGTTTTGGGTAGCCCCAGCAATCCATACCCGAACCTATTAAATTGGGTCTAATTGGGTAATTTATTTTGTTTATTGGGTATTATTGGTCTTTAACAAAAGGATACAAGCGGGTCTTGTTTTCAACCCCTAAAACTTACTAATGTATTTATGCGGGTCTTCGAAGATATGAGTGATCACTCATATTCCTGAGACTTCCTGTACACACTGCTGCTACAATGCAGTTCACCTACCCACCCTCCCTCAATTTGGATGAATGAAGCTGAACTTTAATGGATGTTCTATCAATTAATTAAGGTGAACTATAATATAACTCCATAATTAAATCTTCTCTTCCATTTAATTATTCTTTTCAATTTCGATCACATTCACTAAATTATTATTATTTTAGTGTATTTTATGATTTAAAACCATCAGTTTATTTAGTATTAATATTATTTATTAGTTTCTTATTATTATTAGAGTGATCGACACGAATCGTCCTTGTGGTTTACCCAAAAAGTCTGATTTCGTCCTTTAAGTTTAAAACTGTCTGATATCATCCTTTATAGCTGGAAAATGATCACGTTTCATCCTTTACGAAAACGGACGTTAACTCGAATCCGTTAACCCCTCACGTGCATTCCACGTGAGGGTACTTAGGTCATTTCCTACCTTAAAGGACGAAATCAGACTTTTTTGGCAAACCACAAGGACGATTCGTGTTGATCACTCCAAAATCAAACCTTTTTCAGATCAAACTAACACAATATAAAAACTCATCAACCCATATCTTTCTCCCCACTACCAATGTCAGATATCGAAGAAGTGAAAATGGGTGTGTTTTGTCGGTTTTTGAATCTGGCCGAATTCAAAAGAGGCACAAAAGAGACTCTCGGTTCTTCTTTCTGGATCTATGTAATTGTATAACAAAATCATTTGGTTTTTTAAGTTTGCAAATGGATGCTTTTGGTGGGTATTGTGTTAAACCGAAAATAATGAAAGAAAAGAGAGATTTTAGGTTTTTGGTGATGGGATGGTGATGTTGGAGAGCAATGTCGTGGTGGTGCCCTAGTGCTGGCACATGAGCGGCAGCTTGGCGACTGTCCTTGGTTGGCCGGAAACCAGAAAATGAAGGATAGGGAGGTTAGGGTTTCTAGAGAAAGAGAGAGAGAGAGAGAGAGAGAGAGAGAGAGTGTGTGAAAAGAGCGACGGTTGAAAGAGATGTGTGAAGGTAAGATGTTGCTGGTGATGTTTTCCGGTGAATGGGGGCTGCCACGGTGGCGGCAGGTGCGGCAGTGGGTATTGGGCGGTGGTGCTTGTGTTGTTTAGTTGGTTTTTGAGATATACAAAGTGATGGGGGTGTTTGGGGTTTGAAATGGTGAAATGGATATGGTGGCCATGATTTCCCGATGAGTTTGTGGCCGGATTTGGAGGGAGAGAGAGAAAGAAAGTAGTTATATACTTATAGAGTGATCGACACAAATCGTCCTTGTGGTTTGCCCAAAAAGTCTGATTCTGTCCTTTAAGGTAGTAAATGACCTAAGTACCCTCACGTGGAATGCACGTGAGGGGGTTAACGGATTCGAGTTAACGTCCGTTTTTTAAAAGGATGAAACGTGATCATTTTTCATCTATAAAGGATGATATCAGACAGTTTTAAACTTAAAGGACGAAATCAGACTTTTTGGGTAAACCACAAGGACGATTCGTGTCGATTACTCTATTAGTCTATTATATATATAATTGGAGTTACACAATTATATGGTTTGTTGAGATATGTAGCTCACATGTGTGTGAGACAAGTGTTGTAAAAATTCACGTGTTATAAAATTCCAACATGTATTTATGCTCCAAACTAGATAACACGTCTAATTCGAGTCATAAAAGTAATTCTTGTAGGATCACAATAACCAATAGGCACCATCAAACTTAGGTATAGAACATTTCTTAATGAAAAATGATATATTTTTTTAAAAATCTTTTTACTAATCCTCTTAATATATACCATATTCTTAGTCAGCAACATATTCATTAAAAGCACTATTGCAAAAGTAGTACTCGCAAAAGTGACCCGAGTCAATCGATTACTCCGAGTACTCCCCGTCTTGTCCGTTTTGACCCCCGAGTACTCCATAGGCCCGAGTACTCCCAACTCCCTAGTCGACCAACCTAGCTAGGAGCGCCTAACGACTTCAATTGCACAAAAAGGTATCTAAGTTTGTTGATTCAAATATTCGGATATTAAAATCTATTATCAAAAATTTAAAAATTCGACTTTATTGATTTTAAGTTTTATATTTCCAATTTTATTTTTCGGTGACGGATTATTTATTCATGTTGTGTTGGTGCTTAAAAAAAGCGGTAATTACCGATGATTTTTAAAGTCGAATATCTAATATTTCAGATTATGAATTTCAATAGTCGGATATCTTAAGTTTTCAATTAACTCCTAGTGGTTCCTCCGTGTATGAAAACTTAACGGAACCGCGGTTAGAAAATGTCAAAAAAAAGTTTATGTTTTGAAAAGTTGAATACCTTTTATTGATAAAAAAAAGTTGAATACTTTAAATTTAAAAATCAATAAACTTGGATACTTTTTTGTGCAATTTGCCCTTATAAAAAAAAATGACAAGTTTATTCTTAACATTCATTTTTAACTTTGTCCTTTACCATTATGATTGATAAAAAAGTTATTGAATAAAAAGGTAAATTACCACTCAAAGATGCATGTAAAAAATAAATTTGTCAATTTTTTTAAAGAAGCAAGGTTGAATCAGTGGTAAATATCTTGGTCTCTGGAGACACAGGTCATGGGTTCGATACTCGATACGAAACTAAAATATATGGACGCTTGTGTTTTATTTTGTTGAAATCTTTGGCGGGTAATAACCGTAATATTTTGAACTTAGAAATTTGGAGAAAGCATTATTGTCTGAAATAGAAAAACAGGGTACCAGTGTTGGGTCTGAAGCAAAAACAAGAAACGAAACTAAAATATATGGACGGACGGCACAATCTTAATTTCCTAACAACACTGTTTCTAACTACCTGGTTATATACTAACTAGATAAATGCTTGCGCAATACGGCTGCGACTAGTGATGGTGACGGCGATGGCAGCGGCGGTAACGGCTAGTGGTGGCGGCGGTAACGGCAGTGACGTGAGGGTAGTGTGTGGTTATTAATGTAAAAGTTATCGATGTAAAAAGGAGTGCAGTAATTTTAAGAGTTAGGGAATGTATATTGTAAATAATTTTTAAGGGAACCTTAGATATTGCCACTCTCACATGCCGGGGATTAAGTGTGTGCATTCAATAAACTTCGGGAGACAAAATTGAAAATTTTTTCTTAACAAATCTGCATTAAGGATCAATATTTCTATAGATATATTAGGTCGAGATATTTTAATTAATGAATAATTGGGGTTATCAAGTTTTTTTTTTGACGATGAGGTAAATGGTTTATAAGGGACAAGCGTATAGTGCCCAAAAGCATTTTTTAGCAAATTTTGTCAAGATCTATCAACCAATAGGTGATGTGGCCTCCAAAACACAAACCAATTTTAGCAAATTTTGGCCAAATAGTAGGGTGTGGTGCCAATTCGCAAAATTGGCAAATACACAAAAATCAAAAAACATAATGGTAACTTTACATGTTCTTAACGGTTATGTACATCGGCTGAATGGTTCTGATTTTGGCAAATTATGATGAAGCCAAAAGGTGCCAAACATTAGGGGGTAAGGAACCAATTGATCCAAAAAGTGCTAATGCTTTTTGTCGATGTAATTAACTGATTACACCCTTGCCCCTAAAGTACTTGCCCCTAAAGTAGTATAGATATAGATATAGATTAAACGACATAACGTTTCTTTTATTTACAATTTTAAACTAATGAGACATATCATTCGACTTTTGCTATCATGCAATAAACAGATGATTGGCTTAATTTAACAAGCAATAAAAATTTTGTTTTGCATATATTATTAGGATTTTATAGTTCTTACATATAATTAATTTTACATTTATATATAGTGTGTGTGTTACTAAGAGTTTGGACAAACCCCAAAAACTTAGTCATGCAGCAACACACAACTTACAACCAAACATACTACCAGATTCTCACAATTACCATCCTGCATTTCACTCCACACTAGCCAGCAGTCTAACTATATATTCACCCATAAGCATCTACCCCAAACACTGCCACACCCTTACTCATTTACAATCCTTGGTACATTTGCAGTCCTTCGCACCCTAAGACGCATTATTTTTACTTATACTTTCACCCAATACTTCTTCAGTCCTGCATTCTTGACTAAACATCCTCTTAATTGTTTCTTTCTTGCCAAATAAAATAGACACTTGTTCCTAAAATCAACTTCAATTATTAGTGCAGTTTGAGACCATAGTAGTGATTACGTCTTTCCAATCATATATAGCTCACCCTTCTCGCATAACTGTTTTTGTGCATCATCTCCCAGACTTTCTTATGAGAGTCAATACTGTGACAACTCGTAATTAATTAACATCGGGTTAGTCTTAATCTCAATTAGACAGTCATTAGACGTGAAAATTATTAGACTTTTGGACTTTTGACTTAGTCAAGTTAGACGTATCTTGATGACGTAGACTATTAGCTATCTACACGAATGCCGAGTCTTAAATATAACTTTAAATAAATATTTAAAGGTTATGTCTTGTACAAAATAAATAGACTGTAGTTTGTCGAAGTTTTATTGACTTATCTTAACTAAAATGACACGAGGGAAAATACATTTACTTTAAATTATAACCTTTTAGTCATACGGTATTTAATCGTAAGCATTTTACCAAACTAAGGGTATTAATATACCAAGATAGCCACATGGGCCGCTCCTTTTTGTTTGTGGCAGGAAAATGACCACCAAAGCAGCCCCCCCTTTCTTCCTTTTTGCCTAGATCGAACACACCCACAAGACACACACATACAAAAACACTCTATTTTCTAAATTGATTTGGCAAGGAGGAATCAAAAGGGAGATTAAAAGAAAGGGTTTTATAACTATAATAATTAGGGTTTATCATCATCATCTTCACCATCTTCATCATTTTCCTTCAAGAACATCAAAAAGTGGTAAGTAAACTTTTTCTATAAACTTTTGATTTGATTAAATTCCATTTCAAGTTTGATTTCAGTTTTGTTAATCGAATTAGATAGACTTGGAAGTGAAATGAGTTTTGGCTTATGAAGTGAGATTGATTGTTATAAAAACTAGTCTTTGAAATTTAAAAGAATTGGAATTTGTGAAATGGTAAGCGTAAGGGATAGTTGTTCAGGTCTTTTGGACATGTTTATAGTCATTGAAATGAAAGGGTTTGAATAGGAAACGATTTGGTTACGGCAAATGGTCAAAAACTGCACTTTTTACTCGTACAGGCCCAGAATCGCGCCGCGATCCCTCCAGGTCGCGCCGCGATGTAGTTCAAATGTAGTCTCGCGCCGCGAAGTAGTGTAATTTGTCAATCGCGCCGCGATATTTTTGTCTGTTTGACATTTTCAGATTTTTGACGACTTAAATCTTGAACTTCGTTTATACGAATTGGTACTTTAGACTACCTTATAATGACAATGTCAATGACATTAGAAATTTAAGTCAAATAAATGGACGTTTAAATCACATTCTTGGTCGTGGCATTCTAGGGTTGATAGCTAAGTAGTTGTACGTAGGATACTTGTCGTCGTGAGATTTGATCCTCACCATTGGTACTCATATCCTAGGTTTTGGATAGACGTGGAGACTAGACTTGCTCATTCTCAAGTTTGCTCGCTCTTTTAGCTCTTTGATCGCTAAGGTGAGTTTATGGCGCCCTTTTTCCTTTACTTTGGGCCTGAAAAGCATGTACTGTATACACGACTACTTTATAAATGATTTGTCTTTGTCTATGCCATGAGATTTAGTAAATTAAATCATTTGTCTTATGTCTTGCCATGTTGACGGCTGTCTGAAAATGTGTATACATGTGTTATGAAATATTGAACTAAATGACTTTGACTTGCCATGTTGTCGACTGACTAAATTGTTCTTTGTGTTTGACGAACTAAAATGTTGCCCCTATGTAGTTATTACCATTATGAGATCCTAATGGTTGTCTTGTCAGATTTAGTGCCTGACTGTCTTGGTTCTGGTCCGCACCCCATTATAGACGGGAGACCTGTGCGAGGTATACTGGTCCGCACCCCATTATAGACGGGAGACCTGTGCGAGGTATACTGGTCTGCACCCCATTATAGACGGGAGACCTGTGCGAGGGAAATTAGTCTTATTGTCGGACCTTGCTCCCGACTGTCTTGTCTTAATAACTACATGTCATTGTGTGCTCCCAATGACGACTGGTCTTTTAGTCAAACACACTGTAAACTCACCAACTATTTCGATAGTTGATCCTCTCAAATTTCATGCTTTTCAGGTAACCAACAGTAAGTCTTGGATCATCTATGGCATTATAGGGCCATTCTTTTGACATTGGACGTACAATTAGCATCAGACATTTGAGGACTCTCATGTTATTAGCTTTAATTGTATTAGACTGTCCAATTTATTGAACTCGTATTCAGTGGGCCCAGTTCCAAATGAGGATGACTTGTATCCGTATTTTGGGGTCCACATTTGAACGATTGTACTTGTATTGAACATGTATTGGCATTAATGGATGTAATCTCTATTTACCTTCTGATTAGTATGCAATTATTTGTTAACCCTGTATTTCCGCTACAACGGGGTGTGACAAATACAATCTATCAGAGACAAGGTTATAGTTAATACAGAGTTTTTCCGCTGGAAAAACTCAATCTATAGCCATTTTCGTTTCAAAAGGAAATCTAAGTCTACTAAGGTTTAGGATACTTATATCAAGAGTTATATTATTTGTCTATAATTAGACCTAGCCTGATCAACTACGTCCCGATTATGTAAAATAATATAAGGCTCGAAATAAATATCTTAGACTTTGTATATACGTTATAGTTTGGATTATACTCACAACATACTGTAGATATGGTGGGAAGGCTGCGGGTGACCCTATATATAAGCATTGAAGGTATGTTAGGAGTAGAAACCCAAATCGTATGTGTATACATTGGACTTATATACGTGATAGTTTGGATTATATTAACAATATACTGTAAATGTGGTGGGAAGGCTGCGGGTGACCCTATATATAAGCATTGAAGGTATATTGTTAATAGAAACCCAAATCGTATGTGTATAGTCTAGACAAAGATTTCTTTGAAAAATTCGTATGTTGCGTACTGTCACATCCATTTGACTTGTACTGTCTCATCCATTAGACTTATATGGATTCTTTGACTATCCTTTCAGACTTGTCATGTCGGACGGAGCTAGCTCTTATGCTGTTGTTCCTGGTACTCCTCAAGTTCTAGTTGTAGCAAACTTCATTCCTCGTGTTCCCCACTCTTCTGAAGAGGAACAATTTGAGGCTTCGGGCAATGAGTCTCGCCCCATCAATCTGGTGTCAACATCCAGTGAATCTGGAAATGAACATGTATTTATTCATGTTCAACCATCTCTGTCACCGGTAGCTCCATATCAGAGGAGGACTACCGAGGGAGCTCATTTGCCTTATGCTCCTCGAGACCCTAATGCTCCTGGTCCTTCTACACCGGTTCAGGACAACCATGTGTTTGGTCCCTCTTTTCTTCTGGGCGATCCGTATGTTGCGGGTCCCTCCAGAGTGCCTGTTTACAATCCCAATGCTGCTGAAGTGATGCCAGTTGCTGATGCAACTGATAGGTCGGAATATTATCTCCGACAAATGTCAAGGATGAAAAACTCTCTCATCCGTACTAGGGAGGCTATTGAGAATCAAGCCCAAGCGTTGACTGGAGCTTATCTTCATGCTTCTGATGCTATGACTGTTGCTAAGGAGGGGAAGGAGACTGTTAGAACGTTGGTTTGCATGCTGTTGGTTTTGGTGACCTTGGTTGTGGCTTTGCTAGTTGTTGTTCTTTTCAAGATGTAATCTTGTAGTAGTTATGTATTGTAAGCCTAGAACTTATAACAACTCGTACTTTTGTACTTTGAGTTGTAGTCTATCTGTTGTGGATGTAGTTCCCACATTTGTTTAAGTCGTAATACTCTGACTATGTAGTCTATCGTTGTGGATTTAGTTCCCACATGTTTTGAATCGTACCTGTTAGACTATGTAAATTTTGGACCTCAATGAAATACGATCGTCTTTTGGCTTACATACTTGTTCAAAACTATGTCAATTGCTTATTCTTAACGCTAGAAAATATGATGTTCCATATTTCTTGTCTTGTCTAGTACATGAATTCATACAATTTTATAATTTATGATTTGCATGGTACTGTCATCTGTCTCGCAAAGCTACTTTCCGATTTACCTTTTAGGGAAATCTCTAAATGACATTTCTGTTCATGTCATAGACTTATGGCTCCCAAGACGCGAAGCAAAATCCAGAAAAAGGCTCCAAGTAAGAAAACTGATCGAAAGATACTGTTATGGCTTGTCACCTGATGTCCGAAGGTTGGTAGCCGCTTTTAATCCTTTGACTCTTCAAGCGGCAGTTAGTGCAACCAACCGGATGGTGATAGACTTGAAAAGAACCACTGGTTCTTCTGTTGGAAATGAGGCTGTCAAGAGAAGGAATGATCATGCCTCTAGTAGTGGATTTGGCGACGGTGGAAATGGCAAGAGGTTTAGGACTGCCAGAAACTTTGTTGTGGTTGCTCAAGACGTCAAGAGGTACACTGGCATAGACCCCAAGTGTAATAGGTGTAACCTCCATCATAGGGGAAATTGCCCTACTTGTCACCGTTGTAAAAAGACGGGACATTTGATAAAATACCGTAAGGAGAAGGCACCCAATCAATGCTACGAGTGTGGGAGCAAAACCCATATGCGACCCGCTTGTCCACGACTCAATTTAAACCCGAACAACAATGCTACAGTTCCCATGAGGAACAATGCGGGGAACACTCAAGCTAGAAATCAAGGAGGACAAGGCAAAGGTCGAGTTTTCGCTTTGGATGCTGCTGATGCACGACGTGATCCCAACGTTGTGATAGGTACATTCATACTCAATAATCATTATGTCTTTGTGTTATTCGACTCTGGTGTTGATAAAAGCTTTATATCCTTAGAATTTAAGTCTCGATTTAATATAGTAGCTATCCCCATGAAAGAAACTTATATCGTCGAATATGCAAACGGTCAAAAGTATGTTGCTAGAGATCATTTGGTAGATTGCAATTTAACGTTGTCTGGTAAAACCTTTAAGATAGATCTGATTCCCATAGAACTAGGAAGTTTCGATGTGATAGTTGGTATGGACTGGTTGTCTAGAGTTCACGCTGATATTGGTTGTTACGAGAAAGTTGTAAGAATACCTCTTCCAAATGACGAAACATTGATAGTGCAAGGAGACAAGTCAGGGAAGGAATTGATTTTAGTGTCGGCGATAAAAGAGAATAGATACTTACAAAAAGAATACCCTGCTTTCTTGGCACTAGTGGTTGAAAGGAAACCAGAGAGTAAAGGCATTCAAGATATTCCAGTAGTTAAAGATTTTCCGGAGGTATTTCCCGAAGATTTGACGGGACTTCCACCTCACAGACCAGTCGAGTTTGGAATAAACTTAGTCCCTGGAGCTGCACCCGTGGCCAAGGCACCCTATCGCCTTGCGCCGTCAGAAATGCAAGAATTGTCCGAACAACTTCAAGAGTTGTTAGCAAAAGGACTAATTCGTCCAAGTTCATCACCCTAGGGAGCTCCGATCTTATTTGTTAAGAAGAAAGACGGCTCTATGCGCATGTGTATTGACTATATAGAATTGAACAAGTTGACCGTCAAGAACAGGTACCCTTTACCTCGTATTGACGACTTGTTCGACCAACTGGAAGGTGCATCACACTTTTCCAAGATCGACCTCAGATCTGGGTATCATCAACTCAGAGTCCGAGAGACAGACATTCCTAAAACAGCCTTCAGAACTCGTTATGAACATTATGAGTTTTTGGTTATGCCATTTGGCTTAACCAATGCACCTGCTGTGTTCATGGACTTAATGAATAGAGTATGTCGACCATATCTAGACAAGTTTGTCATCATATTCATTGATGATATGCTGATTTACTCAAGAACTAAAGACGAACATGAAGGTCATCTAAGGACCATTCTGCAACTGCTCAAGGATCAAGAACTGTACGCAAAGTTCTCAAAATGTGATTCTGGATTAGGGAAGTACACTTCTTGGGTCATGTGGTGAATGCGGATGGAATCCATGTAGATCCATCTAAGGTCGAGGCAATAAAGAAATGGGAAGCCCCTAAGACTCCGACAGAAATCCGTCAAATTCTTGGACTGGCTGGCTATTACAGGAGATTCATTGAGAATTTCTCTAAGGTTGCTCAACCTTTGACTTTGTTAACTAAGAAGACTAAGGAATTTATTTGGCAGGATGCCCAAGAAAAGGCATTTCAGACGTTAAAAGACAGACTATGTAATGCTCCTATTCTAGCATTACCGAATGGCATTGAAAATTTCGTGGTATACTGTGACGCCTCACATCAGGGAATGGGATGTGTACTTATGCAAGAAGGTAAGGTCATTGCTTACGCTTCCAGACAACTCAAAATCCACGAAAAGAATTATACAACCCACGATCTCGAACTCGGAGCGGTTGTTTTTGCCTTAAAGATTTGGAGGTACTACTTGTATGGTACCAAGTGTACGGTATTCACAGATCACAAAAGTCTTCAGCATATCTTCGATCAGAAAATGCTGAATATGAGACAGAGACGATGGTAGAATTACTCAGTGATTATGATTGTGAACTCAAATATCATCCCGATAAAGCAAATGTTGTTGCTGACGCGCTAAGTCGAAAAGATAGAATTTCCCTATCTGTCATAAAAAGAGCAAGTTCTTATATTGGCTCATTATTAAGGGATAGAGTTCTGGACGATCAAAACGATGCCCTACAGCCAGGGCGTATCGAGAAAGAAGCATTGTGGAATGCTGAACGTTTATTTGAATTGGATGGCGATGGGTTCCGACATGTCAAGGGCAGAGTGTGGATTCCCAAGTACAATGGACTTAGAGAACTCTTAATGAACGAGAGTCATCGATCTAAGTATTCAATCCATCCTGGTGCTGACAAAATTTACCATGGACTAAAGGACTTTTATTGGTGGCCTGGTATGAAAAGAGATATCGCCACTTATGTCTCAAAGTGTCTAAATTGTTATGGTCAAGGCGGAGCACCAAAAGCCTTCTGGGCTGCTCCAATAACCCCAAATTCCTGACTGGAAATGGGAACAGATTACTATGGACTTTATTACTAAACTGCCTCGAACCCTGAAAGGGTACGATACTATTTGGGTCATTGTCGATCGATTAACGAAGTCTGCACACTTCATTCCCATACGGGAGAATTGGAAGATAAAGAAATTGTCTCAATTATATATTGAGAAGATCGTGTCACTTCATGGTGTTCCTGTGTCTATTATCTCTGATCGTGATGGTCGTTTTACTTCACAATCATGGAGATATTTTCAAGACGCCTTAGGCACTCAGTTGAATTTGAGTACGGCTTACCATCCCCAGACGGACGGGCAAAGTGAGCGTACCATTCAGACTTTGGAAGACATGCTTCGGGCATGTATCATTGACTTCAAAGGTAGTTGGGATACCTTTTTGCCGTTAGCTGAATTTTCATATAATAACAGCTATCACACTAGCATCAAATGTGCTCCTTATGAGGCTTTGTATGGACGGAAATGTAGTTCTCCTGTCTGTTGGCTTGATGCTGGAGAACGTCGTTTGTACAAATATGGACTGGTTCAGAAGACTACTGATCAAATTGTTGAAATTAGGGCACGGCTGAAGGCGGCTCAAGATCGCCAAAAGAGCTATGCCGACCGTAGAAGGAAACCACTTGAGTTTCAAGTGGGAGACAAAGTCATGTTAAAAGTGTCGCCTTGGAAAGGCACTGCACGTTTTGGTGTGCGCGGGAAACTTAGTCCTCGTTATATCGGACCATTCGAGATTGTTCAAAGAATTGGTTCCGTGGCTTATAAGCTCGATTTGCCCCAAGAGCTAGAACACGTTCATCACACGTTTCATGTTTCGAATCTTAAGAAATGTCTGACTGATGAAACTTTAGTCGTACCAGTCGAAGAGCTGCAAGTGAACGACTCTCTTCAATTTGTCGAGGAACCTGTTGAAATTCTAGACCAACAGCTCAAACAACTTAGACGTAGTCGTATCAAGTTGGTCAAAGTTCGTTGGAACTCAACACACGGACCCGACTTGACTTGGGAACGTGAAGACTATATGAGGGATAACTATCCTCATCTTTTTACTGAGCAAGACTTGATTTCGGGACGAAATCCTTAGAAGTCGGGGATGTTGTGACAACTCGTAATTAATTAACATCGGGTTAATCTTAATCTCAATTAGACAGTCATTAGACGTGAAGATTATTAGACTTTTGGACTTTTGACTTAGTCAAGTTAGACGTATCTTGATGACGTAGACTATTAGCTATCTACACGAATGCCGAGTCTTAAATATAACTTTAAATAAAAATTTAAAGGTTATGTCTTGTACAAAATAAATAGACTGTCTAGACTTAATATTTTAAAGTTTAGTTTGTCGAAGTTTTATTGACTTGTCTTAACTAAAATGACACGAGGGAAAATACATTTACTTTAAATTATAAGCTTTTAGTCATACGGTATTTAATCGTAAGCATTTTACCAAACTAAGGGTATTAATATACCAAGATAGCCACATGGGCCGCTCCTTTTTGTTTGTGTCAGGAAAATGACCACCAAAGCAGCCCCCCCTTTCTTCCTTTTTGCCTCGATCGAACACACCCACAAGACACACACATACAAAAACACTCTATTTTCTAAATTGATTTGGCAAGGAGGAATCAAAAGGGAGATTAAAAGAAAGGGGTTTTATAACTATAATAATTAGGGTTTATCATCATCATCTTCACCATCTTCATCATTTTCCTTCAGAAACTACATCGCGCCGCGATGTAGTTCAAATGTAGTCTCGCGCCGCGATCCCTCCAGATCGCGCCGCGAAGTAGTGTAATTTGTCAATCGCGCCGCGATATTTTTGTCTGTTTGACATTTTCAGATTTTTGACGACTTAAATCTTGAACTTCGTTTATACGAATTGGTACTTTAGATTACCTTATAATGACAATGTCAATGACATTAGAAATTTAAGTCAAATATAATGGACGTTTAAATCACATTCTTGGTCGTGGCATTCTAGGGTTGATAGCTAAGTAGTTGTACGTAGGATACTTGTCGTCGTGAGATTTGATCCTCACCATTGGTACTCATATCCTAGGTTTTGGATAGACGTGGAGACTAGACTTGCTCATTCTCAAGTTTGCTCGCTCTTTTAGCTCTTTGATCGCTAAGGTGAGTTTATGGCGCCCTTTTTCCTTTTACTTTGGGCCTGAAAAGCATGTACTGTATACACGACTACTTTATAAACGATTTGTCTTTGTCTATGCCATGAGATTTAGTAAATTAAATCATTTGTCTTATGTCTTGCCATGTTGACGGCTGTCTGAAAATGTGTATACATGTGTTATGAAATATTGAACTAAATGACTTTGACTTGCCATGTTGTCGGCTGACTAAATTATTCTTTGTGTTTGACGAACTAAAATGTTGCCCCTATGTAGTTATTACCATTATGAGATCCTAATGGTTGTCTTGTCAGATTTAGTGCCTGACTGTCTTGGTTCTGGTCCGCACCCCATTATAGACGGGAGACCTGTGCGAGGAAAATTAGTCTTATTGTCGGACCTTGCTCCCGACTGTCTTGTCTTAATAACTACATGTCATTGTGTGCTCCCAATGACGACTGGTCTTTTAGTCAAACACACTGTAAACTCACCAACTATTTCGATAGTTGATCCTCTCAAATTTCATGCTTTTCAGGTAACCAACAGTAAGTCTTGGATCATCTATGGCATTATAGGGCCATTCTTTTGACATTGGACGTACAATTAGCATCAGACATTTGAGGACTCTCATGTTATTAGCTTTAATTGTATTAGGCTGTCCAATTTATTGAACTCGTATTCAGTGGGCCCAGTTCCAAATGAGGATGACTTGTATCCGTATTTTGGGGTCCACATTTGAACGATTGTACTTGTATTGAACATGTATTGGCATTAATGGATGTAATCTCTATTTACCTTCTGATTAGTACGCAATTATTTGTTAACCCTGTATTTCCGCTACAACGGGGTGTGACAAATACAACCTTTGCAGAGGGAACATTGCATGAATGTCTTTTGCTTGTTTTAATAATTAATGGAAGTATTATTATGTTTTTGATTTGTTTTACTTGTTATGGCACCAGTGAATGTTTTAGGTTGCCTACGTGTATGCTCCATGGTACAAGGGATTGAGCTTACCATAGGACGGGAGGGCCCTGATCCTGGAACTTCTGTTAATGGGGTTTATTATCAAGGGTACTCAGCTAGGATCGATTTACCTGAAATGTTGTACATGGTATCGTATGTCGATATGGATGTGAAGAATGAGGTCCTCAAGATAACTATTCCGAAGCAGGAAGGGAAGTGGATTCAAAATTTCAACTTGAGATTAATGTATCATACTTTCACTGGACGTTGGCAACGAAAGTTGTTTGATAGTGATTATTACTGATTGTGATGGAGAATTTTTAGCTTAGAATTGTTGGTTTAAGCTACTTATAAGTTAGTTTTTGGAATCTTGATCTATTATGGTACATTAAGTTTATTATTAGATGGAATGAGTATGGATATGAATTTTTATTGTATTTTATGGTTTGATGGATGAATGGATTTAGATATCTACAGTGATTGGTATAATAATTTACTTTCTTTTGGACATTACTACTACTGTCATACAATGTTGTATTGTCTTATAGATAGTTTGACATGGAGTTGATGACAATAGACTCAGACAGTCTTGAGTTCTGCTGATCAGAATCACATATATACTTGAGCTGCTGCTAAGGATGATGGTAACGTGCCTATTGAGAAATCATAATATCTACATGTTGCAATCATCTAAAAGGAACCAAAATGTTTCAAGAATCTGACGTTACTGGATTGTATAATCTTTGCTGTGCGCACATTGTATCTTGCAGTGGTCATGAAGTTGTAGCACAGGTGCGTCTATGTTACATAACTTTATTTCTGTGGTATGCTGAAACTTGCAGCTAATGTATATAGCTTTTAACGGTGGCAAAATCGGCTGGTTAGGTTACGAGGCAAAACATTGTCATTGATAGCTAATGTAGAACGATTGAATCTTGGGTATTTCTGTGGTATATATGCCCTGCCTGCATGTACTGAAACATCTGTAGTTAAGGAAGATAGTTCTTATATTATAACAGATGCTTATATGTTTCATATTGTATGAAACATCGATGTTTCTTTAAGGTTCTTTCTAAGTTGTCAATGTAAAATGAACCATTTAAATTACAATTTTTTTTTTATCTTTTATGTTTCTCTCTTCATCTCCTATAGGTGACACATAAATTTATAAGCATTTATATATAATTTATTTGTCACTCTAGCATTTCTCTTCTTTTAACAGTGTGAGAATTGGTTGGCCTTCGAATTAGCTTATGCTTTGGCCTTCCTACCATATTACCAATTTCAGTGTAACTAAATTTTGCTACAGGAAATTGTGTGTATTTGACACTCGCATCAAACATCATCGTGTTAATTTTTTTCAGAATTCACTCTATTTTCTATTCCGCGATTTACTGTAGGTTTATGTTTCATCAATTCGTTCATTATCAAAACCCTAGTTTTTAGGAATTTTGATAAAATGTCAAATAAAAAAAAATCCTTTTCCCGTAGAACCAAAATTCCGCTGAAATTTGTGGATACCGTGTGTGCGCTTAATAATAAGAATTTAAATAAGCAGAATGAAGAAAGGAATATAAACTCTAAGGGAATCCATATCTCGAATGATGACGTAAGCTCACTACAGGGGAATAGGGATAAGGAGGCTATAAATGGGAGAAATGATGATACAGTTGGTGAAAAGAATTGTAATATGGAGAAAAAGGAGGCTGATATCAGTAAGGAGAAAGAGAAATCATTGAATGGAATGGATTCTAGTCTTGATGAGAGTGCTAAGCTTGAGAACCTTGTAAGTATTCCTTGTATTGGTGAAAATTTTAGTAATACCAGTGCACAGATAGACACTGATGTTAATACAAATAGTACTGTGAATAAGATTTCATATGCTAAAGTAGTTAGTAAAAATGGAAAAGACTTTGATAAGAATTTGTTCTATGTTCCTACTGAGATGAATGAACATGGAGAAGAAGTTGTTATTTTTGAGGAAGATTTAGTCAAGGAAGGCTGTAAAAAGTGGCAGTTAACTGCTTGTGGGTTTTTTGTGGGATGTAGCATGTCACTGAATGAGATTAGGTACAATCTGAGAAGAATGTGGGGGAAATTTGGATTAAGATAAATCATAAAAGATAATAATGATATTTGTTAATTCAAGTTTAAGAATCTAGAAGGCATGAGTAGTGTGGTTGAACAGAGCCCTTGGATGGTTAACGGAAAGCCATTAGTTGTTCAAGAATGGAGTCCTGGCATTTGTGTTGAAAAAACTGAACCTTGTAAGATTCCTATCTGGATTAAACTTTTAAATGTGCCACTAGAAGCATGGAGTCTGGGAGGTATAAGCACATTAGCTAGCAGAATGGGAAAACCAATAATAATGGATAATATGACAGCTGTTATGTGTCATAATGGATTTGGAAGGGCTGGGTATGCAAGAGTTTTAATTGAAATAGAGGCTAGTAAAGGATTAGTAGAACAGATTGAAGTGGTGTACAAAGATGCTATGAAGAATACAAAAACAATTAAGTTTGTGAGAGTAGAATATGATTGGAGACCTGCAGTTTGTAAGCATTGCAATGTTTTTGGTCATAATGATGTAGTGTGCAAGAAACAAGATGTTGGACTGAAGGTTATTGACAATGAAACAGAAGTTATGGAGGGAATGCCGAAAATGCAGAATGTCAAACAACCAGAGTTTATTTGGGTTAAGAGCAAGAAGGGGCATAATAAGAAGCATAATGAGCAACAAAGGAAAGTAGATGCAAATAAGGGTAACACTCAAGTTGTATATAGGCAAATGGATAACCAAAGTGCAGGGCAGAATAAGTTGGATAAACAAGTTAATGGAAAATCACAGAAAGGAAAATCTAGTATAAAGAATTATGGTACAAATAATGTTGGTAACAAATTTTTAGTTTTGGCGGATGAGCAGAATGAGGAAGTAAACTATACTGATGAAATTGTTGGGGATGGGTTCATAATGAAAAGAAAACAACCTACTGAAGAGGAAACGCTTAATTCTAAGTATAGATGGAAGGATATAACTGATCAGAAGGGAAATTATGAAGAGGGAGAAGATATTATTGAGGAAGAAAATGAAGCTACTATGAATTTAGTTGCTGATGAGATTAGTGGGAGTGACACTCAGTTAATCAACTGAATTTCTTTTACTAGTGACCAATGGAGCTCAAAATAGCGGCATGGAATATTAGAGGTATGAACACTCGATTCAAGCAGAATGAAGCATTTAAGCTTCTTAAAGATGAAAAACTTCAGGTGTGTGCATTCCTAGAAACGCACATGAAGGAGAATAAGATAAATAAAGTAGGGAATAAAGTGTTTGGCAACTGGGATTGGACTTCTAATGTGCAACATAGTCCTTCTTGTTGTAAGATTATGATTGGATGGAATCCTAGTAG
Organism: Erigeron breviscapus; assembly: GCA_034093135.1. NCBI lineage: Eukaryota > Viridiplantae > Streptophyta > Magnoliopsida > Asterales > Asteraceae > Erigeron > Erigeron breviscapus. The sequence goes on along the minus strand of CM067171.1, from coordinate 90,556,484 downwards.
TATTAAGCTGATGGTGATTGATAAAACTAAACAGGCAATTCTTTGTGTCATAGAGACAATTCCAAATAAATATAAGTTATATTGTAGTTTTGTTTATGCTTGTAATAGTGGTATTGAAAGAAGAAGTTTATGGAAGGAGTTAGAGAAACAGAAGCATTTTGTGGGAAATAATTCATGGGTTATGATGGGTGATTTCAATGTAACATTGGATGTGACTGAGCATTCAGCTGGTGGTTCTTATAAAACTATAGAAATGCAAGAGTTTCAGGATGCTGTAAATTTGTTAGAAATTGAAGATATTTTGCAGCAGTGGGTTCAATTTTACTTGGACTAAGTCTCTCAAGAATAATAAATGTTCTGTTCTCAAGAAGCTGGACCGAATCATGATAAATGAAGAATTTGGTAGACAGTTCCAAAAAGCTCATGGTGTGTTTTTACCATATATCATATCTGATCACAGCCCTGCTGAGTTGATAATAAAGGATGGCTATCCTAAAAAGGTAAGATCCTTCAGATTCGCAAATTTCATTGCAGATAGAGCAGAATTCATAGATTTAGTTAAGAAGGAGTGGGATGTTGAAATACAAGGTTGCCATATGTATAAGTTGGTGCAAAAGCTGAAAAGGCTGAAAAAACCTTTGAATAGATTGAACTGGAGCAATGGAAATATCTTTGACAAAGTAAATAAGCTTAAAGAAAAATTGAGGTTGGATCAGGAAGCTATGGATAAATATCCTCATGATGAAAGCATTAGAAAGGAAGCTGCTAGGACTTTGAATGAGTATACTGAAGCTGCAAATGATGAAATCAAAATCTTGGAACATAAAGTCAAAATTCAGTGGCTGAAAGAAGGCGATAGAAATACAACATTTTTTCATGGAGTTCTGAAATCTAGGAGGAATAAAAGTAGAGTTGAGAATATCAGTGATGAGGATGGGAATAGGCATGTAGGAGAGGATGTTGCTAAACAATTTGTGAAATACTTTGAGCAGTTTCTTGGGAAGACTGATAATGTTCTTCCTGTTATAGATGGGATTTTTACAAGTGTTCTCAATGAAGAAGAGGCTAATAATATGATAAAACCAGTCTCTAATGAAGAAATAAAGGAAGCAATGTTTAGCATAGATAGTAATAGGGCTTCTGGTCCTGATGGGTACACCTCTGGATTTTTTAAGAAAGCTTGGGATGTAGTAGGAAAAGATGTATGTCTGGCAGTAAAGGAGTTCTTTATGAATGGCAAGCTATTAGGAGAAACAAATGCTACTTTCATTGCACTTATACCAAAGGTTAGTACACCCAACGAAGTTTCAGAGTTCAGACCTATTGTATGTTGTAATGTCATTTATAAATGCATTAGTAAGATCCTTACAAATAGGATTCAAGGAGGGTTGGATAAGATAGTGAACATAAATCAAAGTGCTTTCATTCCTGGAAGGCATATTCAAGATAATATTCTCATTGCACAAGAACTTTTGAGAGGATATAATAGGAAACATGGTCCTAAAAGATGTGCTATGCAAATCGATATTCAGAAAGCATATGATACAGTTAGTTGGTAGTTCTTGGAAGAAATTCTGATTAGATTTGGGTTCCATAAAGATATGGTAAACTGGATCATGACTTGTGTTTCTACTTCAAAATTTTCTATATGCTTAAATGGTGAAACTCATGGATATTTTAAAGGAGGAAGAGGATTAAGACAAGGAGACCCTATATCACCGTATTTGTTCACATTGGTAATGGAAGTCTTCAATTTAATCATGAGGAAGAATATACAGGAGTCTAGTGATTTTGGCTATCATTTTGGGTGTAAGGATTTGAAACTTTCTCACATGTGCTTCGCTGATGATTTATTAGTACTTTGCAAAGGTAATGTTGGGTCTCTTAAGATTGTGAAAAAGTCTCTGGAAGATTTCACCAACATATCTGGTTTGACTCCTAACTTGGGAAAGAGTACTGTATTCTTTGGAAGTATTTCAGAAAGGGAGATATCTGAATTGTTACAAGTAATGCCTTTCAAATGTGGAAAGCTCCCTGTACGATACTTAGGGTTACCTCTACTAGCCAAAAAGCTAGGGGTGGCAGGTTGTAAGATGCTACTAGATAAAGTAAGAACTAGAATAGATTGTTGGAGAAATGAGAGTTTGACTTATGCTAGCAGGATCCAATTAATAGCCTCTGTTTTAGCCTCAATCCAAGTCTACTGGGCTTCTGTCTATATGTTGCCTTCCTCTGTCATAAAAGACATTGAAAAGATCTTCAAAAGTTTTCTATGGAATGCTGGAGAGTCTGCAAAAGGTAAGGCAAGGGTTGCTTGGAAGATTGTTTGTAGACCTAAAGAACAAGGTGGTTTGGGAATAAAAGATATGAAAAGATGGAATGAAGTATTGTTAATTTTGGAAAATTCTGGAAAATAAAGACTCTTTATGGGCTAAATGGGTTAATGTAGTCAAATTAAAGCATAGGAGTATCTGGGATATAAGTGTGGACTATTCTGATAGTTGGGGATGGAAAACCATGTTGTGGATTAGAGATTTGATTAAAGATAATGTGATTTATGAGATAGGAGATGGAAAACAAATATCAATGTGGTAAGATAAGTGGTGCAATGAAGGTCCATTAAGCAAGATCGTTACAAAGAGAGCTGTTTATGAAGCTAGAATTGATGATAATATTAAGGTAGCTTCAATGATTAATAATGGAGTATGGGTTTGGCCTACTGGATGGGTCCTATTCTTAGAAATATTGAGGTGCCAAATATTCAAATGAACAAGAATGCTAAAGTCATGTGGTTAAATAAGATGAATCAAAAGATGGACTTCTCTACTAAACAGGCTGGGATGGACCTTAGAATAAATTGGCCAAATGTTGAATGGAACCATGTAGTGTGGTATAATCAGTTCATACCAAGACATGCTTTTATCACATGGTTAGCCATTCAGGGAAAATTAATGACTCAGGACAAGATTGCAAGATGGCTAAATAATGAAGGATTACAATGTGCTTTATGTAAAACAGTTGCCGATAGTCATGAACATCTTTTCTTCCAATGTAAGTATGCCAGACATGTTTGGAATGAGTTGGAGCCTTTAACTCACAGACTGGGTAAAGTGTTTAAACTGCAAGATTTGGTGAAAGTAATTGCTCTTCAAAAAGGGGAG
>CM067171.1:90540823-90545823 GCA_034093135.1 Erigeron breviscapus | reverse complement strand
AAACTCAAAAGATTATCTGAACACTCAAAAGATTTCTGCATAAGTGAAGCCGTGTAGGTATATATAAATGGAATCTAGAACACAAAAAAACTCGACATATAGCTTAAGTTAATTAGGTTGGCAATTACAAATTCTTCAAGAATGGATGAACCAAATGGGTCGATTTGACATGTTAAAGCCAAGTCACCTTAGTAAGTTGTAAAAAATAATTTACACTTAGACATGCATATCATGTTCCATCAGTGTTAAAAGTTAAAACTCGGCCTAGGCGACAAAGTACTCAAGTCATCACTATTCACTACTCGGCCAAAAAACGAGGCAAGTTGAGCCTACCGGTCACAAATCAATAGAAGGTTCAAGTAATTTTGACGTAAATCAATAATATCAACTAACTCGATATTTGTAGCAGGGTGGTCGATAAGTAGGGTGTGCAATTAGTTCATTACTTAGGCAAGGCCTTAACTTTTGATTTTCGGGAGTCATTTCATTACTTAGGCAAGGCCTCCAAAATCCTTACTTACAAATCGAGTACGGCCTATCGAGTTTTACAAACATGAGTTCCAATAACAGATTGATAGGTCTTCTAATAATTAGCATTTTCCTATATTATATTATGATATGATATGATATAAACAGAAATGAATGAACCTTCCTAACTAGCTAGGGTTTGAACAAAAACATCAAATATCTGTTGTTTATTAGCACCCTGAAAGCGATCTTCATCCATCCAAACTTCCCAATGCTTTCTATCGCATCCTGGAGAATCCTTCATCCACGAAGGCAGATCGCCGGAATCCGAATCGGAGTGGTTAAAACGACGCCGTATTGAGGTCATACGAGCGGCGGGAAACGGTTGGAGAGAATGTGAGAGATATAGTGATGGCAGGAGGATAGGTTTGGTTATGGAGACTGATGATGATAAAAAGCGTTTGGAAGTGTGGATATATGATGATGATCGGGTAATCAGGGCGGAGGGAGCTATGGCGGCTGCTGCTGCTGCCGCCGCCATTGTAGTGGATCAGGGTTTACAGGAAAGTAACACTGCATTCTCGAGTTTTTATTAAAAGAAAAGAAAAAAGAAGATTGGATAGGGGAGGAAAGGATAGAAGATTACATTAAAGGAAACTAAAAGAAAAAAAATCTAAACAAGCAGAACTTCATAAGAGACGAGATGAAACCCGCCATGTCCACCACGCAACCACCACCTGCAACCACCCCTTCCACGCAACCACCACCTGCAACCACCCCTTCCACGCAACCACCACCTGCAACCATCCCTTCCACCTGCAATCACCACCTGCAACCACCCCTTCCACGCAACCACCACCTGAAACCCGCCTTCCACCACCTGGAACCACCCCTTCCATCTCGTCCCGCCTATGAACCACCCAAAAAGAAAGCATACCTTCAAAACCAAATTTTCAGATCTGAATAACTTCTCAAGGTTTTTCCTTTTATTTAAACTAGATAGTATGATATTTGATTTTATTATGTTTATGTATTCGGATAAAAAGCCCTAGATAATGATAAACTGGTAATTATATATATATGAGTAAAAGACTTTCCATCCAATTCAGGCCAAATATGGCTGGAAAATTTTTGGATAAAAAACCCTTGAGTTTCCCTTTCTTTCCCATTCTTTTCTTTGAAAGAGAAAAACTCAAGAATGAAAAAAATGAAGTTTTCTTTGCCTTTCCTTTTTTATCCCATAAAAATGAAGTGTAAAAGTGTAAAATCACTAGTGGTGTAATAAAAAGTTGAGTTAAATGGAAGAATGATCCCTATGGTTTTCAATTTTTACATTGACAGTCCTGTTTGTAAGATTTCGGTTGCAATCGTGGCCCATTTTGACAGAACGTCTAAATATGCCATATATCTATATCTATACTATATTATAAAGCAAATAACCCTTGTCTAAATTTTAAGTTTCAATATTTAGTTTCCTAAAATGCCCCTTCTATCTATTATAATTTACCTAAAATAACTATAATACCATTTCTTTCCCCTAAAATCTTAAACACTCATTTTTTTCATGCTCTTTTATTAGAGAGGTCATTCTATATACTTTCGACGAATTTTTAAATCCAAGGGTGGAGCCCGTACGGCTAAGGGCGGAGCCGTCAGGTAGATCACCCCATCACCGCCATTACATCACCACCCCGCCATCACCTTTATCACCGCCGTAACGCGCGGATACCTTTCTCTCGTATACCTTAATAAATCATTTTATTAAGGAAATCTATCTTACCTGGACTTTAACCAAATAAGAAGAAGCCCATTTGGGTCGGGTTAATTAAATTAAATGCTATAACTAGAAAACAGAATTATTTAAAACACATACAGTAATAACAAAAATTCAAGAACATTTACCTCATTTGTACAACTTCGTACACCAGCTCATTTAAGAAAAAAAAGCACACTGTATTTGCAAGCAATTAAAGTAGAGTACGTTTTAGTTTCACTAGCTTATATATGAAATCTTATTAATGTCCCATGATTAGCAAAACAATAATTTTAAATTACGCCTATCATCTGTTGATTCATGATAGCAAAAGTTAAATGATGATACGTAGTGCCATTAGTTTAAAGTTGTAAGTAAAAGAAACGTTGTGTCGGTAAGTAAATAATGTTGAGAAATGAGGTGTTCTTCAATCTTAGCTTTGTATGCACATGGAAAATGATAGAGCTGAAGCTAATAATAATATGGGTTGGATTGAAAGGTTGATGGGCCAATGTCTTTTATGGGTCAAAACTAACTGACGGGCCTAAGCTTTGGAGAAAAGGTTCACACTGTAACGGCTCTATTTCTTCTCTATTTATAATGACTCAAGACTGCCAAGAGAATAGATAACACAAGATAGAACAATGTAGCCCGTTTGGTAAAGCTAACATCAGTCAGTCTGTGTGACAACTGACTTATATCTCACCCATATACATAATATTATTATATTAGTCATATTAGCTAATTAGTATTAAAACTATTTGTTTAGCATAGTTACTCTTAATGTTTCTGGATTGTTGAACCTATTATCTCAATAATATAATTTGGGTATTGTGTTTCAAGTTTGCTGCTTTGCTGGTCACATTCTCCACTTCTATTGAATCTGTATTTTTTCTTCAAATAACCCGGTACTTGGTATTTAAAAACAGTTGTTAAGTGTGGTTAGTAAAGATTGTGTCGTCTAGCTAGTTTGTACCGGTTGGTTGGCTGGTTTGCTATATAAAAGAACAGCTATTGACATTTGTATGGAGATGAGTAAAAATGTAGTCTGATAGATATTTTTGTTTCTTAGTTCTTCAGGTGTCAACCAACAACACACACAAACACAGATATGTTGTTGGTACTGATATTGATTAAGAAATTGAAGAACATGGACCAATTCCAACAATTGGTAAGAGATTGGAGGCTGTGGTTAAAATCGAACAAAAATCGTTTGGAATCGAAAGAAACACAATTCATTTGAGAAACGAAAATGTAAAAGAGAGAGAGAGAGAGAAATAAACATACCGGTTGTGCGAAGAAATTATTATGGGCCTGTGTCGATACAAAAGTAAAATTATGGACGCTGCTTTATTTTGTTGAGAATCTTGGCGGGTAATATCTTGAAGAACAAATTCGGAGAAAGCACCAGAGAGATTAACAATACAGACAAATACTAACAATTACCGCCCTAATACCTTTGACGGTCCTTAATTTTTGTATGAAAAACCTCAAGTTTTGAACTTCTAATATCAGATAACCATGCTAAATTGATGATATGTTGGTCATGTCTTTTTCTTGTGTCTACGTTTGAAAGTAGTAGTTTACCTTTCATGCGTGAAATAAAGATGGTTAATCAGATTAGAAATCTGACCAAATTATTTAAGCAACAAGTCAACAACCCCATTTATGACAACTTAGTTTTCTGTAGTTTAATACATGCACTTGACCTTTTAGACGATGTGGCTTGCTTGGTTTGAATCGCTGTGGTGAATCTACTCTTCTTACTGCAATTGGACATTGAGAGCTTCCCATCGCAGAGCACATGGACATATTCCATCGTACTCTTAGCAGAGAGATTGAAGCTTCTGATATGTCCTCACTTGAGGCTATGATGAATTGCGATGAAGAGACGCTGAAGCTGAACGATTGATTGGACAGGTTCTTATCTAAACCTCAACACTTGCGATCTCTAAAAGTTGTTTAGCAGGGTTAGAATTATCTACCTGCTTGTAGAGGTGGCAATGTCAGTCCATATAGTGAGAAAATGTGTTAATTTGGATTGTAATTTATTTCACACAGGCCATACAGGAAGTTGGATAACATGAGAACAGGTCAAATTGGTTAATCAGATTGAAAGTGGCTCCAAGTTTTATTTTTATTTTTTTGTAATGCATACAACCTCCCAAGTCATTTTATATCTAGATTTGGATTTTTGAATTATCATAGTTTATAGTATTAATCTAGAATTCATAGTCAGGGTTATTAAAATGGATTAAACATATTTTGGATTGACCCGATCCGACCCATTTTGGACCAGCATCCAACCTGTCCATTTTGGCATTTTACCAGATCCTACTTGTGACTGTTTGTATCTACCTGATTGTTACGTTGATCCCGAAAACAAAGATTACGAAGGTATTCAGAGTATGGTTAAATTTTTTTTACACTTGTTTTTTCACTCAGCCTATACTCTTTTTTTTTTCTTTCTTTTTTGCGTGCTTTTGACACATTAGCATCTACACAAAAATCACTGAATGTAGGATACACAGAATTTGTAGATATATTACTGTAAAAGTAGAAAAGTTAACCTTGTTTGTATTCTATCACATATGCAATTAATTTTGAACGAAAAGGAATAAGGATAGTTAGCAGCCTTGATTATGAATGAACTAGGTCCTTAACTTCTAAGAGTTGATTATCAGAGATGGCAACTTTATGTATTAAACTACTAATTGTGTGTCTTTACCGTCATTGAATGCTTTATGATGTTTGGTGCATATCCTGTCTCAAAGGTCAT
>CM067171.1:90415644-90539823 GCA_034093135.1 Erigeron breviscapus | reverse complement strand
GTAGGTTTACCTCACGTTTTCGGGGTCTTGTGCAAGAAGCAATGGGCACTACGTTATCATTAAGCACGGCTTACCACCCACAAACGGATGGGCAAAGTGAGCGTACAATACAAACATTGGAGGATATGCTAGAGCTTGCGCATTAGAATTTAGTGGAAGTTGGGATGAACACTTGCCATACGCAAAATTTACTTACAACAATAGTTATCACTCTAGCATACAGTGTGCGCCGTTTGAGGCTCTATACGGGCATAAATGTAGATCACCCATGTGTTGGATAGAGGCGGGCGAGAGAAGCCTAGCTACCGTTGATTTTGTCCAAGAGACAACGGACAAAGTGGCGATCATTAAAGAAAAGCTTAAAGCCGCGAGAGATCGGCAAAAGAGTTATGCGGATAAAAGGAGGAAGCCCCTAGAATTTGAGGTTGGCGACAAAGTACTATTAAAGGTGTCGCCATGGAAGGGAACCGTAAGGTTCGGCAAAAGAGGAAAGTTGAGCCCCCGCTACATTGGGCCATTTGAAATTGTTGCTAGAATAGGCCCCGTAGCCTATAAGTTGAAATTACCCCAAGAATTGGGAGATGTTCATGACACATTCCATGTGTCGAACTTGAAGAAATGTGTGGCGGTGATTCGAAAGTGGTCCCACTTGAAGAGCTACGTGTGGAAGATAAGCTCCAATTTCGTGAGGAGCCAATAGAAGTTCTCGATCGCGATGAGAAACGCCTAAAGAAGAGCAAGATCCCTATTGTTAAAGTTAGATGGGATACGAAACGCGGACCAGAGTTTACATGGGAGCGCGAGGACTTTATACGCGAGAAATATCCGCACTTACTCCCTAAGCAAATTCAAATTCCGAGACGGAATTCTTCTAAGGGGGTAAGGATGTAACAACCCTACTTTTTTAAATGTTATATATGAGCTAGTTATGTTGTCCATGATCTCGCAAGCCATAGTTATACTTAAAGCTAGTAGATAATGCCCCTAAACTAGCAATCTAAAGCTATTGTTCAATTCTAATGAATTATAAAGTACCATTGAACAAAATTTTATTAATGGTCAATCAAATTAGCTAAATAATAATGTAAGTCTCACAAGTTGAGATAACCATCAAAAATCCTTACGAAGGTCCAACAATTTAATCATTTAACTAATTAAAGTAAATTTGGTCACGAAAATAAAATTTGCCCAATTCAAAACATGTTATAAGTTCTTATGCGCATAAAAGCGTTTAAATCATAATAAGTGTATATATATGCATATATGCTTAAATTAAATACAAGATTACCACCAATGAGCCTTGTAACAAATTAAAACACCAAAGGTATGTACATATACATACATACATACGACACACACACTTATGTTTTGGACCTCACTAGCTAACATATTAGTGCAAACTAATACAAATAACCTTACAAAAATACATATTCTTACACCTAACACTTACATACATATTACACAACAAAATTTTATATAAAAAAAAAGATGTGAAAGACCCCCCATATGCCCTAGAAGGGCCGGCCCCCATCACCCCCTCACATACCCATTTCAAACTTCATACACTTCAATTTCTTCCTTGGAACTCACCACTTTTCTCACAACTCTTCCCTCTTCTCACATACTCTCTTATTCTCTCAAGACAAACTCTCTTCTCCCTCCTTTCTTCTTGATACCCACGGCCAAAAAGAGAGAAAGAGAAGGCAAACATCAATCCATATAAACATACAATAATAATAAGGGTTTAAGCTAGATTGTTAAGGGTTAATACAAGCAAGGTTCAAGGGTTGTTCTAGGCTTAGATTCAAGGGATTATAGAGGGTTTGAAGGCCACGAAAATCTGCCCAAATTCTTCATCCAAAACCAAGTTCAAGAGGGTATAATCTTCATCCTTTTTACTAGATCTAATCTTGTTTTGTTTATATTCCAAGGTTTTATCAAAAACTCATACTTTCTTCTTGTTTTCTTGTAATATACACTTAATGAGGGCAAAGTTGATAGGATCTTTCTTTCCATGCTCATGCATGTCGAATCTAATAAGAAAGATCCAAGGATTCAACAAGTTTAAGACCCAAAAGTGTGGTTATAGATTGTAGCTTTTAAAGTGACTTTCTTGTTGATAGATCTATATGTTTTTGTATATTTTTGAAGAGTATATTCTGAGATTTTTCATATAAAAGATGTTTTTATATTGTTGAAAGTTAGATCTATAAAAGTTGATAGTAAAAGTGTTGATTTGAATGCATATATGCTAGATTTAAGAAAGTTGGATCTTTTGTTGGATTATGAGATGGATATGACTTGTTATAAGTGAAAAATATGTTAATATTAGTGTTAATATTCTGGAAAAATTGATAAAATATCAAGGATATAAAGCTTGAATCAAAACATGTTAAAATAAGCTAGAAATCACAAACCGAAACACGCAAAAATGCATTTTGAGCACACACATGCACCATAATCTTATGACCAAGAAAATATGATAAACCTACTGGAAAAATGTTGAAATAAAAGCACAAACTCAGATCTATTGGTTCATGACAACAACAAGCTCAAAAATCACCTTTTCGGGTCAAATAATCACTAACCGAAAGCACTAAATTGCACATATCACACCACCACCACTCTCACGATTTTGGACACCAAAATATGATGAACTTTCTGGAAATAATGAAACAAGAATGAAAATCCATTTTGAAGCACTTAATTGCTCAAGAAATGAGGCTAAAATCACTATTTCGGTAAACGATTTTTAATCATAAAACCCTCAAAATAAGCAAGACACAAGAGAGGTTGAATGGATATGATTTTGTATGAATAAAAGTTGCCTAAAAGGCCTGAGATTTTAGACCAAAATGTTTAGTGATGATTTCTAAGAATTTCCATGAATTATTGAATTTAAATAGTAATTAAAAGACACAAAAATCCATAAATAAATTATGTAAATCAAGAATGAAGTTAAATCATCTTAACCATGAAAAGTAACTAAAACCTACTGGAGAAAAATAGCTAAAAGGCAAGAGATATGTGTTACATAATTTAAAGATAAATAATTAAGTAAAAACAATTAATTAAATATTATTATTAAAATAAATGGAAAATACACAAATAAAAGTATAAATCATGAAATTATAAATTAAGGAGCATATATATCAGAAGATAATTCAAATGAAATTATCCATAATTTACAAAGACAATTATGACACTTAAAAGTATTTTTAAGGAATTATTTAATTAATAAATCAATAAAATGAATAAATAATTAATTAAATAATATTAAATTAAACATATAATTACAAATCAGAAAAATATACATAAATATTAATATTATAAGACCACTAATGTCAAATATTATTACTAAGCAAAGTATACAATGGAAATCATATAAATCAAAGCCAAACTACCGAAATTCCAATAAACGTACAAAAACGTATAATGAGAAAACGACTTTTACCACCAAATCTCTTATACCCAACAATGAGAACATCATAATGCACTTAAATTCCATAATCTAATGACAACCAAATATGGGCAAGTCTACTAGTATACATCTCATGATCTAGCTCACTAGTTCATGTCACGCGAACTTACGCCGCGAATATATACGTTATGGTTTAGGCTTGCTTGAGGCGCAACAAATCTAAGCGAAGGAATCACGTTTGATCAGCCCCTATTCACTCTCTAATCAAGTGAGTCATAGCCCCCTTTCAAACTCTTTTATATGTTTACTTACGGGGTGAAAAGCATGATTAATTAAAATGACTTTCTCTTATGAAATGATTCTTTGAAATAATGATAATGATATGGGAATTATATTGTATGTTCAACGTGTTATATGTTATATGATGAGCTTGAGTACTGTCAAACGGTGGTCCCCTGTACACTACTATTAACTCATTTGAGGCCTGTAGTTAGAGGGTTGCGTAACTAGGACTTGTCCCCTCATCCACTATTATAGGTAACGGTGGGATGTTTGGTCTGCCTTGGTGGCCACCTTCATCGCCAGTCTGGCCTCGCGGTGCTCTAACTACTATATATTTATGGGCGTCTCCATGGCACGACCCTTGGTTATCTTTATGCACGCGATTGACAGCATGTGCTTATCATTATCTTATCATTTGGGACATTATATCTGATTATTGGGACATAACCGGTCTTAGTAGTGGCTCAAGAACAATCTCATCAAATTATGTCATGGTAGTCTTACCATTGACCCAGAGGTATTGATATTATATTATGGATGGCAATTATTGTTTGAACATACGGTTTGGGTATGGACAGTATGATGGAATTCTTGGAAATTTTATGACATATTCTTTCTTGAATTGGATTAAATACATGTGTGTTGTTAGCATAATCCTATGAACTCACTCAACTCTCGTAGTTGACACTTTTTCTTCATGCTTTTCAGGTCTAGGGCAGTAAGTTAGCTTTTGGACCGCTCCTTGGACGATGTGTTTATTGTTGCATGTTGGACTAGTAACGCAAACATTTGATCTTTTGATTATGAATTTGGTTATGTAATGTTTATTAAACGTCCACTTGAACTTGTTACCTTTGAATTCGAATGGCATTTGAAACTTTATGTTGATGTTTGTTACTTAAATCTTTTGTACCATGTCGTTCTGTGGCATCTCGTGTTTCCGCTATAGTCGGGGTGTTACAGCAGTGAATGACTGCGTCGCATGATGGGTGAATGTGGGCAGAGGCAGGGTCGGATCCTCCAACAAAAAACTTATTCAAAAACCCGCACAAATTAAACCTTGTATTTATCAATCAATCAAAGCAAAACTCTAATTATCACTAAATTAAACTCGATCAAAATGATCACAAATTTACCATTAACTTAACCAACCCTCCCCATTATTAAAGTAGCTTCTTCTTAAATTCATCAAGTAACAAAGAAAGTAAGCATTATCTCATGGAAATTCGGAATTAGGAATAGAGCATTAAACAAGAACCAAGCAAAATATGTAATGAGAAGATACTTACCTTTCCTGTTCTAGTCATGATAAAAGTTAAAGGGAAAAAAGATGAGAAATCAACAAGAATTAGTGAAAAAGGAGGAGAGGATCGGCTGCTTCTTTTGGGAGAAAAAGGGTTTTTTAATTTTGAATAAAGTAAAAATGGAATCACCCTTTTTGACCAGATCTGGACGCGGCTGTGTCGCAGACCCAAACACACACTGCGGCGCAGTGAATTTTAATAATATTATTTTTAATTTCTGATTTTTTTTTTGAATTTTCGAATTTTCTGAAAACATGACAAACGCTGCGTCGCATCACACTTACCACGACGCAGTTATTAACACGATAGTTAAACTGCCGCTCAGCGAAATACACTGCTACGCACCAACTCAAGGCCACTCACCCCCCCCCCCCACATTTACCTTTGTGACGTTCTTGAAACGATTTACCGTAACGTGTGGGAAAACCTCCAGACCTGCAAACCTCGACATAAACACATTAAAAACTGAGAATTAAGCAAAATTATTGAAAATAAGAAATACGAAACACGGGTTGCCTCCCGCGAAGCGCTAAGGTTATTTACGAGTCGTTAGCTCGACTCCAAGACATTCTTTTATTGATTCATTTCGAAGAATGGAAGCTCGTCAAAGACGACTCCCACATCTTCCTCCTCTTCACTGTAAAGCTTCAACCTGTGACCATTGACAATAAAAGTAGATCCATCCGATTTTAACAATTCAACATAACCAGACGGATAAACATGTTTGATCACGAAAAGGCCGGTCCACTTAGAAGTCAACTTGGGTTGCTTAAACTTGTACTTGGAAAGGAACAACAACACTTTATCACCGGCTTTAAAATCCTTCTTCTTATGCCTACGGTGATGCCACACTTTAGCTCGTTCCTTGTAAAGTCTAGAGTTATCATAAGCATGCAACCTAAGTTCATCTAGTTCATTTAATTGCAATGATCTCAATTCACCGGCCTCAACTAGGTCCATATTACAATTCTTGAGCGCCCAATAGGCTTTATGCTCAATTTCCATAGGAAGGTGACAAGTCTTGCCATAAAGCAACCGGTATGGGGTAGTCCCAATCGGTGTCTTATAGGCGGTCCTGAATGCCCATAGAGCATCATCAAGCTTGGTAGACAAAGACTTTGGGTTGTCTCCTACGGTTTTCTCAATAATCCTTTTCAATGCCCGGTTAGTATTTTCAACTTGGCCACTCGTTTGCGGGTGGTACGAGGTTGAAAAACGGTGGTTGACACCGTACCTCTTGAGCACCTTAGGGAGTTCGTGATTCGCGAAATGACTTCCGCGGTCACTTATTAAGGCCTTGGGCACAGCAAACCTACAGAAAAGCTGTTTCAAAAAGTGAATGACGACACGTGCATCATTAGTTGGCAAGGCTTTAGCCTCGGCCCACTTAGAAACATAATCAACAGCAACAAGAATATACAAGTTCTTATTCGATGGGAGAAAAGGTCCCATAAAGTCTATGCCCCAAACATCAAAAACTTTACATACCTGAATGAAGTTCTGAGGCATTTCAACACGTTTAGAAATTGTACCTTGTCTTTGACACACATCACAAACCTCCACCAAGGTTTGTGCCTCCTTGAAAATGGTCGGCCAATAAAATCCAGCATCATATACTTTCTTTCCGGTGACAGACGGTCCATAATGACCACCGGTTGGACCATAGTGGCATTCATCAAGAATCTTTCGGGTTTCTCCTCCTGACACGCACCTCCTTATCATGCCATCTGCACAAAATCTAAACAAAAATGGATCTTCCCAGAAATAATGTTTGATCTCAGAAAAGAATTTCTTCTTTTATTGAGACGGCATTTCTTTAGGAATCATATATGCACAAAGATAGAAATATCGGCATACCATGGTGCCTCCTCAACTTCAACCTGCATCAAATACTCATCAGGAAAAGCATCATCAATCTCATGCTCTTGCAACTCCTCAAGGTGAGGGTTTTCGAGCCTACTCAAATGATCGCCCGCCACATTTTCAGCCCCCTTTTTGTCCTTAATCTCAATGTCGAACTCTTGCAAAAGCAAGACCCAACGGATGAGATAGGGCTTGGCATCTTGTTTGGAAAACAAGTACCTTAATGCGGAGTGGTCGGTATAAACAATAGTCTTGTTAAGAACCAAGTAGGGTCGAAACTTATCAAAAGCATAAACAACGGCCAACGATTCTTTCTCGGTCACGGTATAATTTTGTTGAGCTGGGTTGAGGGTCTTGCTAGCATAAGAAATGGGACGAAAATGTTTGTCATCCCTTTGGCCTAAAACGGCCCCTAAGGCAAAATCGCTAGCGTCACACATTAACTCAAAAGGTAAGGACCAATCGGGTGAAGACATAATAGGGGCATTAGTCAACTTTTCCTTAAGAGGGTTAAATGCATGAAGACACTCATTATCAAAATTAAAAGGGACATCTTTTTCCAACAACTTGGTCATAGGCCGGGTGATTTTTGAAAAATCCTTTATAAACCGACGGTAAAACCCGGCATGACCCAAAAAGCTTCTTACCGACTTAACATTAGTGGGAGGAGGTAATTTAGCTATGACATCAATTTTTGCCTTGTCAACCTCAAGTCCCGCTTTTGAAACTTTATGTCCCAACACAATCCCTTCCTTTACCATGAAATGACATTTTTCCCAATTCAAAACCAAATGTGCCCTTTCACACCTTTCCAACATTTTATCAAGACTATCTAGACAACTCTCAAAAGAACTTCCAAATACAGAAAAGTCATCCATGAAAACTTCCATGGAAGTTTCAATCATATCCTGAAAAATAGCAATCATGCATCTTTGAAAGGTTCCGGGGGCATTACAAAGACCAAAGGGCATTCTCCTATAGGCATAAGTACCAAAGAGACAAGTGAATGTGGTCTTTTCTTGGTCATTAGGGTCAATGGGTATTTGGAAATAACCCGAGAACCTGTCCAAGAAGCAAAAGTACTCGTTTCTGGCAAGCCGTTCGAGCATTTGGTCGATGAATGGCAAGGGAAAATGGTCTTTTCGGGTGGCATCATTTAACGTCCGATAGTCAATACAAACCCGTCATCCCGTGACCGTTCTAGTAGGAACTAACTCATTTTTCTCATTCAAAACAACAGTCATCCCACCCTTTTTCGGCACACAGTGTACCGGACTCACCCATGGACTATCCGAAATGGGGAATATAATTCCCGCATCTAGCAATTTAATTATCTCTTTTTTCACAACTTCCTTCATGTTCGGATTAAGTCTACGTTGTCTTTGCACTACCGGTTTGACATTATCAATAAAATTTTTGGTGTGCTTACAAAATTCAGGACTTATACCCGAAATATCGGAAGTTTTCCAAGCAAAGGCCTTTTTATGGGCCCTGGGGACGGTCATGAGTCTAGATTTCTCATCCTCCAACAATGAGGACGAGATAACAACAGGTAAAAGAGATGTACCTTCGAGATAAGCATACTCAAGATGATCCGGCAAAGGCTTGAGCTCCAAGTCGGTAGGAGGATTCTCAACCGATGTCAACACCCGTGTGCTTCCATTGGTCGTGATCTTTTCGAAGGTTTCATCTTCCGGTGGAGTTGTATCCATGCTCAAAGCCAAAATTTCTTCGTTTTGATCATTGGTGATAGCTTCACCATTTGCAATTTCGGCTTCAACAACTCCATTTGCTTCCATAGCTTCTTGCATTTCCAAATCTAAAGCATCATCTATCACATCAATACGAAAACAAGTATCATCAGAAGAATAAGGATTCTTTAATGCTCTATTAACTTTAAAAACAATTCGGTCATCACCGATCCCCAAGGAAATCTCCTTGTCCTTAACCCGGATGATAGCATCTACGGTGTTAAGGAATGGGCGTCCAAGAATTAGAGGGACCTTAGCGTCCGCCTCCATTTCTAGAATGACAAAATCGACCGGAAACACAATATGCTCTACCTTAATTTGCAAGTTTTCCGCTATCCCAAGGGGATATTGGAAGGATCGGTCAGCTAGCCTAATGCTCATTCGGGTAGGAGTCAACTCACCTAAGGCCAATTTGGTATAAACAGAATAAGGCATTAAATTAATACTGGCCCCAAGATCGGCCAAGGCCTCACAAATATAAGCACCAAAAGAACAAGCAATTAGAAAACTCCCTGGATCTTCCAACTTGGGAGGAATCCGATTCTTGATTATTGGTGAACACTCGACACTAAGAACGGTAGTCTTTGCCTCTTCAAGCTTCCTTTTTTCACTGATGAGCCCCTTGAGAAACTTAGCATAATTCGGCATCCCTGCAATAAGATCAACTAAAGGAACAGTTATGTTCACCGACTGAATAAGTTCAACAAACTTCTTGAAATGCTCCTTAATCTTCTCTTTCCTCAACCGTTGAGGAAATGGGATCTTCGGTTGATAGGGCTTCACCGTTGGCTTCTCAGCTGGTTTAGATGGAACGGTCGGTGTCTGCACGGCTGGGTTCGACTCCATCTCAATCTCATCATCAACTGCCTCCTTGTCTTCATGTACCTGCACAACTGGAGTAACCTCATCAGGTAAGGGATTAGCTGAGTTATAAGTTTTACCTGCTCGAGTTGTGATGACATTAACATGCTCATTTCTAGCGTTAGGAGGAGTGTACTTCTGTCCTTGCCCTTGGTTGTTTGATTGAGGCTTCAAGTTCTGTTGAGTGTTACTCGGTAAAGTACCAGGTGGTCTGTTAGAATTCCCGAGCCTTTCAAGCCTTCCTTCCAAGTCTTTTATTGTGGCTTGCTGGTTCTTTGTTCCCTTGATCCAACTTGTATCCGAGCCCATCCAACCGAGTAGTCAAAGCATCCAATGCGGAGCTCACCTTCTTTGACTCTTCTGCAACGTGCTCATTAGTTACTCTCTGGGCACTAATAAAATCCTTCATTATATCCTTTAGTTCTGAATCCGGACCTTGTTGATTCTGATTGTTGAACCTGCTGAACCTGTTACCAACAAAACCAGAATTGTTAGTATTATAAGAAGAAGATGAAGGGGATAAGAGTTACCTGATTGCCGGTTTTGAAAACCGGTATTGCGGTTGAAATTCCCCTGTTGTTGGTTCTGAACAAAATTGACATCTTGAACCGGCTTTTGGGGGCAATCCTCGGTGTAATGCAAATCTCCGCAAATGTCACATCCATCAGCCATAACTTTCACATCCCTTTCCAAATTCTTAAACCTACTTTCTTGACCATAAAACCTCTCATCCATTCGCTTTGAGAGAGCCTTAACTTCAGCAACTAATTTAGAATTTTCACTACTTTCAACTTGAGCGACAATGTTTCTCCCCGATCTCTTGATTCGGTCTTCTTCACAGGTCGAGCTCTCCTTGGCCATATCATCAAGAATCTTGTAGCCTTCATTCGGGGAAATGTTGTTGAAACTACCCCCAAATGCATATCCGAGCTCCCTCTTAGACCTCCTATCCAATCCATCGAAGAAAATCTCAACAATCACTTCAGTACCCATGCTATGTCCCGGGCAATTCCTCAACATCTCCTTAAATCTCTTCCAAGCATCTACAACATCCTCACCTTGGTCTTGAGAAAAACCCCTAATCTGATTCTCTAGTTTCCTTTGAGTTCTTATGGAATAGAACTCATCAATGAATCCTTCCCTGAGTTCAGCCCAAGTAGTGAACGAATTATCCGGTAGCTCCTTAAACCATGAGGATGCATCTCCAGTGAGAGTCAAAGGAAATAACTCAGGTTTCACAGTATCAGCTTGCCCTTCCCCGTACTGATACAATCGGCAAATCTTTTCAAACCTCTCAACATGAGCATAAGGGTCCCATCTTCTAACACCGTCGAACTTATCTTCCTCGACACTCTTGAGATGATTACCCTTTAAGGAGAAGTTTACTGAAATCTGGGGAGGGCGGATAGCTGTGCCCCGGTTTGCTGGTATGGTTCTTCTTCGTTCCTGTAAGGAACGTTGTTCATGTCTCTCGGTTGTTCTTCACCCATCCTGTTTACCCTTGGTTGTTGATTTTGATTTCTGTTGGTTTGAGGTATGATAATCCTATTCGGTTCAGGTGTTTGAGCTTTTTCTTCTCTTTCTGAGTCCTCACCTGTTTGAAAGAACTTAGCTGCCTCTTCCAATTTAGTTACCAACTGTTCTTCCAAGGTCTGGCCCGGTGGAACTTGACTTGCGGTTTCTGAATCTATCTTGCCTGATGTGGATGGTTCCTCACTGGTGCTTTGCACTAATCTACGTCTGGCCCTCCTCGGATTAGATAATGGACTATGCAAGGGTAGGCCAGAGGACCTAGTGTTCATCAAGCTAGCAAGAAACCTGCACAATCACCACAAACAAACCGTCAATCGCACCTCGTACAAATGAAATAAAAATGAAAATAAAATAAAATCTACTAATAAAGCATTTAACTTTCTCACCAATAAATGTGAGAAATGGTCGAACTACAAAATTAAACAACTACAACGGCGCCAAGAACTTGATGTGTGAAATCGAGTCTTAAAATTTATTAACACGAATCACCTAGCGACTGACTACAACACACTCACAGGCAGTGAACCCGTTCGTATGCAGTATAGTTAACTTGGTAAATCCGAGGTCGATCACAAGGACTAAGTAAAGTAGTTATTTAAATTAAGCAATTCAAAGTAGAAATGATGGGGGTTTTGTGACCGAATTGCCACGCTGTAGAAGTTAGTAAAATTTGTTAGTAATCCCTCAGGATTAATCGAAAAGAGAGTTTTTGTTTAAAACAATAATTTAAAAGGCATCCATCTTGAATCCGCTCAACAACATGTTCAGATTGCACATAAATGAAGTTCAATTTCAATTTAAGTTGATTAAATAACCGAGACTCAAACAAAGCACCAACCCCGTACCCGTCAAGTTAATGACATTATTTGACTCTCTT
This sequence comes from Erigeron breviscapus, assembly GCA_034093135.1. Lineage (NCBI taxonomy): Eukaryota > Viridiplantae > Streptophyta > Magnoliopsida > Asterales > Asteraceae > Erigeron > Erigeron breviscapus. The sequence continues at coordinate 90,527,931 of CM067171.1, read as the reverse complement.
GCTTAGACTAGTTTCATTACAAAGACCGGTACCCCAAGACATCTTTTATAACTTCTCTAATCAAACAATGGTTTTGGTTATTAAAATAACAATTATATCTACCGATTGTACCCAACCGTTAACACATTTCTTCCTATTATCATAAACGATTATCTACCGTACCCGTCATAGATTCAATCATTTGTACCCAAACAATCAAAATAAAATATATGTAATCAATAATTACCATTAAAGACATAGATAAATCACCAATCAATTCAAGATAAATTATAAGGAAGAAATACGCTAAGATCACGATATAACGTTAATTGAACTCAACATTGAATTAATAAAATTGTGCAATCCTTACATATTGTCTCACTTCATCAAGATGGATGATAAAGTGATTAGCTACTCATTATTGAAATGAAATAACAAATCAAAATTGAAGAATTCATTGTTACGGAATACAAGAAACCGAAGGCAATGAACGAAATAAATCCAATCGTGTTCTTGATCTTCCAAGCTGATTAATCTGATGAAAAACCCCTTCAAAAGATGCTAAAAAAGGCTGGAAAGTGTAAGATAGGGTTTTGGAATGTTTTTGCAAGCTATTTATATTTTCCCTAAAAATTACAAAAAATTCGTCTGGCACTGCGGCGCAGTGTGGCTGTTGACTGCTTTGACTTGACTTTCGTTGACCAGATGGCTGCTGAAGACTTGCGAGGCTGCGACGCATCATAGGTGAGTGCGGCGCAGCGTATCTCTCGAACAAATAGATGCGGCGCAGTCCATTGACTGCGTCGCAGTCGCTCCAGATGAATCCAAATGCGACGCAGTGCAATGTTGTTCAGCTCCAATCTTCACCTTCGTGTCTTGTAAATCTTCCCTAAGCGCTCATTTCACTTCAAAATGTCGTTTTCTTCAGAAATTATGCTCAAGTACCTGTTAAAATCCTGAAACACTAACAAATACCATAAACGCACCAAATGTATACAAAAACGACTCGAAAAGCACTTATAAACATCTAATAAATCCGTGGGAAATGGGTATAAAATAAGACATATCAGGGAGATACAAGAAGGATTCAAACAGAACATACTCACCGGACCATCAACCATGGAACATGGCTTCCTAGATATACAAGAGGATCCCTACAATGGAGAAGTACAGAACCTCCAAACGGGAGCCCCAGAAGGCAGACCTGACCAAGGAAATCATATTCAAGGTCAGCCCAAACGAAAAACAGGACCGAGAGAAACAGGCGGAAATAATGACCAGGGATCCCCCTCACCAGAGTGAAAACCCATGGACATGTCACACCTAGGGAACACTAACAGTCCATTTACTAGTAACATACAAAACCACCCGATACCAGTAAATACGAAGTACCCTCAACACTTAGGGCACTACGATGGAAAGAGTGTGTCACACCCCCAAAATATTTTATTTTGCGGAAACGGAAAGTGTGAACAATAGAGGAAATCACAACACAAAATTATAACAAACGACCTCTAAAATGAGACGTTTTAGAAACTTTCATTTATAATAACCATTTGTTCTTACAATAGATGGAAATGAGCATACAACAAGTACAAATGAGACTCTTTCATATATCACTAGACATCTCAAATTTGTTTTCTTCTAGTATAAGTTGTGACTCCAAAAGTATGCATCACGTATATGCATCAAAATAGCTCAAGTACCTGAGAATACACGTTAAATTTCGTCAACATAAAGTTGGTGAGTTCACAGTTTTTATAATAAGGATTTACCTTTGGATCACAAGATTTATATAAGATATCGCATGCATTACGAATATCAAGTTAAACATGGTTATTCAAACCAATATTTTTACCACATGCTTATACCTTGGAAACCGAATACCTTAACATCATATGATTCACGTATATATATAATACCCCTCTTGTGATGCTAAATGCTCAACGCAATCACGATATATTTCGAATATTAATTATCCCTTGCATGTGTTAGTGCGACTAACCAGGATAGGGGTGTCAACCCAATAGTACTATTTATAATATTCGCGTTGTAAATTTTAATCGGTCCAAGTTCCATATAGGGGATTTCGAGCCAGAGCATTGTAATAAAAATATAAGCATGGATCATTTAAGCAATTGTGTCCATAAAAAAAATAAAACAGTTGTGTATTCTCAGTCCCAAAATAATAAATAGGGATCCATGAAACTCACCTTAGATCGGTGATACGATTAGTAATGTAAAAAGATTGACGATGACGATGATGATGATCAAGCAAATTACTCCTAATAGAAAATACGATTTGATTTATATTCTCGTTTTTAAACTTAGTTTATTCAAAATGTTATTTATTAATACGCTTGTCAACGTAATTGGTTTCGGGTTCTTTCAATAACCTTTGTAGTTTATTTTGAAATATTTATAATTGATACATGAGTTTATATATTGGAGATTTCTTTATAACTTTTTGAAATACCATAAATAAGCTAAGTAGTTAGCTTAATAAGAAAATAAGTTTATTGGTAATGAAAGTATACTTGATATGATTGATTAATATCAATACAATATCCTTAAGGAATGTATTCATGGATGAATAAATTGTATAATATATATATATATGTATATATATATATATATTTGAAGAGATACTTTAAATAGTAGGATTATAATTAACACGAAAATGTATTAATTATTTATGAAAAGATACCTTAAATGGCAAAATTATAACTAATACAAAGATATGTATTAATTATAGATGAAGAGATACTTTGATAGTATGTATTATAATCAATACAAAAATGTATTAATTATAATTGGAAGAGATACCTTAAATGGTAGAGGTGAAACTAATACACTTCATGCCCGGATAATTATACGGAGGGATCAAGTAGGGCGGTAACAACGGGGGCAGGATCTTTAATTCGTTTAATCCAAACCTAGTCCGGCTACAACCCATTAACACCCCCAACTATATAACAAAAGGCCTGCGATCACGAAGTGCTTTCGTTTAAAGCTTATCAAGGATATATTCTATCCAAAAACCAACAAATCGAAAATGCGAAAACAATTCACAGATGGTGAATATAAATTATATGAATATTCATTTATACTTCATTGGAAGTATATAAGGAGATTCATTAAAGGTATAAAGCTCATGCATTTTATAAAAGTGCCAACAATTCATCATGCGTATAAAAGACATATTTAACGTATTTAAATGCAAGTATGTATTAAATGAGTATATAAATAAATTGACAAGCATTTCAATAGATAACATATAGTTCTAAAATCATAGAGAAAAGTATAGTAAGGTTTTATAAAAACACTTACAAGTTCGGAGAATTAAAAATTCTATGATCAAAGTAACGATATAGGAAAGAGCTCCAAAGAAGATCTTGAGAGAATCGAATATAGCTTGGACTTGTTTACTTGAAGAATATGAATAAATCCTAACTTCAATTGGCCATTATAACTAGGCTTTTTGATGATCTTGAAAGAATTCCCGATAACAACTTCGTGTTTACAACTTCGAAACCAACGAATTCAAAACAACTTTGGTTGAATCGAAAGCTTGGGATGATGAAAGGTTGTGAGAGATATGCTTGAACTTGAACAAGTATGGATCTTGGAATGATAGAGATTTAAGAAGACAAGTATTGAGAATGTGAATTGGTAAGTTTGTAATGAAAGGTATGTTTGTATTTATAGTAAAAAGTCTTGGAAAATGAATGGTAAAAAGAGGGGGGTGATTCATCAAGTTTTACTTAGGTGGTGATGTGGTAGAAATGTGGTGGTGGTAAAAGAAACAAGGTGATGTGGTCAATTTTGGATGGTAAAACAAATATCTAGCTTAAGTAACTAGTTAAAAATCTTTAACCTCCTTACTATTCACTATAATTATTTAGATTTTCCGATTTTTCGAGTGTGTTATTTTATGGATTAAAAATCATAATCGAGTATAGAAATACTAGAAATTATGTTTCCCTAAGTCTTAAGTTTATACGAGAAAGTCTCACGCGAAAAATAAACGTTTTATGATTTCTTATGGATTTTGAACTTTTTATTTTCTATTTGCTCATCATCAAGACCTTTAAACTTGTTAAGATAGTTCGTTTAGTAGTTTGATTAATCACATAATCAATAGGAAAGCTTAACACATATACATACACTTAATCATGCCCTAACTTAGCTCAAAATGCCCTAATTAGAATAAACAAACCCTAATTGCATATAATTAGGTTTAATTAATAGAATGAAATTTTGACGGATGTCACAGAGTGACCCAGACGACTTCCTGAAAAAGTTTATCGGAGCTGCAATGATCCAAAGATGGGATATGCCAACCACTTGTCAGGCCTTCTCCTACTCCTTAACGAACGATGCAAGAGAATGGATTGATGGCCTACCAGTTAACTCGATAGATAATTTCGAGACCCTTATGGACAAGTTCAGATCACAATTCAATATGCAGAAGAAACATCGGAAAACACATGTGTCGGCACATAACATAAAGCGACAAAGTGGGGAGACCCTTAGAGATTTTGTTGCAAGATATACATGTGAAACCCAGGATATAAATGGGCTACCGGAAAGCTAGAGGATATCAGGACTCATTCATGGATCACGGGCAATAGATCTCGTCGAACGCCTAACAACGAATCTGCCGGAGACAATAGCGAATTAACAGTTAAAATCCGCATCTGGATCGACGTCAAGAAACAACCGGAGCTGGAATATGCCCTGGGAAAACAAAGAAGAGACCCGGAGGATGATGGAAACGAAAGCTTCATGGAAAATTCCAGGGGAGGAAGCAATGCCAAGGAAGGAAGGAGAGTAATACTACTGAAAGTAACAAAATCACCGAAGGATATCCTCGCAACGGAGCGGGTAGCACAAACCTTCCTAGCCCCGCCAAAATTAATGACCCGAAAAAGGGATCGAGGAAAATATTGTGAATTCCACAAAGATTATGGACACGACACGGACCTGTGCCGAAATCTCCAGAAAGCCATAGAAGAAGCAATAACCACTGGAAAAATGCAGCACCTCGAAAGGAAGGCAGCAGGGGAAGTACTAAAAGCAGGACTAAAGGGTAGCACAACCGACCCTGCGCAGGAACAAGTCCTCACGAGAGGAAGAGGGCTGCTAAACAAAGAACGGAGTCACCACGGCACCAAACTAGCAAGTGAGGTTAGGAAAAGACCAGAATCGATGGAAGCACTGACTTGGCCCGCAACGAGGGAGCTATGGATGAAAGAAAAGGATGAATCACGAACAAAAATTCCATCATCCGACCCATCACCGAGAATATAACGGTGGAAGGAAACGAGATTGCACCAGCAGATGGGAGAATTAACACAGCTATGCCCAGGTGACGGCTCGCTCCGTAAAAAGAAAGAAAAGCCCGTTCCCCCTACGATTGCCGGGAAAACAAGGCTGAAAGAAGAACTGCAGAACAGAAAGCATGGGTCAGAGACTCGCACGAAGTAGCAAAGACTCCGGACAAATATGGAGCAACAGATGAAAGCTAGCAGTTAGGAACTTTACTATGTAATGTCCTCCTGCCAATTATTTTCAAGAAAATAAAGCTTTCAAAGATCGATCGAAAACAAAAAACGCGCGTAATAACAAAAAATATATATATATAAAAGACTTTATGAGAAGCTAAGGGGACGCCCGATAACGCTTCCATAAAGCAAACAAAAGAACGTCACAAGGCGACTGCCATAGGACAACCAAGTCATAAGGCGACTGCCATAAGACAACCACGTCATAAGGCGACTGCCATAAGACATCTGTGAAGAGACTTCACCAAGACGCCATAAGAGATTACTACAAAATGAAGAATTTACAAAACCAAGAGAAAGCACAATATCCAGCAAAGTAACAACGACAAATGTCAAAGGAAGTAGTAAAGGATTATATCCAACAAACAGAAAAATGGATAAACGAGTCCAAAAAAGCAAGACAATCTATGAAGTGGGAATTTGCATCAGTTGAGTAGGGGACGCATCAGGATCTGAAGAAAGAGCGCGAAGATACAAAGAATGTATATCCTCCAGCTCACTCATAGCTTTGTTCAAAGGACCAACAGTATCTTCAACAAGCTCGGAACCGCTAAGAGTTATACGACCTTCTGCAGCAAGGGTACAGATCAACTCTGACTCAGCGTCCACCTTATTAGCATTACACAAGTTTGAAATTGTGAGGTCCCAAATACGATGGTTAACCCAGAAGTGTAAAATACAACAAGTCTAATAATCACTAGAATGGACTAGTATTACTTGAATATAAATGCAAGTATATAAACAAAGTAATACGACTAAAAGCAATAAACAAGTAAAGTGGAACACAATGTATTTTTCCAAGTGTATTTTATTTATGATGTTAAATAAAATACAAGGTTGTGCGGAATCAAGATAATACAAATAAGTATGTATCCTAACAACCTATGAATTACAAATGATCTATATTTACCAAATAAACTCTTTGGATCGAGATACTTAAAGTTGTGAAGTATCTCTGTTTAAGATCGAGAGTATTTAGACAAATTCACTTTAATTGCTAAAAGTATGCTAAAAGTAATTTTTACAAAGAATATGACTTTGTATTTATAGGCAAACAAATTCACCAGTGAATTTGTGTCGTACAAATATGGTTGCATGCATTTAATGAACCGACAAGATCATTAAATGCATTGGTTAAGGTACAAGGATAAATCCTTTTAACCAACCACCTTTACACACGTATGTACTTTGGTAAAGAACAAGTGGAATGTTCTTTGGAAAGTGTGTAAAGGCAAAAGTCAATTCCTCGATATCAGTGTTCAGACTTGTAAGGTCTAGAACACTGACAAACCTCCAGTGTTCAGATCTGGTAAGACTTCCAGTGGACTCCGCCATTTGTCAGTCTTCTTTATTCTGACTTCAGTCTTTGACTTCAGTGAGAACGTCTTCAGTAGAGTAGATCTGGACTGGGGTGAAGTCCAGTGAGCTAATCTGGAATACTCCAGATTTCCTATACAAGTATTTGCTCACTGGTCTTCTTCATTATTTCTGAACAAATCCTTAGAGGGACTCCAGATTCCAAGTCTGGAGTAGGTCCAGTAAATATCATTTCTGGACAGATCTTCAGTAAGGCTCCAGTAGTCGAGTCTGGAGCGAGTCCAGTAAATCTGGACCTAACAAATTCTCCCTATTTGTTTAGAAATAATGCAAGGTTTTTCAAGCTTCTATCTATACAACTTTGTATGCCTGAAAAACACTTGTGTTGATTTTAGTCTAAAAAATATAAGTTACTGGAGAACACTTTATAGATCATCAGTGTTTCAGTTTCATCTATTAATTCTAACTTAGACTAAATCTGATCATTTACTTAGTGAAACAAAATATGCAACTATATTTACAGCCATCAACAGAAAATAAGTTACAATTTTGTGAAATAAATACAAGTACAATTAAATGATATAAGAGTCAGGCCCTTCTTGTAACATCCCAAACTTTTCAAGTTTGACTTTTGACGTTGACCGTTAACTTGTCGTTAGCGACCGTTAGTCACTATGTGTTTTATATGTGCGTATGCGAATTAAATGATTTACGAGAGATATGTGTTAAAGTGATTTAAAGTAATGAAATTAAAGTTGATAATGATTAATAAAGTCAATTAACGTTCCTGATAAGATATAAGGGTTGACAAGGGTTCCGGTAGGCGTTAAAAGAGCCGTTAGGGGCTGAAACGAGCTGTAACGAAGTGCGAGGGCCTAGATGTAAAGTTTGCAAAGTTGCTCCAGTATATATATAGCATGTAGCTCGACCATAATGCTGGATAATCAGATCTAAACCCTAGAAACTTTCACACACAAAACCCTAAGAGCCTCCTTCAAGTTTAGAGCAATTTCGGGGTGATTCGGTGGTGGTTTCTTCTAGTTTTCGATCCGTTGATCAACCCTACAGGTATTATATCATCAATAGATTTTTGATTAAGTTTTAAAGTAGGTTTTGTCTCTGTAGATCTGACCTTGAGGGTTGGGGTTGTTGAAAGTTGATGATTTCGGTTAAAAACGACGTTTTTGTGAGTAAAATCATTAATAGAGTTGATTAACTATGTCAAGATGCAAACTTTAATGTTGAATAATGTTGTTTATATGTAAATAAGTGAATCCCAGGTGTTTAATTAGATCCATGTGTGTTCAATTGTGTTTTTGAACCAAACGTTGCGGTTTCGAGTCGTTTTGATGATCAAAAAGAGGGATTCATTTATGCAATTGATTCAAGGATCACTTGATGTTTTCAAATGCTTAATTGTGACCTATTTGATGTTAATTTAATGGGTGTAAGTCGTGGTGGAGGTTTGGGATTCGTTTGGAAGGTGAACGAAGAGAAACAAAGAAGGTTTTGCTGGTCGACACCCGAGGTGCGGCGAACCTGGGCCTTGGTGCGGTGCACCTGGTGCTGGGTGAGGTCCCTGGGTGTTTGGTGTGACGCACCAAAGGGAGGTGCGACTCACTTGGAGGTCTGGTGGTCGTTTAGGCTTGTTTTAGTGCTCATTTGACCCATAGACCTTAGGTATAAGTTATGTTGATGTTTAGGGAACTTGGAGATGTTCTTTAAGGTCCCGTTTATGTTACATGTCGATTATATGTGTGTGATAGGTAGTTGGGAACTCAAGAAAGATACGTTAAAGTTGCTTGTTGATCGTTGTGCTCGTCGTCAGGTAAGATACATGACTTTTCTCACGCTGGAGGCACAACAAAAAGTGGTTTTCTATAATTAACCTCTTAATCGGATTATCTTATATGTGTTGGGTTTTCCAGGTTATGCAGGAGGTTATGTGGGAATGTATATATGATGTAGTGGCTTATTATGATATGATGACGTTTAAAGTAAAGTGGTTATATGCATATGTAATATGTTGATTATAATTATACTGCCATGAAATGATTATGATATGTGTTGTGATAATGATAATGTCAAATGATATGCTTTGATGATTGTCATGTGATGGCTGATGTGTGGGATTTAAGTGTGTTACACGTAGGAATGCTATGATATGTACACGTTAGTAGGATTAAACACAAAAGTAGATGTGGGATTAATGATGTTGATGTTATGATTTGACGATGATACGTGATGAATTATATGTGAGACTTAAGTGTGATAATGTCTAGTTCACTAGATATACGTAAGAAATGTTATGAGTTGTGTACGTTAGTGGGATTAAACGTTAAAGTAGATGTGGGATGACTTAGGTAATGAATATACCTAATGTTAAAGTAAAGTGTGAAATGTGGGAAATCGTTCTAGCCTTAGTGCTAGTGCGTAAAAGTAAGAAAGATATTAATACGTGGGAAATGCTATAGCTAAATACGTGAGGTTGACGTGGGAAGTGTTAAGCTTAACCCGTGCTAGTTTATGCCAAGCAAGTGCGTAAGTTGAACCCGTGCTAGTTGTAAAGCTAGTGCGTATGTGGTCGCTTGAGTGGCTCCTTGCGGCATAGTTACGTGGGACTAGTATTTCCGGGTGGAGTGACTAACCACCAATGTTAAAAGCATAACGGGATACTATGGAAATGGCATTGCCTTTCCTGAAAGTTAAGACGTGGGAAATCGTGCTAGTTGTAATGCTAGTGCGTAAGACGTGGGAAATCGTGCTAGTTGTAATGCTAGTGCGTAAGACGTGGGAAATCGTGCTAGTTGTAATGCTAGTGCGTAAGACGTGGGAAATCGTGCTAGTTGCAAAGCTAGTGCGTAATATGTAAGTTGATTAAAGAACAAGTTGAATTAAAGATAAGATGTGAGACGTGGGACTAATATGTAAAACGTATAAATGAAATGTGAGTACGAACCAGATGTCATATGACGTGAGATGTGATAGATAAGTGGGATATATATATGATAAGATGTGAATGATGGATATACATTAATAAGATTATAAACCCTATAATGATAAGACGAATATATGTGTAATACGTGGGAAATCTATAGCTAAATACGTGAGTTGACGTGGGAAGTGTTAAGCTTAACCCGTGCTAGTTGTAATGCTAGTGCGTAAGACGTGGGAAATCGTGCTAGTTGTAATGCTAGTGCGTAAGACGTGGGAAATCGTGCTAGTTGTAATGCTAGTGCGTAAGACGTGGGAAATCGTGCTAGTTGTAATGCTAGTGCGTAAGACGTGGGAAATCGTGCTAGTTGTAATGCTAGTGCGTAAGACGTGGGAAATCGTGCTAGTTGTAATGCTAGTGCGTAAGACGTGGGAAATCGTGCTAGTTGTAATGCTAGTGCGTAAGACGTGGGAAATCGTGCTAGTTGTAATGCTAGTGCGTAAGACGTGGGAAATCGTGCTAGTTGTAATGCTAGTGCGTAAGACGTGGGAAATCGTGCTAGTTGCAAAGCTAGTGCGTAATATGTAAGTTGATTAAAGAACAAGTTGAATTAAAGATAAGATGTGAGACGTGGGACTAATATGTAAAACGTATAAATGAAATGTGAGTACGAACCAGATGTCATATGACGTGAGATGTGATAGATAAGTGGGATATATATATGATAAGATGTGAATGATGGATATACATTAATAAGATTATAAACCCTATAATGATAAGACGAATATATGTGTAATACGTGGGAAATCGTGCTAGTTGTAAAGCTAGTGCGTAATATGTAAAGATGTACATGTAATTTAAGACGTGGGATTACAATGTGATGTGGGATTTAATAAGATATGTTGAGACGTGTGATAAGAACGATGGATAGGCACAATTGGGAGTTTATATCCTACATGTGCTATATATATATGTGTGATACGTTTATGTGTGATATGTAAGACGTGAGAATCAGTTGATTAAGCTGATTAAGTTGATAATAAGATATGTGTGAAAGAAGTATATGTGCTTTACGTTGTGAGATCACAATGTGACGTGAGAATAAGTAAGATATGTGGATAAGTATGGTATATCGTTGATAGGCATAAATAGGAGTAAATACTCTACAAGTGCTAATATGAATACGTGTGACAAGTTTATGTGTGATATGCCAAGAGATGATATGAAGTTCGTTTATGTGGTAAGTCTATGTTGATATGATATAAGATATTGATTAAGATGTGCGTATATGATGATATGATGTATATGATGATATGAAATGAGATGTGATGCAATGTGGGAAAAGGAAAGTATGGATTGATCTATGATTGTTGTGGATGATATGTAATGTGGTTATGTTTTGATAAGTAAAATATGACAAAGTTTTATGAAAGTAAAATGGAGAACGTTTTATCAAAATGTGTGTATCTTACTTAGCTAATTTTATTAGCTAACACTTGCTTTTATGAAAATGTTGTGTCCTTCAGGATAAGCAGGTATAAGCTAGTGAAGTGCGTGGATCGTGAGATGGGTAGAATAATAAAGGAGGATTAGCATTAGTTTCCCGATGCTTAGACTTCCCGTTAGCCATTGTTTGGCTACTTATTAACGACCTATGTTTTATGTATTGATGTATGGCATTTATGTTGGCGCCAAGACTTGGATTTCGTTTATATTATTTTGATGATGCACTCGGTAACACCATTTATTGAAAGTACCAACGTTTAGGTTGGGGCAGTTTTTAAGTGATCCTATTTCCGCTATATCTTAAACGCCGTTTGGCAAAAGTTTTTGAAATCCAGGTTTTTAAAATGACGGGTGTTACACTTCTCTTCGATGTCTGTCCTGGAGCATCTTCAGAAGCCTTTCTCTTTGGTGATGGAGAGGATGGTAAAGAAACTGGTGGTCTCATACCCAGAACAGCTTCCATCTGTTGTATTCTTATCCAAACTTTTTCAATCCTCTTCATAAATGCCTTGACATCAGGAGACAAATCAGTTTTTCCTTTGAAAGTTAATCCTATCTCCTTCAGTTCAGTCCATCCAAAAGCTTGGACTGATGCATTTTTCCTTTCATCACTAAAGTTACCCTCTCTGGTCAACTTTATATTAAACCTGGTCATGCCTTCATGTTGATCAGCTAATTTTATTTCAGCACCTATGATCCTTCTGGCATCAGCCCTGAATTTCATCATATCTTCATACTTGGCTTTCTGCTTAGCCATCTGGATCATGTGTTCAGTTTCCTTGGATACTCTCCTCTGTTCGACGGCAGACTGGAGTAGTTGACGATTGATTTTGAGTGAAGTATCCAGAGGAATGAATGTGCTCAGATCTGCATCTTTAATTGCTTTCAGCTGTTTGGCAGTAAGTTTTGGCAGACCTTTCAACTTCTTTCTGTACTCTAACTCCAGAGCACCAGCATTCTTTCTTATTTTCTTCTGGAGGTTCACCAGTTCCTCCTTCCTTTGTCTAATAAGTTCAGGTACACTGACACCATAAATCATCGAATCATAAATTTGTTCTTCTTCAGCGTACCTGGAACGAATGTGCACATCATCCAATGCATTCAGACATTGATGAACTCTGGGGTCTTCCTTCATCTTTTTGTAAACATCAATATTTATGCCCAACCTGCCAGCATTATATGAATCAAGAGTCCCCATGGTTGCCATCTCCCTATGGTGGGCCAGCAGTTCATCTTTTTGATTTCTCTTGAAAATCTCTATCATTATTCATTCTTGTTTCAGTTTCTTAGAGGTGTCATCATCAGCAGTAGGAAATTCTGATGAACCTTGAACTGTTTCAGTTTCTTCTCCAGATACCATATGTTCTTTTCCTTTTACAGACTTCAGAGTTGTTGGGATATCTGGGAAAGATTCAAACTGGGGCTCACTGGCATCAGTACCAGCAGCTTCTTCAACCTGCACAATGGCTTCAGTGCCAAGTGCCTTATGTGCTTCTTGTGCACTGGCATCAGTACCAGTCACTTGTGTTGTTGCACAATGCTTTCAGTAGCAAAGGCCTTTTCAATAGCACTGGCAACAACTTCTTTCTTCTTCCTAACCAAACCTTCTTGAACAGACGACTTTTCCCCTTTGGATTGATCACCAGTTCTTGACTTGAGATCATTCCACAACTGTTCAAGCATATGTCTGTCCAGTTCACCAAACGTTCTTCCAGCCACTGGAGTTGTAACATTCACAGTTTTTCTGAGTGCCTGCACTTCCTTTTTAATAATTTCAACTTCTTGAGGCAAGTGTTTTGGTAACTCATTGTTAATCATTCTCACAACTTGTGGCAACAAACCATCTTGAATTGTTCGGAGAACAGACCCATAAATCTCTTCAGTGATTTCTTTCAGCATACTATGTCTGAACTTCCTAGTGCATTCATCACTGATCGTGCTAACAACAGCATTCTGATCAAGTGTTGGCCTACTCTCCAAACTACTTATCCTGGTAGTCAACTTCTGAACTTCATCTGTCAGACCTGCCAGTGGTTGAACAACTTTACTTTCCACTGCAGTCTGAACAGAACTGACCAGTCTTTCTTCTAATCCCTGGACTGCCACTTTTATATTTTCAGAATTGTTATTGGTGGCCAGTACCAGTTCATTTAACTTCTCAAATACCAGCTTCTCATTACCAGCAAACAGATTCATTTCTGAAGAAAGATTATTCAATAATAAAGATTTGAAGTCAGAAACAACATGTGATGAAGACTGGAGTGATCTCTCTAGGTCCGCCACCTTATTTAAAAGGTCTTGGACCTCGGCTGAAGAAGAAGAGGAGGGACCACTGGGAGGTTCAAGATGAGAAGTCAATCTGGTCATTAAAGGTACTTGTGCCCAGACCTCTTCAGATGTAGTTTCAGCAGTTACTACAGTTGAGTCCAGCACACGTTGTTCAGATAAGTCGATTGGAGTTTCAAGAGGTGGTGGTTGAGTTTGTGAAATTTGAATGGTGGGTGGAGTGAAGTATGGAATGGTTTGTGGAAATGAAGGTGGTGGTGGTGGTGGCATATTGGATTCTGGTGGAGGAATATTTGATTCTGGTGGTGATTGATTTGATTCTCGTGGAGGTGGTGGCATTTCTGGTAGACGCTTTATCTCTACTACATCATCTCCAAGAAAACTCATGTCAGTGTCAAAGTTATGACCTTCTGACATGGGTGAATCAGCTTCATCCCAAAAAGTTTCACCAACAGTCTGATCACCAGTCTGTTCACCAGCTTCAACATTCAAATCGATCTGAGCATCTTGCTCACCAGTTACTTGTTCATCAACCTGAACAATTTGTTCTACCTGCTCTTCAGTCTGTACATTCTCGATCTGCTCAACAGCCTGGACAACATCCTCTGTCTACTCAACAGCCTGTACAACTTGTTCAGTTTCTACCTGTTCAACATTCTCCTCTGGTTCAAAAATAGGAGACCCATCTAAATTCATAACATCACCAGGATGTCTTGCTGGATTCACCTGAACTCCAGCTCTCATAAGACGCCTATTTGATCTTGGTCGTCTAGAAGGTTCAACATTTGGTTGTTGACCTTCAGGAGCCACTTGTCTTACTGGTTGAACAATTTCAACAATTTCTGGTCCTTCACCAACTTGACCTCTACCTGGAGCCTCTTCTTGCTCATCAGGTGCATCATTTTGGAAAGTAAGCATGGTCTGAGGAATATCTACCTCACCAGCTCTTGATTTTAGGGAACTCAATTCCCTCAGATATTCACACACCGAAAAATGATTTGTGTCGAAATCATACTCAGCACCCAGGGCTCTTAAAAATACAAGTGAAAGAAAACGAATGTATGGAATGTGTGGTTTTCTACTTTTCACCTTTAGACGGTCCACCAGATCATCAAAAAAGATCTGGGCGAAATCAACTCTATAGCCAAACCAAAGAAAGTAGGCAATCTGGAGCTGCATTTGATTGATCTGATCTAATCCTCAAGAACTACCACCTAAACACTCAACAAGGTGAGTGAAAAAGTATCTCCATGAGTCTGTCAGCTTACTCATGTATATTGTACCTTTCCTAAACAACTGGCCATGTTCATCCACTATTTCAGTGTGCCCCATCAATCTGCACACATCCCTGAATATGATACCAGTAGGGAGAGGAATTGCCATCTCATTCTCAGCAAAATAATTTAATTGACGAACATTTCTGAGAGAATCGACAGTGAGAGTAAATTCCCTGGTGCCTTGTTGCAGTGTATATTTGATGGTTTTAATGTCTTCAATATACACAGCAGAATACCAAAATTCACACAGGTAATCATGATACATTTTTCTTGGATTACGTGTGAGAGCACCATAGAGTGGACAACTGAGGAAAAAGGCATTCAGTCGTCCGATGAGAGAAGTGGGAGAATGAGTGGTGCTAGTGAGTCTAGCCAACCAATTGTTCATATTAATCCTTATGGCCTTTGCCTCTAAGGTAATATGACGTGCCTTAACAACATTTGCTACCGGAGCATATTCGACGGCGAGCATATTTTTAGGAGAGTTAGATTGTCTTGGTGCCATTTTATGATGAATAGATGAAGATGAAATTGAATATTTAGGGTTTTGATGAAGATTTGATGAATTGAAGTAAATATGAGAGATATATGTGTTGGAATTCGTCTGCCCAAGACACATATTAAATTGACGTGGCTAGTACGTGATGATCCAAGTCGGGTCATACCCAATAACAAGCTAGACAAACACTTACGATATTTATTTATATGATATGATCTTTAAATAAATATAAATACTTGAAACATTTAGAAAGTGGTTTTCTAAATAATTGCACTTGAGATATGTAAATAAATTATATGGATGATTTATTTTGAGAGAAATGTGAATATGTTTATTTGGAGAAATAAACACTTATGTGTGTTGTGTATAATATGTAATATGTTACATAAGATATGTAACAAGTTATGTTACATTTTATCTACAAAATATATAAGGATATATTTTATAAAATTAATGAAAATGGTTTCCCTCCTTTTTGGTCTTGGAGGCCGCCCCCCCCCCACCCCCCCCCCCCCCCCCCCCCCCCCCCCCCCCCCCCCCCCCCCCCCCCCCCCCCCCCCCCCCCCCCCCCCCCCCCCCCCCCCCCCCCCCCCCCCCCCCCCCCCCCCCCCCCCCCCCCCCCCCCCCCCCCCCCCCCCCCCCCCCCCCCCCCCCCCCCCCCCCCCCCCCCCCCCCCCCCCCCCCCCCCCCCCCCCCCCCCCCCCCCCCCCCCCCCCCCCCCCCCCCCCCCCCCCCCCCCCCCCCCCCCCCCCCCCCCCCCCCCCCCCCCCCCCCCCCCCCCCCCCCCCCCCCCCCCCCCCCCCCCCCCCCCCCCCCCCCCCCCCCCCCCCCCCCCCCCCCCCCCCCCCCCCCCCCCCCCCCCCCCCCCCCCCCCCCCCCCCCCCCCCCCCCCCCCCCCCCCCCCCCCCCCCCCCCCCCCCCCCCCCCCCCCCCCCCCCCCCCCCCCCCCCCCCCCCCCCCCCCCCCCCCCCCCCCCCCCCCCCCCCCCCCCCCCCCCCCCCCCCCCCCCCCCCCCCCCCCCCCCCCCCCCCCCCCCCCCCCCCCCCCCCCCCCCCCCCCCCCCCCCCCCCCCCCCCCCCCCCCCCCCCCCCCCCCCCCCCCCCCCCCCCCCCCCCCCCCCCCCCCCCCCCCCCCCCCCCCCCCCCCCCCCCCCCCCCCCCCCCCCCCCCCCCCCCCCCCCCCCCCCCCCCCCCCCCCCCCCCCCCCCCCCCCCCCCCCCCCCCCCCCCCCCCCCCCCCCCCCCCCCCCCCCCCCCCCCCCCCCCCCCCCCCCCCCCCCCCCCCCCCCCCCCCCCCCCCCCCCCCCCCCCCCCCCCCCCCCCCCCCCCCCCCCCCCCCCCCCCCCCCCCCCCCCCCCCCCCCCCCCCCCCCCCCCCCCCCCCCCCCCCCCCCCCCCCCCCCCCCCCCCCCCCCCCCCCCCCCCCCCCCCCCCCCCCCCCCCCCCCCCCCCCCCCCCCCCCCCCCCCCCCCCCCCCCCCCCCCCCCCCCCCCCCCCCCCCCCCCCCCCCCCCCCCCCCCCCCCCCCCCCCCCCCCCCCCCCCCCCCCCCCCCCCCCCCCCCCCCCCCCCCCCCCCCCCCCCCCCCCCCCCCCCCCCCCCCCCCCCCCCCCCCCCCCCCCCCCCCCCCCCCCCCCCCCCCCCCCCCCCCCCCCCCCCCCCCCCCCCCCCCCCCCCCCCCCCCCCCCCCCCCCCCCCCCCCCCCCCCCCCCCCCCCCCCCCCCCCCCCCCCCCCCCCCCCCCCCCCCCCCCCCCCCCCCCCCCCCCCCCCCCCCCCCCCCCCCCCCCCCCCCCCCCCCCCCCCCCCCCCCCCCCCCCCCCCCCCCCCCCCCCCCCCCCCCCCCCCCCCCCCCCCCCCCCCCCCCCCCCCCCCCCCCCCCCCCCCCCCCCCCCCCCCCCCCCCCCCCCCCCCCCCCCCCCCCCCCCCCCCCCCCCCCCCCCCCCCCCCCCCCCCCCCCCCCCCCCCCCCCCCCCCCCCCCCCCCCCCCCCCCCCCCCCCCCCCCCCCCCCCCCCCCCCCCCCCCCCCCCCCCCCCCCCCCCCCCCCCCCCCCCCCCCCCCCCCCCCCCCCCCCCCCCCCCCCCCCCCCCCCCCCCCCCCCCCCCCCCCCCCCCCCCCCCCCCCCCCCCCCCCCCCCCCCCCCCCCCCCCCCCCCCCCCCCCCCCCCCCCCCCCCCCCCCCAACTTAGCCAAGAGACCTTGTGAATGTTTGTGATGTGTGGATGTGTTTGTTTAATTATTCAATGGTTGTAATAGTTAAATAGGATTTTATTCATTCATTTGGTTATGTAATCTATTTATTTCATTTGGTATGTAATAAGTAGATTAGTTGCATTTTTCATTATAAATGTAATCTCCAAGAAGGCATCAAAAGGTTTGGGGCTAAAAGTTGGAGGCTAATGAGAAGACCCGTAAGTTCTCACTGCGGCGCAGTGGGAGTATGTCAAACCCACTGCGGCGTAGTGGGGTATGTCAAACCACTGCGGCGCAGTGGGAGTATGTCCCACTGCGGCGCAGTGGGAGTATGTCAACCCACTGCGGCGCAGTGGGAGTATGTCAAACCCACTGCGGCGCAGTGGGAGTATGTCAAACCCACTGCGGCGCAGTGGGAGTATGTCAAACCCACTGCGGCGCAGTGGGAGTATGTCCCACTGCGGCGCAGTGGGAGTATGTCAAACCTACTGCGGCGCAGTGGGGGATAAGTATGTCAAACCCACTGCGGCGCAGTGGGAGTATGTCAAACCCACTGCGGCGCAGTGGGAGTATGTCCCACTGCGGCGCAGTGGGAGTATGTCAAACCCACTGCGGCGCAGTGGGAGTATGTCAAACCCACTGCGGCGCAGTGGGAGTATGTACCCACTGCGGCGCAGTGGGAGTATGTCAAACCCACTGCGGCGCAGTGGGAGTATGTCAAACCCACTGCGGCGCAGTGGGAGTATGTCCCACTGCGGCGCAGTGGGAGTATGTCAAACCCACTGCGGCGCAGTGGGAGTATGTCAAACCCACTGCGGCGCAGTGGGAGTATGTCAAACCCACTGCGGCGCAGTGGGAGTATGTCACCCACTGCGGCGCAGTGGGAGTATGTCAAACCCACTGCGGCGCAGTGGGAGTATGTCAAACCCACTGCGGCGCAGTGGGAGTATGTCAAACCCACTGCGGCGCAGTGGGAGTATGTCAAACCCACTGCGGCGCAGTGGGAGTATGTCAAACCCACTGCGGCGCAGTGGGAGTATGTCCCACTGCGGCGCAGTGGGAGTATGTCACCCACTGCGGCGCAGTGGGAGTATGTCAAACCCACTGCGGCGCAGTGGGAGTATGTCAAACCCACTGCGGCGCAGTGGGAGTATGTCAAACCCACTGCGGCGCAGTGGGAGTATGTCAAACCCACTGCGGCGCAGTGGGAGTATGTCCCACTGCGGCGCAGTGGGAGTATGTAACCCACTGCGGCGCAGTGGGAGTATGTCAAACCCACTGCGGCGCAGTGGGAGTATGTCAAACCCACTGCGGCGCAGTGGGAGTATGTCCCACTGCGGCGCAGTGGGAGTATGTAAACCCACTGCGGCGCAGTGGGAGTATGTCAAACCCACTGCGGCGCAGTGGGAGTATGTCAAACCCACTGCGGCGCAGTGGGAGTATGTCAAACCCACTGCGGCGCAGTGGGAGTATGTCAAACCCACTGCGGCGCAGTGGGAGTATGTCAAACCCACTGCGGCGCAGTGGGAGTATGTCAACCCACTGCGGCGCAGTGGGAGTATGTCAAACCCACTGCGGCGCAGTGGGAGTATGTCCCACTGCGGCGCAGTGGGAGTATGTCAAACCCACTGCGGCGCAGTGGGAGTATGTCAAACCCACTGCGGCGCAGTGGGAGTATGTCAAACCCACTGCGGCGCAGTGGGAGTATGTCAAACCCACTGCGGCGCAGTGGGAGTATGTCAAACCCACTGCGGCGCAGTGGGAGTATGTCCCACTGCGGCGCAGTGGGAGTATGTCAAACCCACTGCGGCGCAGTGGGAGTTGTCAACCCACTGCGGCGCAGTGGGAGTATGTCAAACCCACTGCGGCGCAGTGGGAGTATGTAACCCACTGCGGCGCAGTGGGAGTATGTCCCACTGCGGCGCAGTGGGAGTATGTCAAACCTACTGCGGCGCAGTGGGGGATAAGTATGTCAAACCCACTGCGGCGCAGTGGGAGTATGTCAAACCCACTGCGGCGCAGTGGGAGTATGTCCCACTGCGGCGCAGTGGGAGTATGTCCCACTGCGGCGCAGTGGGAGTATGTCAAACCCACTGCGGCGCAGTGGGAGTATGTCAAACCCACTGCGGCGCAGTGGGAGTATGTCACCTAACCACTAGTATAAGATAAATTTACATGTGTGTATAAGTAGGACAACTTGATTTGGAAGCCATGTGATTAGGGTCACCGAAGCATGGTAACCAAAGGCGTTGATGGGATTAAACATGCCAACTTAATATAAGATATTAAACCGGTCCCATACCACTAGAAATTGCAAAGTGTTGCAATTGTCAAACGTTGACTACCTTGTTAATTTAGATCATGGGATAAAGGTCACCTAACCATCATTTAAATGTAACGTTGGATTCTAGGTTTTAATTATTAATTGTCCATGGGACATAAAAGGGTATTGACAATTAAAATTTATATTTGATATCGAAAATACTAATAAAGAACTTTGTTAATCTTGTAGATGGCCGCTAACAATGCAATAAACCCCAACCCAAACGTCCACAACTTTTCACTAAGATCCATCCTTGAAAAGGATCGTCTTAATCAAAATAACTTTGTGGATTGGTTTCGTAACTTGAGAATTGTTCTCAGGCACGAAAAGAAATCCTATATTTTAGACGATCCTATTCCTGATGAGCCCGAAGAGACTGATGTTGAAGCCTATAATGATTGGGCTAAATATGTCGAGGACTCCGTGCAAGTTAGTTGCATAATGCTAGCGAGTATGACTCCCGAACTCCAAAAGGAGTTCGAGCACCATGGGGCATACGACATGATTACCCAACTCAAGGAAATGTTCCAACAAAAGGCAAGGGTTGAACGCTTCGAAACGGTTCGAGCGCTTCATGCATGTCGCATGGATGATTCACAACCCGTCTCAACATATGTTCTTAAAATGAAAAGCTACATTGATCGCCTCGATAGGCTTAATTGTCCCGTCTCAAATGAGTTAGCTACGGATATGATCCTTAACTCATTATCTAAGAGATTTGAAACTTTCGTGTTAAATTATAACATGAATGGATGGGACAAGACCGTTTCCGAGCTTCATGGGATGCTCAAAATGGCCGAGGCTAGTATGGGAGGAAAAGTTCAACCCGTTCTCATGATCAATGAAGGCGGAAAGAAAAGGGCTTACTCCGGACCCAAGGCAAATGTTGCTAAGGGAAAGGGTAACAACAAAGGGAATTTTAAAGGCAAAGGAAAGGGAAAAATGGATACCCAAAAGGCGAAGAAGCAAAAGGTTGCTGTCAATGACCCATGCTTTGAGTGTGGGGAGGTAGGACATTGGAAACGTAATTGTCCAACCTACCTCAAAGAGTTAAAAGCTAAGAGGGATGCAGGGCAAACCTCAGGTACAATATTTATGATATATATTGAGCTTAATACAGTTTTTTCTTACATATGGGTATTGGATACCGGATGTGGAACTCATATTTGTAATATGTTACAGGGGTTCATAAGAAAGAAGCACATCAAGAAGGGAGACATTAGTCTTTTTATGGGCAATGGTGCATTGGTGCATGTTGAAGCCCAAGGAGACTATCTTTTGAAACTTCCAAATGGTTTGGAAATTGTATTGAACAATGTTTTGTATGCACCTAGTTTGACTAGGAGTATTATTTCTGTTTCCCGTTTAAGACATGTTGGATATGATTTTAATTTTGTTAACAATGATATCCATGTTTCTTTGAATGATGTATTTTATTTTAAAGCTATGCCTTTAAATGGTATTTATGAATTAGTTCATGAAAACCAAACACATGATAACTCAATGTACCAAGCTACCACCAAGAAACTTAAATTAGATTTAAGTGAAACCTATATTTGGCATTGTCGTCTTGGCCATATAAATAAGAATCGCATACTAACACTTCAAAAGAATGGTCTTTTGAAAACAAAATCAAATGATTCATTTAATGTATGTGAATCTTGTTTACAAGGCAAGATGACTAAAGCACCTTTCAAAGGCACTAATGAAAGGGCAAAAGATTTATTAGGTATCATACATTCGGATGTATGTGGTCCTTTTAAGCCAATGACTAGGAATGGTGAAAGATACTTCATTACATTCACCGATGACTATAGTCGTTACGGTTATGTATACTTATTAAAACATAAGAGTGAAGCTTTTGAAATGTTCAAAATTTTCAAGAATGAAGTAGAAAACCAACTCAGTAAGACAATAAAAATTCTTCGTTCTGATAGAGGAGGTGAATACCTAAGTGATGCTTTTCAAGATCATCTTAGAAGTTGTGGGATTGTCTCACAACTAACTCCACCTGGAACACCACAACATAATGGTGTGTCTGAAAGGAGGAATCGAACTCTATTAGATATGGTTCGTTCCATGATGAGCAGAAGCTCACTACCTCTATCATTTTGGGGATATGCCATAATCTCTGCTGCCCGAATTTTAAATATGGCTCCAACCAAGAAAGTGGAGAAAACACCTTTTGAAATATGGCATGGAAGAGTTCCATCTTTATCATATTTAAAGGTATGGGGTTGTGAGGCTTATGTAAGACATGATGCCTCAAACAAATTAGAGCCCCGATCCACTAAGTGTATCTTTGTAGGATATCCCAAAGATGATTTGGGATATTATTTCTACAATCCTAATGAGCAAAATGTATTTGTTGCTCGAAAGGCTGAGTTCTTGGAAACTAAATTCCTTATGGAAGGAACTAGTTCCAGAACAGTGGAACTTGAAGAAGATCAAGAACCACTGACAGATACACACTTGGGTGACACTAGCATTCAACAAAAGGATGTTGAAGATGATCAAAGGGTTGATCAAGACACACAAAACGTTCGTAGATCTGGTAGAGCTACTTATCCACCTGAGAGATATGGATTTCTCGTGGATGAATGCTACATGGTAGTTTCTGATGAACCTACCACCTACCATGATGCAATGTCCAAATCAGATTCGGACAAATGGCTAGAGGCCATGAACGCTGAGATGCAATCCATGTATGACAACCAAGTTTGGGAATTGGTTGTTGAACCTCCTAATTCCAAAGTAGTTGGAAGTAAGTGGGTGTTCAAATTGAAACACGATATGCATGGAAACTTGAGTACTTATAAAGCTAGACTTGTAGCAAAAGGTTTCACTCAAACTCGAGGGGTCGATTATGATGAAACTTTTTCGCCTGTGGCAATGCTAAAGTCTATTAGGATATTATTTGCCATAGCCGCACATTATGACTATGAGATATGGCAAATGGATGTCAAAACCGCTTTTCTAAATGGATATCTTGAGGAAGATGTCTATATGGATCAGCCTGAAGGTTTTGTCGATCCAAAACATCCTAATAAAGTATGCAAGTTAAAGAAATCAATCTATGGATTGAAACAAGCATCAAGAAGCTGGAATCGTCGTTTTGATGAAGAAGTCAAGAAATTTGGCTTCATAAAAAATGCCGATGAAGCTTGTGTGTATAAGAAGGCTAGTGGGAGCATCATTACTTTTCTAGTATTATATGTCGATGACATTCTACTATTTGGAAATGACATTCCAACCTTGGAAGGTGTAAAGCCTGGCTTGGAAGTTGCTTTTCCATTAAGGATCTTGGTGAAGCCGCCTATATTTTGGGAATAAGGATCTATAGGGATAGATCAAGGCGCTTAATAGGTTTGAATCAAAGTGCATACATAGACAAGATCTTGAAAAGGTTCAAGATGGAAAACTCCAAAAAGGGTTTGGTGCCTATTCAAAGAGGAACTATATTGAGTACTTCTCAATCTCCTAGCTCAAAAGTTGAGCAAGAGAGAATGAGTGGAATCCCATATGCATCTGCTATAGGATCCATCATGTATGCTATGATATGCACGAGACCGGACGTGTCATGCGCTTTAAGCATGACAAGTAGATACCAGCAAAATCCAGGTGATAGTCATTGGATGGCTGTCAAATATATATTGAAATATCTTAGAAACACTAAAGATATGTTCTTAATATATGGATCTGGTGAGGAGGAACTCGTTGTAAAGGGTTACACGGATGCGAGTTTCCAAACTGATCGAGATGATTCTCGATCACAATCGGGGTATATCTTCATTCTAAATGGAGGAGCTGTTTCTTGGAAAAGCTCAAAGCAAGATGTGGTTGCATTGTCCACTACAGAATCGGAATACATCGCCGCTTCTTTGGCAGCACAAGAAGCTGCATGGTTGAAGAAATTCATTGCCGATCTAGGGGTTGTTCCTTCCATTCAAGAACCCCTAGAAATTCTTTGTGATAACGAGGGTGCGATTGCTCAAATCAAGGAACCTCGTGCACATCAAAAGACTAGGCACATTGAGCGGAGATTCAACTACATAAGGGATGAAGTTGAAAAGGGAAAGATATGTATTCACAAAGTTCACACCGATCAAAATGTTGCGGACCCACTCACGAAGCTCCTTGAAAGGCCCAAGCATGAGAGACATACTTGTGCCATGGGACTTCGATATTCTAGTGATTGGATTTGATCTATTTTATGTATTTGGATATCGGAACACTTGTAGTTGTTAACACATTTATATGAATATTGGTATTTTGCATTTAAATTGTGTTATGTTCCATTTTGCATGTTTAAATCCATGAATAAGTTAATTATTCTAAATGTCCGTAGTCGATCATATTTGTGGGAACAAATATGAATGTAAGATTATTATGAACTTGGATTGGTAGATATTCAAAAGGTTTTGAATATAGAGCAAAG
This sequence comes from Erigeron breviscapus, assembly GCA_034093135.1. Lineage (NCBI taxonomy): Eukaryota > Viridiplantae > Streptophyta > Magnoliopsida > Asterales > Asteraceae > Erigeron > Erigeron breviscapus. The sequence goes on along the minus strand of CM067171.1, from coordinate 90,503,618 downwards.
TGTTGCTACCAAGGTTCATAGATATTTGTGGGATACAAATATTGGACTGACCTGCAATCAAGCATTACTACATGGAATCTCTGTGATTGATCATAAGTAATCTTGAGTTAAAAGGCGAATATCATTGTATCCTCAGACCTGAGATACATATTGGGTCTTGATATTCACTGAATATTATACTTTGACTTAGCTCTTCGCTGTTCTGAAACATGGCAGTACATAAGACTAAGCTCAGGTATGATATAAGGTGATTGTGAGAGACGTATGTAGTCAAGATGGAATTTGTCCCTCTTATTCGTTGAGAGTAAGATGTCTAAGGCCTGCTACAAAGTTAAATCAATAGAGAATGATCACTCTGTGTCTCTAGGATTTAACATGACATCTGTGACAAAAGGATAAATGATCGATTCACCTAAATCATTTCAAGTAAGGGACTTGAAGAGGATGATGTTATTGAATGGCACTTCGTCATACGTATTAGGGGTAGCAAACCGTTGTTAGGCGGTATTTGCTGCTTGCGTCAATCTTCTATGAATCTTGTGCAAGTGGGAGATTGTTGGAATTCGTCTGCCCAAGACACATATTAAATTGACGTGGCTAGTACGTGATGATCCAAGTCGGGTCATACCCAATAACAAGCTAGACAAACACTTACGATATTTATTTATATGATATGATCTTTAAATAAATATAAATACTTGAAACATTTAGAAAGTGGTTTTCTAAATAATTGCACTTGAGATATGTAAATAAATTATATGGATGATTTATTTTGAGAGAAATGTGAATATGTTTATTTGGAGAAATAAACACTTATGTGTGTTGTGTATAATATGTAATATGTTACATAAGATATGTAACAAGTTATGTTACATTTTATCTACAAAATATATAAGGATATATTTTATAAAATTAATGAAAATGTTTCCCTCCTTTTTGGTCTTGGAGGCCGGCCCCCCCTTCCCCATGTGGTCTTGAGTGTGTTTCTTACACATATAGCACATGGACTTGGAGTGTAGAGACACACAATACATACATAGAGTGAATCACCAACTCTTACATGTAATTGTAAGAGATATTCTCTCTATTCTCAACAAGCAATTTCTCTCTTCCTTTTCCTCTCATTATTTTCGGCCAAGGGGAAGCAAAAGGGAAGGGTTTACAAGTTCAAATCCTAGCATAGTTTGGGTGTTTGTTGGAAGCTTGGGGTATACTTGCTTGAGGTTCTTCTAGGTTGAAGACTTGCCACTTCAAGATCACCATCTCCTTCTTTTCAACCTTCTCACAAGCTTGGAAGAAGGTAGTCTTCTAAACACCCTATGGTTGTTGTTTTGTATGTATGTTATTCATATAGATGGATCCTTATTGTTTGGGTTTTATTTTAAAAGGTTAAAATTTGGTTTTAACCACATATAACACATTGAAATGGTTCAATTTTCCGCTGCGTTTTTAATATTATAAGGATAATATTACTTTGATAAAAACCCAAAAATCCCAACAATATGATTGGAAATTGAATGAAGAAATAAATGAAGGAATTTGAAAGATTTGGGAGTAAATATGTTCGAAGTAAATGCAAAGGAAAGTGAAAGTGGGTATATATAGGAGAGAGAATGTGGAATTCAAACAGTTAATTTGAAATTATCAAATACAATTTTGATCGTATTTTTGAGATCCGCATTAATTACATCACATCACACATTAATGTGTGATGGTTTACCGCCCATAAACATCAACCACTTGCACTTTTTGTCTTCCCAAGATAAAAATACCATCATTTCGTTGAAAAAATTACATGCCACGTTGGATAAAGATAAATATCTATACAAAAAGTTTGCATACGTGGCACGCACAATGACCAAGTATTAAAATATTATGACTGACATAGCAGTGCATCTGGAGGTTGACTGGACACTCCAGTATCACTGGTGGATTAGTCCAGTGAAGAATGTACTGATGGTACACTGGAGGGACACTCCAGTAAAGTACCAGTGAAACCATTTTGAAAGACTGGTAACCTCAAACGTGCACGTCAACTGATACAGACAAATGAGAGGGACACATTTACAAGGAGACAGAAGTCACCTCAAACATGCACTTCAACCCATCTAATTACCAGTGAGAGGGACACATTTACAAAGCACCAGTAATATTTTCTGGAAAATTTTGTCCAGTGAGAAAATAATTTAATAAATTCCCCCTGAACTTAAAACATTTTTAAGAACAAAAATATCTTTCAAGTCTTCCCCCTGGAATGTTGATCCAGAAATCTATTAATGCAAAGATAGTACACAAAGGCGTTCAATATCTGAGCAGTTACAGATTTATAAATCTTTAAATCAAGGATCCCTGATAGTACACAACGGCGTTCAATACCAAGGTTCCAGATTTAAGGGTTTAACATTCCCAACTCACCAACAAGATATTCAAAAGTTTTGACATCCAGTGGTTTAGTAAAAATGTCAGCGAGTTGTTTGTCAGTGGGAATAAAATGGAGTTCAATGTTGCCTTTCACAATATGATCACGAATAAAATGATACCTGAGATCAATGTGCTTCGTTTTGGAGTGCATGACTGGATTGTTCGAGATAGCAATGGCACTGGTATTATCACAAAAGATTGGGGTCTTTGAATACTTAATACCATAATCAAGCAACTGGTTCTTCATCCAGAGTATCTGAGCACAACAACTGGCTGTAGACACATATTCAGCTTCAGCAGTGGACAATGAAACTGAAGTTTGCTTCTTACTGGTCCAGCTGACCAGTTTGCCACCAAGGAAATGACATCCACCAGTAGTGGATTTCCTGTCTATCTTACAACCTGCATGGTCTAAATCTGAATAACTCATTAGATCCATGCCTGAGCCTTTGGGATACCAAAGACCTAGACTGGGACACCCTTAAGGTACTTCAGTATGTGCTTTACAGCAAGCATATGAGATTCTTTTGGATTAGACTGATATCTGGCACATAAACATGTTGAAAACATAATATCTGGTCTACTGGCAGTTAAATACATCAGTGAACCAACCATGCCTCTATAGACAGTGGTGTTCACTGGTTTTCCATCTGGATCGGAGTCCAGTGTTAATGGTGCAGAAATTGGAGTGGGTTTAGATGGTGAAGAGTTCATATCATATTTCTTTAAAAGATCTCTAACATATTTTTCCTGATTAATAAAATACCATCTCTGGTCTGTTTAATCTGGAGTCCAAGAAAATATGTTAATTCACCCATTAAACTCATTTCATATTCTGTTGACATTATTTTCGAAAATTTCTTGCACATTTTATCATCAGTAGAACCAAAAATAATATCATCAACATAAATTTGTACCATCAGAAGATTACCTTTTTCATGAAGAATAAATAAGGTATTGTCAATTGCACCTCTTTTGAAACCATTTTTCAACAAATGTTTAGTCAGAGTGTCATACCAGGCACGTGGGGCTTGTCTGAGGCCATAAAGCGCTTTGTCCAGACGATATACCCAATGTGGATGCTTTTCATCAACGAAACCTGGTGGTTGTCTGACATAAACTTCTTCTTCAAGTTTTCCATTCAAAAATGCACTCTTTACTTCCATCTGGTAGACCTTGAACTGATGATAAGCAGCGAATGCTAAGAATATTCTGATCGCTTCAAGTCTAGCCACTGGAGCAAAAGATTCATCAAAGTCGACATCTGACTGGCAGTAGCCTTGTGCTACCAGTCTGGCCTTGTTTCTGATTATGTGGCCATCTTCATCTACCTTGTTCCTGAAGACCCATCTGGTTCCAATTGGTTCTTTCTTTCCAACTGGGAAAGGAACCAGGTACCAAACCTTGTTCTTTCCAACTGGGAAAGGAACCAGGTACCAAACCTTGTTCCTTTCAAACTGGTGAAGCTCTTCTTGCATAACAGTCACCCAGCTTGGATCTCCCATAGTCTCGTCAATTTTCTTTGGTTCTATCAGTGATAAGAAACTTACATATAAGCATTGATCACTGGAGGCCCTTCTAGTCATAATCCCACGACTGGAGTCACCTATGATCTGATCGATAGGGTGAGCTTTTGTCCATCTGGAGTACTGACCAGGATTGTTACTGACAACAATATCAGTGCAAGAATTCATTTGAGTCTCCTCTGGTGTTACTTCAGGAGGAGGATCTTCATAGACTACTTCAACATCTTCATCTGATTCATTTAAATCACGATTTGCATCATGAAATTCTTCATTTGAAGGCATTTCTTGAAGTACAGGTTCAGTATGAAATTCTTCATTTAAGGCATTTCTTGAAGTCACATTTGCATCATGAAATCTTCACTTGAAGGCATTTCTTGAAGTACAGGTTTAGTATAGAAATCTTCACTTGAAGGCATTTCTTGAAGTACAGGTTTAGTATAGAATTCTTCATTTGAAGGCATTTCTTGAAGTACAGGTTTAGTATAGAAATCTTCACTTGAAGGCATTTCTGGCATCACCTCAACTGATACTGATACTGGGGGAGTAGTACGAACATCTGATCCAATATTAATTTCAGAGGGTAGTTTGAAAATAATAGAAGGATAGAATGGAGTACTACTGGAGAGTTTCTTTTTCTGAACAGGTTCCAGATCAGGATGACTGGAAACTGTGTCTTCTGGAGAATCTTTATTGTAGTTGATAGGATCAGATTCACAGAAGACAATTGGAGTTACTGGGGGAGAATCAAGGGCTGGCTTCTTGTTGATTGCGGCATTTGATTCATCAAATGTGACATGAATTGACTCATGGACCTTCTCCAGTCTCTTGTTATAGACTCTGAAGGCCTTGCGAATGGCTGAATAGCCTAAGAAATACCCTTCATCAGCTTTGGCATCGAATTTTCCTAACTGACTGGAGTCGTTCAGGATGTAAACTGGACATCCAAAAACGTGAAAGTAACCAATATTTGGTTTTCTATTTCTTAAGACTTCATAGGCTGTCTTCTTGTGTCGCTTCACATACACTGATCGATTCTGGGTGTGACAAGCAGTTGCAATTGCTTCAGCCCAGAAACTGGTAGACAGACCAGATTCAGCAAGCATACTCCTGGCAGCTTCTATCAGCGTTCGATTCTTCCTTTCCACAACTCCATTCTGTTCTGGAGAGCGGGCTGATGAGAAATTCTGGGAGATGCCAGTGTCAGTACAGAATGACTCCAGAGTTGCATTCTGGAATTCTGTTCCATTGTCACTTCTTAACTGACACACCTTTCGCTTGTGCTTGAGCTCAATTTGCTTGATAAGACTGATGATTTCAGCAGCAGCTTCATTTTTAGATCTGAGAAAGATAACCCAACAATATCTGGAAAATTCATCTACGATCACCAGGGTGTATCTTTTTCTAGCACGAGTCTGAACATTCACTGGACCAAAGAGGTCCATATGAAGCATATGAAGAGGTTCAGATATGCTGAAATTCTGTCTTGTCTTGAAACTGGTACGTTTCTGCTTACCCATCTCACATCCTGGACATGGCCTTTCCTTTTTGAAGGAAACTGAAGGTATCCCATCTGCAAGTTGTTTTCTAGACAACTTATTAATATTTTTGAAATTTAAATGGGATAACCTTTTGTGCCATAACCAGTTTGTGTCTTCATCAGCTTGAGTATAGAAACACTGCTCTGAAGGAGAGCTTTCCATATCCATCACGTAGACATTCCCTTTTCTGGGAGCAATCAACACTACCTTCCAGTCCTTGTTGAATACGATACCCTGAGCAATATTGAATAGAACTTGATAGCCATCATCACACAGTTGGCTTACACTGATCAAGTTATATTTCAAACCATTCACAAATGCAACACGTCTGAATTTGACTTGTCCATTGTTCAGAACACCATATCCCTCAGTCTTTCCACAACCATCATTTCCAAAAGTAATGGAGGGTCCATCAAAAATGGTGAACTCCTCCAGCAGGGTCTTACATCCGGTCATCGTCCTGCCAGCTGCACTGTCAAGATACCAGATATATTTCTTTCGATAGCCCTGCACATTCACCAGATATTATCAGTTAGTTTTGGGAACCCATTGTAACAACCCTACTTTTTAAATATCATATATGAGCTAGTTATGTTGCCTATGATCTCGCAAGCCATAGTTATACTTAAAGCTAGTAGATAATGCCCTAAAATTAGCAATCTAAAGCTATTGTTCAATTCTAAATGTGAGTTATAAAGTACCATTGAACAAGATTGTATTGATGATCAATCAAATTAGCTAAATAATAATGTAAGCCTCACAAGTTGAGATAACCATCAAAAATCCTTACGAAGGTCCAACAACTTAATCATTTAGCTAATTAAAGTAAATTCGGTCACAAAAAATAAAATCTCTATTTCAAAATATGTTATAAGTTCGTATGCGCATAAAAGCGTTTAAATCATAATAAGTATATAGATATATATACATATATGCTTAAAATAAATACAAGTTTATAATCAAAGGCTCATGTAACAAATTAAAAACACAAAAATGTATACATACAAGCATATATACATGACACATATACATATATACACATGCTAGAATAAACATTAACTTATACTACAAACTAACACAATTTACCTTATAATACATACACAAATACATATACATACACCTAACAAATATATACACCTTATATACACAATTTTTATAAAAAAATAAAATACAAACAAACCCTCCCCATGCCTTATGAGGCCGGCCTCCCTCCCCCCATTTCACACTCCACCCTTTTGATTTCAAACACACTTTCTCTCTTGGAACTCACCACTCTTCTCACACTCTTCACTTCTTTCTCACACACAACCTCTTTTCTCTCAAAAACTCTTCCATCTCTTCCTTTTCTCCCTCTTATTTTCGGCCAAGAAAAGAACAAGAACAAGGCAAGCTTAAATCAACATAAATATATATTAATAATAAGGGTTTTAAGCTAGATTGTTAAGGGTTAATTCAAGGTACATTCAAGGGTTGTTCTAGGCTTAGATTCAAGGTATTATAGGGGTTTGAAGGCCACGAAAATCTGCCCAAATTCTTCATCCAAAACCAAGTTCAAGAGGGTATAATCTTCATCCTTTTTACTAGATCTAATCTTGTTTTGTTTATATTCAAAGGTTTTATCAAAAACTCATACTTTCTTCTTGTTTTCTTTGTAATATACACTTAATGAGGGCAAAGTTGATAGGATCTTTCTTTCCATGCTCATGCATGTCGAATCTAATAAGAAAGATCCAAGGATTCAACAAGTTTAAGACCCAAAAGTGTGGTTATAGATTAGTAGCTTTTAAAGTGACTTTCTTGTTGATAGATCTATATGTTTTTGTATATTTTTGAAGAGTATATTCTGAGATTTTTCATATAAAAGATGTTTTTATATTGTTGAAAGATAGATCTATATGTTTTTGTATATTTTTGAAGAGTATATTCTGAGATTTTTCATATAAAAGATGTTTTTATATTGTTGAAAGTTAGATCTATAAAAGTTGATAGTAAAAAGTGTTGATTTGAATGCATATATGCTAGATTTAAGAAAGCTGGATCTTTTGTTGGATTATGAGATGGATATGGACTTGTTATAAGTGAAAAATATGTTAATATTAGTGTTAATATTCTGGAAAAATTGATAAAATATCAAGGATATAAAGCTTGAATCAAAACATGTTAAAATAAGCTAGAAATCACAAACCGAAAACACGCAAAAATGCATTTTGAGCACACACATGCACCATAATCTTATGACCAAGAAAATATGATAAACCTACTGGAAAAATGTTGAAATAAAAGCACAAAACTCAGATCTATTGGTTCATGACAACAACAAGCTCAAAAATCACCTTTTCGGGTCAAATAATCACTAACCGAAAGCACTAAATTGCACATATCACACCACCACCACCACTCTCACGATTTTGGACACCAAAATATGATGAACTTTCTGGAAATAATGAAACAAGAATGAAAATCCATTTTGAAGCACTTTAATTGCTCAAGAAATGAGGCTAAAATCACTATTTCGGTAAACGATTTTTAATCATAAAACCCTCAAAATAAGCAAGACACAAGAGAGGTTGAATGGATATGATTTTGTATGAATAAAAGTTGCCTAAAAGGCCTGAGATTTTAGACCAAAATGTTTAGTGATGATTTCTAAGAATTTCCATGAATTATTGAATTTAAATAGTAATTAAAAGACATAAAAATCCATAAATAAATTATGTAAGTCAAGAATGAAGTTAAATCATCTTAACCATTGATAAAAGTAACTAAAACCTACTGGAGAAAAATAGCTAAAAGGCAAGAGACATGTGTTACATAATTTAAAGAAAAATAATTAATTAAATACTATTATTAAAATAAATGGAAAATACACAAATAAAAGTATAAATCATGAAATTATAAATTAAGGAGCATATATATCAGAAGATAATTCAAATGAAATTATCCATAATTTACAAAGACAATTATGACACTTAAAAGTATTTTTTAGGATTATTTAATTAATAAATTAAGGAGCATATATATCAGAAGATAATTCAAATGAAATTATCCATAATTTACAAAGACAATTATGACACTTAAAAGTATTTTTTTGGGATTATTTAATTAATAAATCAATAAAATGAATAAATAATTAATTAAATAATATTAAATTAAACATATAATTACAAATCAGAAAAATATACATAAATATTAATATTATAAGACCACTAATGTCAAATATTATTACTAAGCAAAGTATACAATGGGAATCATATAAATCAAAGCCAAACTACCGAAATTCCAATAAACGTACAAAAACGTATAATGAGAAAACGACTTCTACCATCAAATCTCTTATACCCATATAATAAGAGCATCATAGTATACTTAAACTCCATAATCTAATAACAACCAAAGATGGGCAAGTCTACTAGTATACATCTCATGATCTAGCTCACTAGTTCATGTCACGCGAACTTACGCCGTGAATATATACGTTATGGTTTAGGCTTGCTTGAGGCGCAACAAATCTAAGCAAAGGAATCACGTTTGATCAGCCCCTATTCACTCTCTAATCAAGTGAGTCATAGCCCCCTTTCAAACTCTTTTATGTGTTTACTTTCGGGGTGAAAAGCATGTTTAATTAAAATGGCTTTATCTTATGAAATGATTCTTTGAAACAATGATAATGATGTGGGAATTATATTGTATGTTCAACATGTTATATGTTATATGATGAGCTTGAGTACTGTCAAACGGTGATCCCCTGTACACTACTATTAACTCATTTGAGGCCTGTAGTTAGAGGGTTGCGCAACTAGGACTTGTCCCCTCATCCACTATTATAGGTAACGGTGGGATGTTTGGTCTGCCTTGGTGGCCACCTTCATCGCCAGTCTGGCCTCGCGGTGCTCTAACTACTATATATTTATGGGCGTCTCCATGGCACGACCCTTGGTTATCTTTATGCACGTGATTGACAGCATGTGCTTATCATTATCTTATCATTTGGGACATTATATCTGATTATTGGGACATAACCGGTCTTAGTAGTGGCTCAAGAACAATCTCATCAAATTATGTCATGGTAGTCTTACCATTGACCCAGAGGTATTGATATTATATTATGGATGGCAATTATTGTTTGAACATACGGTTTGGGTATGGACAGTATGATGGAATTCTTGGAAATTTTATGACATATTCTTTCCTGAATTGGATTAAATACATGTGTGTTGTTAGCATAATCCTATGAACTCACTCAACTCTCGTAGTTGACACTTTTTCTTCATGCTTTTCAGGTCTAGGGCAGTAAGTTAGCTTTTGGACCGCTCCTTGGACGATGTGTTTATTTGTTGCATGTTGGACTAGTAACGCAAACATTTGATCTTTTGATTATGAATTTGGTTATGTAATGTTTATTAAACGTCCACTTGAACTTGTTACCTTTTTGAATTCGAATGGCTTTTGAAACTTTATGTTGATGTTTGTTACTTAAATCTTTTGTACCATGTCGTTCTGTGGCATCTCGTGTTTCCGCTATAGTCGGGGTGTTACACCCATCGACTGATGGGTTCACTGAACCCTCCCTTATAGGTCCCTGCAGGTATCTGGTTTAGTTCACTTTCTTCAACAGTAGTCTTAGTTGAAAAGACTACTAGGGTTGATAATTTTGAAACCTTTTTCTTTTTCTCAATTGGAGAAATAGATTTAACTTTCTTTGCAAAAGGTTTGGTATTTTGTCTAGGGCCAGATGAAGTACCCTCAATAAAGTTTAATCTTGCATTAAAACTTTGAAATTGACGAGTCAGTAGTTTAATCTGGCTCTCTAACCTTGACAAAACATTTTCATCAGATAATACCTGAGCCTTTCCAGTTCTAGGCTTAGGTAAGGGATTGGTCTGAGGCAAAGGTTTATTCCGATAAACCTCTTTAACTGGAGCAGTCATCTGGAGAGCTCCAGTCTTAACCTCTGGGAATTGAACTGGGAAAGTATTGGCCTTAGGAGTTACATGCTCATCATAAATAGTGGTGGGCCTGAACCCCTCTGGTAAACGATCAAGTACTGGTATTAATGATGCTACATGAGTATTTCCAGCTAAATATGCACGTTTTTGAGCAGGAAATTGATTTACTCCAGCATCATATGGCTTTCTGGTTTCAAGCCATGATTTAATCACTAGTTTTTCTTTCTCTAAAATGACTTCAAGATCTTGTTTTTCTTGAATCAATTGTTCAGTTACCAGAACCTGGGCTTGAAATGCCAGTTCAATGTCTTGAAGTTCTTTTAATTTTGATTTTAAAACAGTTATTTCAGAAAAATCTGTTTCTAGACCATTTACACAGTCAGATCTAACAGTTTCAACAAATATTAAATCAGAATTAAGTGCTTCAGCGATGTCCAGTTTTAATTCTTGGTCAGTTGCAGTGTCATAATCACTAACCTTTTTGATAACAATGTCCACCCATCGTCCAGATGTGACATCCTCCTTCACCAGGTGCTCTTCGTCTGCCAGAGCCATGTAACAGCAATCTCTTTCTTCTTCTTCATCAGCAGATGATTCATCAGAAGAAACCCACTTTTCTTCAGTTGTTGCAATCATGCACTTATTATTATTTTCCATTGTTTGTGCCATGAGAGCAATTTGAGCCTTAAGCTTTTTGTATTTAGATTTATAGCTATCATCAGGCTTATTATTAGAAGAAAATGGACCAGGCTTGGATACAAACTGACTGGACTTGCAATCTTTCATGAAATGACCTTTTCTACCACACTTAAAGCATGTCAGATTGGTCTTATCAGTTGAAGAACTGGATGCAAATTGTCCAGATGGCCTATTTGCTCTTGCTTTGAAACGGTTAAACGTTTTAGCAATCATTGCAACCAGGTCATCATCATCAGCTTCATCACAACAGTCTGGAGAGATTTGACTTGATTCTCCAGAATCCATGAGTTCAGACACCATCTTCTTCATAGAAAATACATTCTCATAAGATATCAGTGCTGCACCTTGTGGTTCAGTATGACTAACCACATTATGACTACTGGAGGCATGGTTATAAGCATCTTGTTCTGCCACAACTCTTTGAGCCTGATTTTCTTCAGTATACCTGAAGGCTCCATATAAAGTAGAAAGAGTGTGTGTGTGCAGAGTTTTACCTTGTCGTAAGACCAGGATCATGTGAGACCATTTGGTGGGAAGAATATCACAAAATTTCTCCAGAAGTATATCCTTGTCTTTCTCAACCCCAAGACCTCTCAACTGGTTTATGATACTCATAAATCTGGTGTAAGTACCAGTGAGAGACTCATTAGGCTGAGCAAAAAATGACTCATACCTCTTGTTTAAGGAGACTTTTCTGGTGACAATGGTGTCATCTCCTCCTTCATGCTGGTTCAAAAGTTCATCCCACATGGTTTTAGCACTGGGAAAAAGAACTAATGTGGGAATTAGGGTTTCTGGAACAGCCCCGAGGATCATGTTTTTGAGAAGGGTATCTAGATTTACCAATCTCCTCTCCTCTTCAGACCAATGTTCCTCCCTCTTTTCCCTGCCTCTTCTAGAACCAGTAGGATCAAGAAGAGCATTGAGAGGTGATGTGGGGACATATGGTCCTTCATTTAAGATTTTCATCATATTTCTCTCAATACCAGTGATATGCAATATCATCCTAGCCTTCCACGTACCAAATTCATCACTGTTCCCACTGAATTTAGGAACAGGATTATTTGAATAGTGCACATGCACATGTGGAGAAGCAGGAGTAGGAGGAGGAGGTGGTGGATTAGTGTTAACAGGTGGTTCATTATTTTGATCACTAACATTAACATTAGGATCTGGACCAAAATTAAAACTTCCTTGTGTATTTTCTGGGGTGGCCATCAAAGAAACAAATCTAGGCAATGTTTAGCCTTCTGCTCTGATACCAAATGTGAGGTCCCAAATACGATGGTTAACCCAGAAGTGTAAAATACAACAAGTCTAATAATCACTAGAATGGACTAGTATTACTTGAATATAAATGCAAGTATATAAACAAAGTAATACGACTAAAAGCAATAAACAAGTAAAGTGGAACACAATGTATTTTTCCAAGTGTATTTTATTTATGATGTTAAATAAAATACAAGGTTGTGCGGAATCAAGATAATACAAATAAGTATGTATCCTAACAACCTATGAATTACAAATGATCTATATTTGCCAAATAAACTCTAAGGATCGAGATACTTAAAGTTGTGAAGTATCCATGTTTAAGATCGAGAGTATTTAGACAAATTCACTTTAATTGCTAAAAGTATGCTAAAAGTAATTTTTACAAAGAATATGACTTTGTATTTATAGGCAAACAAATTCACCAGTGAATTTGTGTCGTACAAATATGGTTGCATGCATTTAATAAACCGACAAGATCATTAAATGCATTGGTTAAGGTACAAGGATAAATCCTTTTAACCAACCACCTTTACACACGTATGTACTTTGGTAAAGAACAAGTGGAATGTTCTTTGGAAAGTGTGTAAAGGCAAAAGTCAATTCCTCGATATCAGTGTTCAGACTTGTAAGGTCTAGAACACTGACAAACCTCCAGTGTTTAGATCTGGTAAGACTTCCAGTGGACTCCGCCATTTGTCAGTCTTCTTTATTCTGACTTCAGTGAGAACGTCTTCAGTAGAGTAGATCTGGACTGGGGTGAAGTCCAGTGAGCTAATCTGGAATACTCCAGATTTCCTATACAAGTATTTGCTCACTGGTCTTCTTCATTATTTCTGAACAAATCCTTAGAGGGACTCCAGATTCCAAGTCTGGAGTAGGTCAAGTAAATATCCTTTCTGGACAGATCTTCAGTAAGGCTCCAGTAGTCGAGTCTGGAGCGAGTCCAGTAAATCTGGACCTAACAGAAATCCTCTTTCCAACCTCAGAACCGTTCAAAAAAGACTTGCAAACATAAGGAATCACATCGACAACAAGCCGCCTATACCTCTCTTTCAGATCCACAAAGGCAGAACGATCATGCCCCAACAAAGCATTCTTAGCGGATAGCTCTTCCTTCAACACATTGATCTCATCCCCCTTAGCCCGAATCCCGTCACGAACAGACTTAAGCTCTGCAGTCAAACTACCCAACTTCACTTCCAACTCAGACACCTTAAACTCCAAGGACAACTTTTCCGCCTTGAGCTTGTCGACCTGCTCACTTGAAGGCTCCATATAAAGTAGAAAGAGTGTGTGTGTGCAGAGTTTTACCTTGTCGTAAGACCAGGATCATGTGAGACCATTTGGTGGGAAGAATATCACAAAATTTCTCCAGAAGTATATCCTTGTCTTTCTCAACCCCAAGACCTCTCAACTGGTTTATGATACTCATAAATCTGGTGTAAGTACCAGTGAGAGACTCATTAGGCTGAGCAAAAAATGACTCATACCTCTTGTTTAAGGAGACTTTTCTGGTGACAATGGTGTCATCTCCTCCTTCATGCTGGTTCAAAAGTTCATCCCACATGGTTTTAGCACTGGGAAAAAGAACTAATGTGGGAATTAGGGTTTCTGGAACAGCCCCGAGGATCATGTTTTTGAGAAGGGTATCTAGATTTACCAATCTCCTCTCCTCTTCAGACCAATGTTCCTCCCTCTTTTCCCTGCCTCTTCTAGAACCAGTAGGATCAAGAAGAGCATTGAGAGGTGATGTGGGGACATATGGTCCTTCATTTAAGATTTTCATCATATTTCTCTCAATACCAGTGATATGCAATATCATCCTAGCCTTCCACGTACCAAATTCATCACTGTTCCCACTGAATTTAGGAACAGGATTATTTGAATAGTGCACATGCACATGTGGAGAAGGAAGTAAATATCCTTTCTGGACAGATCTTCAGTAAGGCTCCAGTAGTCGAGTCTGGAGCGAGTCCAGTAAATCTGGACCTAACAGAAATCCTCTTTCCAACCTCAGAACCGTTCAAAAAAGACTTGCAAACATAAGGAATCACATCGACAACAAGCCGCCTATACCTCTCTTTCAGATCCACAAAGGCAGAACGATCATGCCCCAACAAAGCATTCTTAGCGGATAGCTCTTCCTTCAACACATTGATCTCATCCCCCTTAGCCCGAATCCCGTCACGAACAGACTTAAGCTCTGCAGTCAAACTACCCAACTTCACTTCCAACTCAGACACCTTAAACTCCAAGGACAACTTTTCCGCCTTGAGCTTGTCGACCTGCTCACTTGAAGGGCTACCATCTTCCGAAAGTTCATGAAATCTCGAATCCAACACATTTCCAATTATGGAAGCACAGAAAGAAGACTGATTAAACAACTCAGAAAGCTTCGACACATCCATACCCATCAAACTCGAAATCCACCCGGAAGGGGCAAGAGATTCAATGTTGTGGTGACACGAATGACCACCCGAAGCCTGCACGAAAGGGTTAAACCCTGCAAAAACGACAAATTAGAAGACTAAACATCTGAAGATCGGATATAGAAAATAAACACATACCAAGAGTCTCCTCTAAATCCTCGGACCGTTTCGCTCTCTTCTTAGAAGAAGGCAAACCAGGCCCCCTCGCGGAAGTTTTCTTTCTGCTTTTGAGGCGGCCAGCAACGGTGCCCTATTCACCAAGAGAAGGATCACGGTTATCCCCGCTAGTAGGAAAATCAGACAATTCAACAACAGGACGGGTAACCGGGTCACTTTCACGAAGAATGGATTCACTCGCCTGGCAAATTACCTGCAAACCAACATCATCAGCGGTTTGCACATTTGAGCTTCCGATAGGAAGCTCCGAATCTGAAGCCACAACAGAAGGAGCAGCCTTCACAACAAGCTGGGCGAGGAACGATTGCCTGTTAATCATCTGTTTGAATGCCATTACTGCAACAAAAAGGAAGAAGAAAATAACAGATGAATAAAATAGAATGAAGGAGCCAACAACAACAAATAGGATACCATAAGGAACGATTTACATAAACCCTAAAGAGAAGGGAGCTGACCGGATACAAGCCATCTACAGTCATAGCCACCCCAGTTCAAAGAGATAAAAGAGGGGAAAGGCAATAAACGAAGATTGCAACAATTCAAAGATGGAGCAATGAAGCAGAATCAGGGGAAAACAAATATAGGATTGAGTAAAAACAACGAAACTAGGATCTAAAGACCGTCATCGGTCAAAGACAATACTAGGGTTTCAAGTTACAGAACTCAATACAAACCTAAATCCTTACCAACATAACAATATGGAATAAAGAAGGAGAAGATCAAGAAATGAAAACATACTTAATGAAAAAAGGATGATGCCGAAAGAGAAATCGCCGGAGAAGATCTCACCTATAGGAGGAGGTAACAATTTTTATCTTAAAAATATACATAATATAAATAGGAAGTATTTATAGCCAAAGATGCCAAGCAAATCCTAACCGTCCAGCAAAACTTAGAGATATGTGCTAACAAGTCTCACAAGTTAGTTGCAACTTAATACACGTAATTTATAGTGGACCTCCGAGAAAATGATCTGGGAGGAAGTTTTTGAAGTCTAAAAGGACAACCTACAGATAGCCTCTCCAATTAGACTGGGGGGCTTGATGATATACCCTATACGGAGCTCTACCTCCGTATCCGAAGAAGACGCCTCCGGGCAGGTATAAAACACTTATACGGAGCACCGCCTCCGTAGACAGAAATAATCCCGGAGCACCTGAGTTAAATTACTTAGCTCCGGAGGAATATACATATCGAACCCTCTATAAGAGGAAACATATATTAAGGTCCGAATACCTCTGACACGGCTTATTATAAGATCATCATAAATCTTCCTAAAAGATGGGAGATATTCTCAAAAGCGGAAGAGATTTACCCTAATTCTCTTTCCCTCCTCTCCAAGTTTCCTACCCTCTATATAAAGAGGAGAATGCCATACGGCAAAGAAGATATATTCGACTTGTAAAACCCTAATCACAACACATAAACCCTTAGCCTCATAATCGGCTAGGGACAACAGCTACAGGCGTTAAGCGGCCTACGGCCCACTGACCGGAAGGGAATCGCCAACAAAACACCCAAAACCCCCTCACACCTTCGGTTGTGCCATAGTGAGATTATTTGATCAAACAGCAGTCTAATGAAACATATGGAGTACATATTCTTAAACAAAAATGGTGTGCTTTTTTAAATATTCAATCTCATGAAACTTGGAATCTTTTGACTATTGGTCAAATATCTAAAATAGCCAATCAATGTTTTGACATAACTCCCAAGCATGTACCAGTATACCACCAATTTATTGTAAGAACGACAATTGACATATATATAACCTCAACATCGAAAAGGAAAAGATGTCCCCATTTTGTTAAACAAGTTCATAACCAAGTTGCTTCTTCCCATTTCTATATGGATTTACTTTTGAGGTAAAACCCACAACTTTCAACTTCAAAGTCAAATGGATATGAATTCTCCTATAGAGTTATAGGCACAACGTTGAAAATAGGTCAATGGGCCCCAAAAAAAGAATTGTCTTAAACGTATTCAAATCATATGTCAAGTTGTCAACCAACAGAAAAGAACATCAAAAGTGATCATACCTGTAACAGATTACCAAAGTGATATCTACCACCATTGCTGATGACTTTTCTTTTTTTTAAAAGTCAGTCAAATCACATAGAGGGTTTTTTCACCCTCTCTATTTTTTTCCCCCTCTCTTATCTTCTACTAAAACAGTTCCATTTTCTTTCTTTTTTTCAAAAGAAAAAGTCAAACTTTTTGTTAAAAGTCTGCCTGTTATTTGACTTTTTTGACCGTTAAATCCCGTATTCCAGTTAACGTTAATTGACTTTTTTGACCGTTATGACCATTAAATCCCGTATTCCCGTTAAATCCGTTATTTGACTTTTATTGACTCAGACCTTCAAATTTACCCTACAACCCCCTTAACGTAATGTTGGACCTCCGTTGGCTATTATAACGGCCGTTAAGGCCGTTGTTTACAACACTGCAAATTTGAAGTGTTTTGTTACGCTTTTTCATCATAATTTCCAACTCTTAAAGACGGGTTTAAAGAAAAAGGTCTAAAAATTGAGGTTTTGGGGTATTAGGGTTTTAAAAGGGGTTTAAAAGATTTGATCTTTTTGATTCAGGGTTTATGATATTAGGGTTGTTAGATATAGGTTTTGTGTATGTATAGGTTGTGTATGGAGAAAAAACAAAAAGGGTTTTGAGCTTTGATAGAGATAGTTTTCTGGATATCATTTTTGTGCGTTTGTTTTACAGTGCTCCTTTAAGATTGGGAATGATACTGTAATGATCTCCAAAAGTTTGAAAGACAAAAAAAACATACGTACAAGTTTAAGGGTAGTGTCATAGTTGTCGACTTGTAACTTTTGACACGACTCGAAAACATGATTTTTTTGGCTCGTGACTCACAACGTGATTCGACTCGTAAAAGTCAAGACATTTTTATATACTACATAATATATATAATTATATATATGTGACGTCTTTAAAAACGGAATATAGGTTGATTATCTTAATACATCTACCAAAATATTACACATTCGGTACTTTTAAATCATAAACTTTCAGTTTACCTATAAATTCGTACTAAAAAGATAAGAATACATATATATAACATACACAATGTAACCATAAATATAATATATAGGGAAAAATCACTCGTATAGACTCAACTTTCACTTTTTTGCCACTTTGGTCACCCACCTTTTATTTTTGTTAGAATGAGATGCAACTTTTCACCTTTTTACCACTTTAGTCACTTATCTTTCACTTTTTTACCACTTTAGTCACTCAACTTTATCTATATTATATTATAAAGCAAATATACTTTTCAACTTTCAACTTTTCAACATTCAACATTTCAACATTTAACAACGAGACAAAGTACCCGCGCGTTGCGGCGGTGAGATGGTGGGGGTGATAGGTCATAGAGTATGATAGGTCATAGGAGGTGATAGGTCATAGAGTGTGATAGCCAAATGCCTTAGCCGTCCGGGCTCCGCCCTCGGATTTAAAAATTCGTCGAAAGTATATCGAATGACATCTCTAATAAAAGAGCATGAAATTTTAAGAACACCCATATAATTTTTATAATTTATCGATGTACGGTTTTTGAGATAAAAGATTTTGAATGAATTAGAGGAATAAAATGATTTATGGATGAGAGAGAAAAATAAGTGGTTGAGATTTGAGGAGAGAGAAAAAAATGAGTGGTTGAGATGTATTATGAATAAGTGATAGGGGTATTTTGGGGTTTTCACTTAGTTAAAGTTGAAAAAATGGAGGGAACAAATGCTTTATAATGTAGTAAAGATATACACCATATCATAACCTACACTACTCGGCGCCACCGCCACCACTCGCCACCGCCCCCACCGCCACCACCGCCATTTTCATTACACCGCCGCATTGCACGAACATATAATCACCACCACCATAGCCACCAATCTCCGCCGCCACCACCGCCGCTACCGCCGCTCGCCACCACAACCCGTCACCGCCACCACCGCCGTCTGATGTGTGTTTTGTTTAAATCTAAGTTTTAAATTTATAATTCAAGGAGCTACTTATTTTATATTATCACACAACTAAGGGCAGTGTACCCTGTCTAGTAATAGTATAGCCTAGGTTCGTTCGCAGGGACTGACTTAAGGAAATTAAAATACTAAAAATGAAACTACAGCTTTTTGGGGGTTTCCTAGTTAACTAAAATGCATAAGAAATAAAAACAGCAATATATGTAAAAACTAACATTCGTTTGGTTTTGATTGACATGCTTAAAAGTGGTTATGATTGAATTTGTTGAACGACTCTTTTCACATTTAGATTCTCGTTAGATTCACTAAATTATTTAGCTTGACTGCCTTTCGACTGGTCAAACCCTTCAATGAGTTCGTGTTAAGGTCGCTCACCGAGCTTTAAAATCTGAGTTTGTAACTATGACTGAAATCTTTTATGTAAGTCTAAATCCTTGTTAAATTCAAAAGACACTGATTACCCTAGTCATCCGGATCCGGTTTCGGTTCGCCAGATCAACTAGATTAACTTAATTAAACACATACCCGTTTGAATCAATTATTAATTTCCCATCAAATGTTAAGTTATAGATCAAATGATTACACTGATTAAAGACCGATCAACGTTTCACAAATAGATTAAATGACTCTAAAGCCACGGTACCAACTCGACTAAAACAAATCAGTAAAATAAGTTTGTATATGAAAACCAATAACAAATCAGATTCAAATAAATATGGATCTGCGATTTAGCATAGAAACAGCTCAACAATCAACCATAATCAACAATCAAGTCATGTTTACATCACGTCCAAACGAATGTCTAGTAACTTAGCTACTCATAGACTGAGTAGCCATGAACAATCTGATAAAATAAAATAACATAGAAATCTAGAGAAACTGAAAAGAGAAAAGAATTGAAACCGGGTGATTATAAATCACAAGGTTGGATTCCTTGATGTCTGATGATGTTAGATCTGCTTTGGAGTGCTCAACAAACCCTACTCTTCGACTCTTAGCCGTCACTTTCGACCTATGTGCCTCTGATATGTTTTTAGGGTTTATAATGGGGTATTTATAGGCAAAATACGAAAAACCCTAATTCTGCCGACCTAGCCCCAGCGGCGCTGGCAGTGTGCCCAGCGGCGCTGGGTGTGCTCCTGATGGTGCCAGCGGCACTGGACACTAGTCCAGCGGCGCTGGCAGCTCCGCTTTGTTCGTGTTTTCTTGTTTCAGCTCCAAATCATCCTATTTAAGTCTCCCGAACTTCATCCTTGATCTCTTTTACTTATTTCTACTCTCACAAATGGTAATCTCCAACATCGAACCTGTTCACAAGCCTAATGCCATTAAGTACCATAAAGTTCATACTAATTGTTCATTTCTACCTTAAATATGCGCCAAACGAATGGGGAAAAAGTCACAAATAAATCACTCATCACCGCCGCCATTACATCACCACCATGACCGCCACCTCCATCACCGCCGCAACGCGCGGGTACCTTTCTCTCGTTTTTGTTAAAATGAGATGTAACTTTTGGATAAGTTTTTACATTAATCACTCACATTGTAAAAAATTGTTGAAAAATGGTATTAAAGTAAACTTGAACACCAACATGTAACTAGGTAACCTATAAAGAGTCCATCTTAGCTTCCACGTAGCTTGTCATGTCACTTAAAACAGTTATTTTTGTCATCAAAACTTAGGATGACACATCAACACCATTATTAAATCCATCCATACCCATTTAACTTTTTTTATTTTTAACCTAAAACCTCTTTGTAACTAAAGAAATCAAAAACGTTTAAAATATCTTTGTATATAAAGTCGTTGTTGCTGTTGTTGTTTATATAATATTTTTTAACTTTAATTAATGAATAAATGATTATAATGAGTATTACTTTGATATCATATATGTATCTTATGTTATGCATCATATATATTTTTATATATTATTTTTATGAATCTAATGGTTAAAGCTAAAATTAAAATAGGTATTGATTTTATGTCAAAGAGAATAGACAATCGGTAAATATTAGTTATCATTTTAATAAAAATAAAAGTTGGGTAACTAAAATGTTAAAAAAGTGAAAAATTGCATCCTATTTTAACAAAAATAAAAAGTGAGTGCTTATAGTGGTAAAAAAAATGAAATTGCATCCTATTTTAATAAAAATAAAAGATGGTGACTAAAATGACAAAAAGATGAAAGGTTTAAGTCTATACGAGTTATTTTTCCCTAATATATAATATATAAACATAGTATCAAACTATAACAATCAAAAGTTTACGACTTGTATTAACTCGGTTCAAGTTCATACCACGACTCGTAAAAGTCAGGATTAAAAGAAATTACGTAGCAAATCACCTCATTTTTGGTGTAAATCGACTCGACTCGTAAAAGTCCGTCTCATGGTTGTTACGGTCTAACAAATATGGGTACTACCATAGTTATTAAACTCGTACGAGTCACGAGTCGAATCGTACGAGTCAAGTCAAAACGAAGTAAAAACGAGTCGACTCGGTGGATGACTCGGATTTGCTCTAGACTCGTAGCATGACTCGTTTTTTGAGGTGCGAGTCGGTACGAGTCGTGTTCCGAGTCACAAAATAATTTATTATTTTTTTATTTTTTTATTTTTTTAATTGATCTTTAACTTAATATATAAATATAATACTATATTTCTACAATAAATACTTGTATATAATTATAAAATATATATTATCAAATATCCTGACTCTTACAATTCGAGTCAGGTTTCGAGTCACGAGTCAAAAATTAGAATTTCGAGTCAAGTCGAAAACAACGACTCGACAACTATAGGTACTACTGACTTAGAGCATAAAAAAAAAGTCTCATTCGAATTACAACCCAAAAGTGTGTATGGGTGTGTTTGGTAGGTAGCTTTTAGGAGCTTCAAACTTTTAGGAAAAAGCTCCTACTCGACAAAAAGCTTCGTTTGATAGAAGGAGCTTCAAGCTTTTAAATTGGGATAAAAAGCCCCTGTCTCAAACGCTAATATGAGTTGCGTTTAACATCAGCTACAAGCTTTTATTGATGATATTACCTAAATAACCTGTAAGTACAAATTGATGTGACAACAGCAACGTAGATTTGATTAGTAGTTTTGTTTATTATGATTATCAAGTCTTTGTATTGAAACAATGATTATATATGGATTCTATGCAACAGTGATATAAGACAATAGTCTATACTATGATAATCCATGTATACTATGATAAATGTGTGTATGTGATGCTATTGTAACTTGTTGCGGGTACACGATTAGTTCAATGATATAATGTCTATACTACATTAATCTCTATACTACAATGTTGTATGAGATGATATGTATAAGACATTAGCTTAATACTAGATACGTAGATGTTACATGTGCATGTATAAGACATTAGATCTATGTGATATTAAGTATAAGACATTAGATCTATGTGATATTAAGTATAAGACATTAGTTCTATGAGATGATATGTGTTGTGTACGTGACTCAGTGTATGTATACGAGACTGATGTTAAGTCCATTGGGCTTGTATTGTTTAAGCCTATAATCTATATGACACTAGCCTACAACTATATAAGAGAACCCCTAGATGGAAATCAGGGACTTCGATCAGAAAATCAGCCGTGAGTGTGTGTGTGCGATTAATATTCTCTGCCTAGAAACAAAGTGCTATCTCAGCAATTGTTTGGAGGCTTTCTCAATTAGTATTTGCGTTGTGATAATATTGAGTTATATAATCAAAGTTATCTTGAGAGGATTCCACACTCTCAACATAACAATACAATCTCGTTAGCGATCTACGTTACCGGGACTTTCAATTGGTATCAGAGCCATCAAGGTTTCTTAATACCGGTGGTTCGAGATTGTTTTTGATTATATTTAGGGTTGTTTAGGATTGTTCTTCGTAAAGTCTTTTTACGATTACGATCTAAAACTGTTTTAGGGTTCTGTGATCGCCAGTTTCATCCATCCTTTCGTATAAGACATTAACATTTGTTCCTATTCTAATATCCTATAAGACATTAAACATTTCTATAAGACATTAACTTCAAAACCTTCCTATAAGACATTAACTTCAAAACCTTTCTATAAGACATTAACTTCAAAACCTTCCTATAAGACATTAACTTCAAAACCTTCCTATAAGACATTAACCTTTAAACCCTCCTTATAAGACATTAACTTCAAAACCTTCCTATAAGACATTAACTTCAAAACCTTCCTATAAGACATTAACCTTTAAACCCTCCTTATAAGACATTATCCTTTCTACGTCCTTCAGAGCAAGTAGACAGTACAATGGCAGCCAACAACAATGCTTCTAATACTGCACTTATCAACCAACTTGTCATGCACGACCATGAAGTCGGTCGTGGCAACTCTCCACCAAAGTTGTTCCGTATGGAAAATTACTGGATGTGGAAAAGACGATTTGAAGATTACATTCGTCTGACTGATATAGATATGTGGTTGATGGTAACTCAAGGATATGATTGGCCAACTTTTGAGAGGAATGGAGTGATTGGAAAGTATACTTATACAGATATGCCGGATGAGGAGAAAAAGAGGTATGTGATTGAAGGTAAGGCTCTTTCTACTTTAACCATGGCATTGCCTCAGGACAGCGTACATCTTTTTAAGAAGTATGCAACCTCGAAAGAATTATGGGATGCTTTAGAGAAGTACTGCGAAGGAGATGCTACTATGAAGAAAAATCGGATTAAGCTACTTAAGCGACAATATGAAGCTTTTAATGGATTGAAAGGGGAGACTTTAGATGAAATCATTGTTCGTTTCAATCATTTGACAACTGAGTTAGCTTATTTTGAAGTTGTTTATCCCCAGTCAGAGATTGTTGACAAGTTTTTGGACTCACTACCAAAGGCTTGGACTGAGTATGTTCATGATCTTCAGGACGATAAAGATTATAGTACTTGGACTTTTGATACGGTTGTCTCGAAGTTACGTAATAGGGAAATGAAGAGGAAGATCAAAGAGACTCAGGCTGATTTTACTCAGGATCCATCTCTGTATCATGCTGCTCCTGTGCCTTTAGCAAGTTCTAGTTCAGGAGTGAATGCCTTTTTTAGTGGTAAGGTAGCTTCACCGATTGTTGATTCAGATGGACTTGCAGGTTATGTTGCATATGATAATTATTCTACAAGTGCTAAATGTGTTAAAAGTGCCTCTCCATCCTTTCATTCAATGCCTATGAGTATGAGTTCTGTTGAAGGACGTATGAATGTTTATGCTGCCTTATGTTCTGCTCACGAGGCTTACATTAATGGGAAAGTGACGGATCCTGCACTAATTGATGAAGATTATAATCAGTTGGATCCAGATGATTTGGAAGAAATGGATCTTCAGTGGCAGCTTGCTATGCTTACTATCAAAGTTAGAAGATTCAGTCAAAGGACTGGTAGAGTTGTCGGTCAAGGTACAAAAGGCTTCGACAAATCTAAAGTTAAATGTTATAATTGTGATGGATTTGGTCATTTTGCTAGGGAGTGTCAGCGTCCAAAGAGAAATGATAATACTGCTGTGGGACGTCAGAATTATAATCAGGGAGGAGTGATTACACCTAATCAAAACAAGACAAAAGCTATGATTCTATATCAAGCGAATCCCCAACAGAATGAATCTCCACGGTTAATGGAGTCAAAAGCGGTAGGTGTTCAAAATCCAGATGGTACATATCAGTAGGATACTCAATCAGAAGATACTTTAAATCATGCATATTTTGCTGAGATATATGATGATTATGCACATGTTGCTGATGAGGTTGTGGATACCATTGATTATGTTGTCTATACTAGCGAGGATAGATCATTTGAGACTATTAGTGGAAGTGTTCAAAAGGTGACTGAGACAGTGAAGTCAGAGAGTGAATCTGGTTCGGCTGAGAAAGATGAGTCAGTTGCTGAGAAAACTGTTGAAAAGAGTGTTGAAGAACAGATGAAAGAGTTTGTAATTCCTGATGGCATGACATCTGAAGACTTTGTTGCGTACATGGCTGATTGTCAAGCTGTTGATCAGAAGGTAAGTTGTTATTTACTCTCTATTGTTAAGGTCTGTAAATTAGTTTCCCTTATGAATGATGAAATCTCTAGCCTTAATGAATCTGTAGATAGTTAATCTGAACACTAGACTTGAACAAATAAGAGGAACTGAACTTATTAGGTCCATGCAGTTACAAACACCAGTTCATCGTGGTCCTAAAGATAAAAGTGGATTAGGGGCAGACTATAAAGAAGTTAGAGGTCCATTTAATGGTAATTATAGTGAATCTCTAGAGCATCTGAATGAGAAGGAAGAGATCTTTACTGGTCAACCTTTACCATCTCAGACAGAAGCTTCACCAATGCCTCCTAAACCTTATGTAGGTTCAGCTAAGTCTAGTAAACCTGTGAATAAGAAAGTTGAGTTTGTTAAACCCTTTGTTAGACCATCAGATCCCAAAGATGCGACTTATAATGCTAGTGTACTTGTTGGGACAGTTAGTAGTAAAACTTCTGAAAGTCAAGTGTTGTCAGAAGAAGAGTCAGCTACCATTAAGTTGAAAGAATGTTTAGGTGTACCTTCAGAGGAGTCTAGTGATAAGGTTAAGAAGCTTCGGGCAAGTAGGTCTTGTTTTTATTGTTATGAAAAGGGACATGTTTATAGTTGTTGTCCAAATAGGAAGAAACATTATGTTAAGAAAGATAGTTCTCCTCCTAAATCATTGGATAGTTCAACTGGATCTAATGAGAAATCTAAGAATCATGTTCCCTCAGTTACTGATAATAGATCTAAGACTCCTCAGAGACCTAGACAACCAAGGAGTGTTTCATCTGGAATCTACTCAAATGGTAGTTCGAGTCTATTTCATGCCCCACCGAGGAGTTCTCCGCCTCGTAGAGTCCTTAATCACTCGTCTAGTGGATTTCAACCTAGGTATAATAATCGGTCTTCTGTGAATAGGAGTGATATTACTAATAATTTTTATGACCGGTTACAGACTCAGTCTAGGTATGGTCCTCACTCTCCTAGGTCTTCTCCTCCAAGAGGTCACTTTACCTCATTTGGTAAGAGACCTATGGTGAGTCAGCATGTTCCCAAGGCACCTTCAAGGAGCGATGGATACTGGACTGAGCTAATTATGAAGGACGAGAAAGGTAAACCCAAACCTCAAAAGGTTTGGGTGCCCTATGGAAACTAACTTATTTTGTTTATTGTGCTGGGAGAACCAAGGAAGCCTATCAGTTTACAGTGGTTACTCCTGGCACATGACAGGGGACAAGTGACTCTTGTCCAATTTTTGTTGATATAATGTTTTTTATTGTTATGAAAAGGGACATGTTTATAGTTGTTGTCCAAATAGGAAGAAACATTATGTTAAGAAAGATAGTTCTCCTCCTAAATCATTGGATAGTTCAACTGGATCTAATGAGAAATCTAAGAATCATGTTCCCTCAGTTACTGATAATAGATCTAAGACTCCTCAGAGACCTAGACAACCAAGGAGTGTTTCATCTGGAATCTACTCAAATGGTAGTTCGAGTCTATTTCATGCCCCACCGAGGAGTTCTCCGCCTCGTAGAGTCCTTAATCACTCGTCTAGTGGATTTCAACCTAGGTATAATAATCGGTCTTCTGTGAATAGGAGTGATATTACTAATAATTTTTATGACCGGTTACAGACTCAGTCTAGGTATGGTCCTCACTCTCCTAGGTCTTCTCCTCCAAGAGGTCACTTTACCTCATTTGGTAAGAGACCTATGGTGAGTCAGCATGTTCCCAAGGCACCTTCAAGGAGCGATGGATACTGGACTGAGCTAATTATGAAGGACGAGAAAGGTAAACCCAAACCTCAAAAGGTTTGGGTGCCCTATGGAAACTAACTTATTTTGTTTATTGTGCTGGGAGAACCAAGGAAGCCTATCAGTTTACAGTGGTTACTCCTGGCACATGACAGGGGACAAGTGACTCTTGTCCAATTTTTGTTGATATAATGTTTTTTATTGTTTGTTTGAGTGTTAGGTTTCAGGCAAGTCCGAAAGAGTCACATTTGGTTGCAGCCAAACGTATCTTACGTTACTTAAGAGGTCACCAAGGGCTTGGTCTATGGTATCCTCTAGGTGGCACGTTTGACTTTGTAGCTTATACTGATTCGGATTTTGGAGGATGTAACAATGACAGGAAGTCTACCACTGGCGGGTGTCAATTCTTAGGGGGGAGACTAGTCTCGTGGTAATGTAAGAAGCAGACATCTGTTGCACAGTCTTCTTGTGAAGCAGAGTATATGGCTGCTGGTAGTTGTTGTTCTCAGGTTCTTTGGATACAACAACAATTGCGTGACTACGGTATGGATTTTCTAGATACTCCTATGAGAATAGATAATAAGTCTGCCATAGATATTACTAATAATCCTGTCATGCATAAAGTCACCAAACATATTGATATTAGACATCATTTTTTATGTGACTGTGCTCAGAAGAAGTTAATTCATTTGGAAAAGGTTACATCTGATGATAACTTAGCTGATATATATACTAAAGCATTAGATAAGTCTCGCTTTGAAACGCTAATTCTTCTAAATGGTATGAAGAATGCTGAATAGATCTCTCAAAGAACTTCATTTTTTTTATTTGTATTTTTATTTTTGTTTGAGTCCTAGTTTAAGTTGTAAATAGCTAGAGTCATAAAAAGTTACAAAAAGAGTTGTCTAGTTTAAGTTTGTATATAGTTAGAGTCATAAAATTACAAAAAGAGTTGTCTAGTTTAAGTTGTAAATAGCTAAGAGTCATAAAATTACAAAAAGAGTTGTCTAGTTTAAGTTTGTAAATAGCTAGAGTCATAAAATTACAAAAAGAGTTGTCTAGTTTAAGTCTGTAAATAGCTAGAGTCATAAAATTACAAAAAGATTGTCTAGTTTAAGTCTGTAAATAGCTAGAGTCATAAAATTACAAAAAGATTGTCTAGTTTAAGTTGTAAATAGCAAGAGTCATTAAAATTACAAAAAGAGTTGTCTAGTTTAAGTTGTAAATAGCTAGAGTCATAAAATTACAAAAAGATTGTCTAGTTTAAGTTGTAAATAGCTAAGAGTCATAAAATTACAAAAAGAGTTGTCTAGTTTAAGTTTGTAAATAGCTAGAGTCATAAAATTACAAAAAGAGTTGTCTAGTTTAAGTTGTAAATAGCTAGAGTCATAAAATTACAAAAAGAGTTGTCTAGTTTAAGTTGTAAATAGCTAGAGTCATAAAATTACAAAAAGATTGTCTAGTTTAAGTTGTAAATAGTAGAGTCATAAAATTACAAAAAGAGTTGCCTAGTTTAAGTTGTAAATAGCAAGAGTCATTAAAATTACAAAAAGAGTTGTCTAGTTTAAGTTTGTATATAGTTAGTGTCAGAAAATAAAAAAAAAAATATAGAAAAAAAATCAGAAAAATAAAAAAAATGGAGAAATCGAAAACAAAAGAAATAGATGAAGAGAGATAAGTTGATGCATTCAGAAGATTAGACGTGACGATAATTTTAGCTTTTAAGCCTGCTTAATCGTAATATAACTGCTTAGTTCAGTGATTACAATTTAGGATATATCGGTAGGCACAAAGTACCAAGGTTTCCTTCAATCTGAACTTAAATTTATACAATGTTCTTGTGGGAAACATATTCAGATATATGGCTGAGAATGCTTGCTTTTCAGAAATGAATTGATCTGGTCCTTAAATTCTGTGAAAGATCTAGCATTATTATAGGATATATTCAGTATATATGCAAAAACCTCTACAAACCATGAGCATGAAAGTATAATGTGATATTGTTAGTCTGTTTATGCAAATGAAATGAAAGTAATTAAGGGGCTAATGTGGTCTTTGAGATTCGGACAAGTATGTCCTTGGGGTGTCTTTGTATACCTAGCCTACCTAAAGCTTCCAACTTGGGATAGGTTGTCAGAAAGTTCGCTACACGGGTCTCATCGAAAGTCATGGGTTTTCATAAGTGCTTAAAAATAATGTCACAAATATGCAAGTACTTGGCATTATGCAATGTTGAGTATATTTCCGTACGTGAGTCAAGTTAAGTCGCTTTGCGCGTGAGGAATCACCGACCTGTCACCGCTGACTTGATTCTTAAAGACTTTCTCACTTTCCTCACCAAATGTCTTAATCTTAGTGCTTGTGTCGATTGTGAGAGTGTATCTGAATATGGGGCACATAAGTTCGCAAACGTGATTAAGTGACATATTAGGCTACTCGGGTTACATGGTGACTGTCCTTGGCCAGGGTATGTCGAAAGTGTCACAAACCAAAAGGAGACTGGAAGTACCGAGTGTTTAAGAGGACAAACATATTGGTAATCGTTTTTGGATCACTGTTCATAACTAATAATAAGAGAATTATTTCGCGCTAGTAGGCTTATGTAATTGCTAAACTGATCTAATCCGCGAAACTTAAATCTCTTAATTAATAAATTGTATAGTTGTAGTTCAAGATTTAAAGTTGTTATTCAAATTTTTATCTTTATTTTTGTTCTATCATTTCAATCTTTTTATAGTAATGTCAGTTAGTTGTGTCAAAAAGGGTTCTTATTGCACGAGAGATTTGTTTAGCTTCTGATGATTATATTGACGGTTATATGGTCCTTAATTGGATTATTCGAGATTTTGTTGCTTGAAGTATCTTGTTAAAAGACGATTTTCTAATATGGACATTAATTTGTTTAAGTTTAGAAAATGATCTTTTTGGTTCTTGGAAAAGTCAAAATTTTTGAGATTTCCAATGATTGTGGAACTTGTTATATGCTTGACAGTGATAATGACCCTCCCTTAGATCTTTCATTAGTTTGTTGGTTATTAAGACTGTTGAAGTATGTCTTGGTAGTTGTTTTAAAATTCTTAATTGAATTTTTGATGCGTTAATCAGCTTGTTAAGTGTGCAGATTAAGCTTTGGATGGAATTTAATTGTTTCCATGAAAGCTTTTTCATTCTATGTCACTTGATATTCTTTGACGGATTTTGAGCTGAAGATATGAAAGAATGAACAAGAAAGACGGAAAAGAGTTTGTGTATCCATGATTTTATTTTCGTGATTCTTGTTTTATCGGTGATTTTTAAATAAACTTGTGTGGATATTACACTTATTCTGTGTTGATACAGGTTTGTCTTGATTCTTTTATGGTTGAATTCTGGAGAAATGCATGAATTCTGGACGTATGAAGTCAAGAGATGGAAGTGTTTGTGTTTCATACATTTTATTTTATGACTTCACTACAGGCTTCGAAGATTTGGAAAAGTGCAAGACACTATGCTCAGGTTTTGTATATTTCCAAAATAATTAGTGATCTTAATTTGTTAAAGCTTGATAGTTTTACCAAGTGTACAGGTTCACCGAGTTTTGGAGTTCCCTGGAGAGTGTTTGTTTGCATTTGGGCCACGTTAAATTTACGGCCCAGCAGGATTTTAGTCCATTCGGTCTCTGTTAAATCTCCAAATCTTTATAGAGTTTATTTTGTATGGAGAATTTAATTCTACCGAATTTGTCGAAAGTTGTTGCTTTTACTCAGGGGGAGTTAGAGAAGGCTAGGCCGAGTACAGTGACTCCTACTGTGAGTAGATACAGGTTTGCTATAACGGGTATCTACAGGTTTATGTTTTCTGGAATCACAGTTGTTGGATTTGATGACCAAGTACAGGTGTCAGATTCGTGGAGAAGTGCAATATACTATAATCCAGTTTATCTAGTATACTTGTAGATTTCCATAATTATTGTGTTAGAATTTTTCGAATCTGATCAAACTTTAGAAGTGTACAGGTTGAACAAGTGTACAGGTTGAACAAGTGTGCAGGATGGATATGTGTGCAGTACCATTGAGGTTGGTTGTTTCAGGGAATTGACCTTGTCAGAATAATTTGATATCATTAGTTAAGGGGGAGTCTGTTAATACTTAATACAAGTTCTTTTATAACTAATGTATATCAAAGCTTAATAGAATTGATTGCAACGGTCAAGGGGGAGTCTGTTAGTGCATGTTTTGTGTCCGTCGCAATGCAATTTAAATTAAAGATTATAAGTTATATTATGTTTAGACTAAAGAAATCTAGTAGCTGATGTCAAGGGGGAGTCTGTAAGTGCAAATTGATGTGACAACAGCAACGTAGATTTGATTAGTAGTTTTGTTTATTATGATTATCAAGTCTTTGTATTGAAACAATGATTATATATGGATTCTATGCAACAGTGATATAAGACAATAGTCTATACTATGATAATCCATGTATACTATGATAAATGTGTGTATGTGATGCTATTGTAACTTGTTGCAGGTACACGATTAGTTCAATGATATAATGTCTATACTACATTAATCTCTATACTACAATGTTGTATGAGATGATATGTATAAGACATTAGCTTAATACTAGATACGTAGATGTTACATGTGCATGTATAAGACATTAGATCTATGTGATATTAAGTATAAGACATTAGATCTATGTGATATTAAGTATAAGACATTAGATCTATGTGATATTAAGTATAAGACATTAGTTCTATGAGATGATATGTGTTGTGTACGTGACTCAGTGTATGTATACGAGACTGATGTTAAGTCCATTGGGCTTGTATTGTTTAAGCCTATAATCTATATGACACTAGCCTACAACTATATAAGAGAAACCCTAGATGGAAATCAGGGACTTCGATCAGAAAATCAGCCGTGAGTGTGTGTGTGCGATTATTATTCTCTGCCTAGAAACAAAGTGCTATCTCAGCAATTGTTTGGAGGCTTTCTCAATTAGTATTTGCGTTGTGATAATATTGATTTATATAATCAAAGTTATCTTGAGAGGATTCCGCACTCTCAACATAACAATACAATCTCGTTAGCGATCTACGTTACCGGGACTTTCATAACCTTCTTATGATTATGCATTTTAATTGCAGATGATGAGATACTTTCAAGTTTCTAACATTACACTACATTATGGTTTTTGTCTTTTATGAATTTTATATATTTATATATATACAGTATAAGAATTAAGTGTAGCCCAGCTGTCACCAATGTATAAAAACATAAGCATCATTTTGAGTTTTTCGTTTGTTCTAATATGAACTTACGTAAGAATCAAATTGTGCTTTTTATATATTTTATACATATGGGAAACATATTTAGTTCTTTTGATGTATTAATTAACTAAGAAAGCTTATATATAAAACTTATATATATAAGTCGTAAACTTTTGATTGTTATAGTTTGATACTATGTTTATATATTACGAGCATGGTACCCGCGCAATGCGGCGGCGGTAACGGCGAAGGCGGTATAGTGGTGTTGGTGACGCGTGGTGATGACATCGACAATTGGTGTCGAGTGGTGTAAGTTGATGTTAAGATAATAGAAATATTTTATAAGATAAGGACTTAGAATGTAAATTAGCAAGATAAGGGTTTAGGGTGTAAATTAATTCATTAAGGGCAAATTTGGTAATTTATAAAAACTCTTCCATAGTGGGGTGTTTATTAAGGGCAGTTTAGTAATTTCGTATGTAACATTCTTGTAACACTTTCCATTTTGAGGGGGTGGATAATTTTTAATAAGGAGTATAGATATATTAGGGAAAAGATAACTGATAGACATGTTAATTAACTTATATATAAAACTTATATATATATAATGAATCACTAATGCTTCATTCTTGAGTTTTTTTTTAAAGGAAAGGAAAGGGAAAGATAAGAATTTTTACCTTTTTGCATTCTTGAGTTTTTTTTCCAAAAGAAAAGAAAGTGAAGGGAAGGAAAAATCAGGGTTTTTTCCCCCAAAAATTTTCTGGCCATTTTGGCCTGATTTGGATGGAAAAGAAAATGGAAGGGTGGTTGCAGGTGGCGGTTGCAGGTGGTGGTTGCAGGTGGTGGTTGCGTGGAAGGGGTGGTTGCAGGTGGTGGTTGCAGGTGGCGGTTGCAGGTGGAAGGGGTGGTTGCAGGTGGTGGTTGCAGGTGGCGGTTGCAGGTGGAAGGGGTGGTTGCAGGCGGTGGTTGCGTGGTCAAGAATGCAAAAAGGTTGCAGGTGGCGCCATTACCGGCGGTGGCTGTTGATTGGATATACACACACAAGCAATAAAGTAATTAAGAACTTGCTTACCCATGTTGAAGTATTTTTTGGTTCTTGTTGTTGCCTTGGATTCGGTGGTTGGTTGCAGCAGCAGCAAAGAGATGGGAGATAGAGGAGGATATAAATTAGGGTTTTTTTTGGCTCTTTTTTCCTTTTCTTTTAAACTGGAGAATGACTTTTTTTTTATATAATTTTCTATCCTTTCCTCCCCTATCCGATCTTCTCCTTTCTTTTCTCTTAATAAAACTCAGTGTTAGTTAATAAAACGAATTGCATTTTTGGTCCCTGTGTTATCACACATTTTGCAAGTTTGATACAAAAGTGTGAAAAGTCGCGAAACCCATCCCTGTCATATCACACCTGTTGCAATTTTGGTCCAAAACTAACGTGCCGTTAGAATTCAGCCGTTAATGCCCCCATGTGCTTGTCACATGGGGGTAGTTTCGTCCATTTATTGCTCATAGGACCATTTCTGCAAAAAAAAAAAATATTTTGTATAAATCTAAAAAAATTATTTTGTATAAATCTAAAAAAATTATTTTGTATAAACACAATCGAAATAAACAATCTGATCTCATTCTCTTGTTCCTTTTTCAATTCCGATCCAAACCATGCCTAAAAAACCTAATCAAAATCGTGGAAAAAGTGCAAATAAATCTTAAAAAGTTGATGTTGAGTTCGACGGCCTTGATCCTAAATCTTTAGGGTTTAAATCCGATTCTGTTCAAGATAATGAAATCACTCGATCAAAATAAAATTTGAGATCTAATTCCTCCAATTATGAGTCATTTGTTGCAGATTCATTCGAATCTAATGTTGCTGCTACGCTATTTACTTCAAAAACGGTGGAAAACCCTAAAATCACCACACAACCGCCGCTCGCCGCCGCTGGGGTGGCTGTCGGCCACCAGGGGGAGGCCATGGCAGCGAATGTCGATGGTGACGGGATTACTTTGATTAATTCTGACTGGAGAAACGATCTGGGGGCTGGGGGATCGAACAAAAACCCTAAAAATCCAGAAAACCCTAAAAAGCCAGAAAACCCTAAAAATCCAGAAAACCCTAAAAATCCAGAAAACCCTAAGGATCGAACAAAAACCCTAAAAATCCAGAAAACCCTAAAAGCCCCATATTTTCTTTCCCACCACCCACGGCTGCCGCTGCTACTGTTCAGATTCCGGTCAGCCACCAGGAGGCTCATGGTGGTGCGACTGATGGATCCCAAGTGGCTGCTGCTTCGGGTAGTGTTGGGTCTTTGGGTTCAAACTTGAATGAAACACAAACCGAAAACACTTCTTTTTCATAGACTCATAGATATACTCGTATACAAAATAATTTTTTTTTTTTGCAGAAATGGTCCTATGAGTAATAAATGGACGAAACTACCCCCATGTGACAAGCACATGGGGGCATTAACGGCTGAATTATAACGGCACGTTAGTTTTGGACCAAAATTGCACAGGTGTGATATGACAGGGATGAGTTTCGCGACTTTTCACACTTTTGTATCAAACTTGCAAAATGTGTGATAACACAGGGACCAAAAATGCAATTCGTTCTAGTTAATATAAACCCTAAGAACATTTGGGGAAGATAACAAAATCTGGGTCATGGAAGTTAAAGCTCCAAAACGGATCAAAACCCAAGAACAAGAAAAAGAAGATAGAATAAGCTTATTATCAGATCGTTTGATTATCGATGAAATCCTTCCTCGTTTGGAGTCCACAAAATCCGCAATTAGAACAGGTGCTCTTTCCAAAAGATGGCGACATCTTTGGCCTTTAGTTCCATCTCTTCATTTTACTGATTATTCATTTAAAAAACTACACCCCTTTTTTGATTCTAAACCCTTACCCGAATTCTATACATCTGTTGATAAAACCCTAGACCAATGCAAGTTCAAGAATCTAAAAAAATTTAGTGTTAGTGCCAATTACTGTTTCTATTTTGAATCCGATGTCGATAAATGGATTCAATTTGTTATCAGTTGTAAAGTCCAAAACTTTCACATGGATTTAACTTATAAGCCTTTTACAGACCAGTTTGTATTCGAAGCCGACTCGTTTTTTATCAATTCCCATTTTACCCATCTGCATTTAGAACACTGCTTGTTTTATCCAACCGGGCCGATTAGTTGGAACAATCTTACCCATTTAACTATTTCGTATGCGAGATTAGACCATGATTTGATTGAAGATATATTATCTGGGAGTCCTGTATTGGATACTTTGGCGTTGGTCGATTGTTATGGTTATTTATGGATTAATATTACTTCCAAGAGTGTTAAGAACTTTGTGTTTCATGGATATAATAATCTAGATGATAAATCGGATAATCTTGAAGATGTTATTGAAATCAATGCTCCTTATATTAAATCACTAAAAATATGCGGATATTTGTTGTTATGGAAGCTTGTGTTGCGAGATGTGTCTTCTTTAGTCAAAGCTGAGTTAGATTATACAAAGATGGGGTATAATGAGACGAAATCTAAACTAGAGAAAGAAGAGATGCTTAAAAGGTTTATACTACGCCTTCACCATGTCAAAGAGCTCAAAATCGGGATTGATTGTTATACGGTAAATCCTTCTTTTCTAGTCTGCAAATTGTGTTGATCACTAGTTATTATTGCAATTCACTTGTTTCATGTATACTTGATTAAATCCCAATAATATATTCTAATTTGGTGGATTAGAATTTGGTTGTCGGATGTGCGAATATTGCTACTTTGAAGGAATATACGACTAAGTTAATTACCTACTTGATGTAAAGACATAATCTATGCTTATCTCAATAATCAGTTTCTGTACAATAACTTACCAGTAGAGAAAATCAAAATCAAAAACAAATCATTGAAATTTCATGTTAGAAAAATCGGCGCTAAGAGTTTCTATATAGAGCCAGGGAACAGAGCCACACTTATGTGAGTGAGTTTAGTTGATCCCACTTAAAAGTTTCCACCCTTCATTTTTTTTTATTGTTGTAGCCATAGTTGTTAAAAGTGTGCGCCCCATGCGCCTAGGCTCAAGGCGAGGGCGAGGCACACCTCTAGCGCCTGAAACCCTAGGCCCAAGGCCCATAATGGGAAAGGCGGAGTTATGGGGAAGGAAACCGGTTTTAAGGATATAGAAACCTAACAAAAGAAAGGAAACCTGTTTTAAGGGATATAGAAACCAGTTTTAAGGGATATAGAAACCAGTTTTAAGGATATAGAAAGCTGTTTTGATAATGGATTGTGAAAACCGGTTTCCATTCTTTTTGGAAACCTGTTTTTATATTATGTGTGAGAACCGATTTCCATAAGGGGTTTCTATTGTTTTTTCATAGGGTTTCTATTCTTTTCTTTAGGGCTACAGAAACCAGTTTCCTCACATTACTAGTGTATGTTATCGTTCTTTAGTAGTTGTTTTTATATTTTTCTAAATTCTAGTATTCTACTATAGATGATTTCAACATAATTATGAATAATTTGGTTTCAAGTTTTTTGTTTCCAATTTATGAACAATTTATGTTGAACTTTTTGATTGAATGCATTATGAGTTATTTAAATGGTATTTAGTAATTTGAATGGCATTTGGTTTGTTTTTTACTTAAGTGCGCTTTTTTTTCTTCCAGCCCGCGCTTTTTTGCGCCTCTCGCCTAGGCCACATTTGAGGTCATTGCGCTTTGAATGCGCCTTCGCTTTTGACAACTATGGTTGTAGCTTTGTATGGTGTTGGGTTTTTGAGTTTGTAAAGAACGTTCTTTTTTTGTATTGTCAGTCCTTTGGGTCATTTTTTGATTGTCTAGCTTACAGAAGCTAAATGGAGACCCTTTTTGTTGCTCTTATGTAATTATGTTCTTGATGTTATCACTGTATTTTTTAAAGAACATATATAATTCTAGATTTAATATATTTGGTTCTGTAGTTTCATCCAATCAAGTGTTGTATACGTACGTCGACCCCACTAGGAAAAGTGGAAAACTATATGGCTTCGTCCAGGCATACGTGTATAGAGTATGAATTTCTTTGTTTCTTCTTTTGTTCTTTGGCATCTATTTTGTTTAGAGATTTACATTATTATTGTAATTATAATAATGTGTAATTAGTTCAAATTATCAGAAACAAAAAAAGGTGTGTCAACCTAACTGGTTCTGAAAAATGACCCGGTTCAACCAGAACTCGTTCTAGCATGTTACCCAACCCAGAACTTATTTCCGTTCCTTACTGTTCTCATTGATATTTTTCATTGGTAGGCTTTCTCTCGTTTGGAGGCTAAAGGTTTCATTTTTCCATCTAACTTGAAGGTTGTAAAAGTGGATTATCCTATTTATGATACCGATTCGACGGAGCAGGGTGATTCCTCTGATAGTGACTCATCTGTTGGTGACACAGCAGTAGATTCGGAGGAACTTATGCTTGATGATTGGTTCTGGAGTGGACGAGGCTAATTAGTAGACATGGCAATATGAATTCTGGTTAATTTCTAGGGCATGTTAATTAGTAGACATGGCAGGTTCCAAACTATGAAGCTGTTTGATATTTAATGGTATGTTCTTGGTTTGTGTAGTTTTTTAATTAAATTTTCGTAATCAGATTCCACTTCCATAACCTGATATTCCCTTCACTTCTGCTGCTATATTTGAATCCTTTTTAGCTTTGTCCACTCCACCATTTTGGCATTTTCCTTCACAACCGATTTTGTTTCAGTAATTTTGCTGAAAATTAAAGATTATGCCACCGAATAGTGGTTTAGAAAAATGACTAATAAATTACTACTAATAATTGGTGGTAAATTAAGTAATTGGTGGTAAAATATAACAGTGCCTTTTATAATAATTGTAACGTCCAACAACTTTACTTAGATTTATTATGGTATATAGATTTTAAACATCAGTTTGTATTGAAAGATGACTCTTTTTTCATCAAGTCGCATTTCACCCACCTCAATTTAATAGACTGCATATTCGATTCAACCGACCCCATTACTTGGAACAACCTTACCGATTTACTAGTTTGTCTATTTCAAAATTTGGACACAGCATGAAAACGTCATTTCCTGATTTGAACATGTAGACTAAGTTGAGAATTTCATATATTTGTACACAGGTCATGTGGAGTGGCAATGGCGAAAGGATTTTATATCAGAATGGTAAAAGGTGGTCGAAAGCTTTCAAGGACCCATCGAAAGAAAGACTTGCTTTTATGACCATTGACTTCACCAATGGAAAGTTTGCAATTAACATTGTAGCATATTCATTTATGGTAATCTATGTTGTAAGTTTTACAATAATCCTTTTTCAAGTTGCATAGTGTAGTTTCTGACAATCTCATGCTTAGTGTGCAACTTAAGCAATCCGCCCTGACTCTAATGGTGTTCAAATTAACTTAATTTTGCAAAAAAAATAAATAATATCAACTTGTACACTAAGTTGGGAATTATTGGAAGGATGATCAAAGGAGAAGCATTCCTAAAGATTCAGAGCTGTAACAAACCACTCTGTTGTTCAAATTGGAAAAGAAAAGAGATGCTTGGTGAGCGACCGGTTTAGCAAAGATTGTAGCAGGTTTATGGGTTTGTGGAAATGGTATAGAAGCTCGTCTCTGAGCAACGAGTTGCTAGAATGGAATGAGTTACAAGGTATGTTGGATAGAACTTGTTTGGCAGATAAAAAAGAAACTCATTTCACAAGTTCTATCCAACATACCTTGTAACTCATTCCATTCTAGCAACTCGTTGCTCAGAGAAAGGCTTCTATAGCATTTCCACAAACCCATAAACCTGCTACAATCTTTGTTAAACTGGTCGCTCACCAAGCATCTCTTTTCTTTTCCAATTTGAACAACAGAGTGGTTTGTTACAACTATTTCTTTTTTCACAGCAAAACTAACACAGAGTGCCGTTAATTTGTGTAATTCAAATAGTCCAGTATCTTGTTCACAGCAAAAGCATATATACGAATAACAGACAAACAATTTTAGTGGGAAACAAGTGGAGTCTTATCTGCTCAACGTCCACACATAATAAAGGCATAAAGTCATGTTGTCTTTATTTCTTTTCATTCTTTTTTAAAGTGATTAAACAGACAAACAATCTTTTGTAATTATTTTCCAAAAGAAAAACTAAACCGGAAGGCTTATCAACTCGTACTATATACATCTTCCATCAATCATTATCTTTTCAAACCATTAATTATCAAAACTCTCAGAAAAACAAACCAATCTTGCAATCATTTTTGAATAATATCATGGCTGAAGTCCTTGTTAGCGCCATCATGAATGTTCTGGTTGATAAGCTATACTCTGCTGCCTTGATGAGGTTTGCTCGATCTCAAGGAATCGATTCTCAGCTGAAAAAGTGGAAGAAAACTTTGCCCGTGATCCAAGCTGTGCTTGCTGATGCAGCCCAGAAGCAAATTACACAAAAATCTGTTGAATTGTGGCTGGTTGAGCTCCAGGATTTGGCATACGACATTGAAGACGTACTTGATGATATCGCCACTGAAGTTATGAAGCGAAAATTGCAAGAATCTAATGGAAGCACAAGAAGTAGTAAGGTACTGAAGATGGTCCCATCTTGCTGTACTAGCTTCATTCCTAATAACATCATGTATGGTCGTAATATTAGCTCGAAGCTTGATGAGATTACCACTAGATTGCATGATCTTTCCGAGCCGAGACAGAGTTTGGGTTTAGTTGTGAATGGTGAAACATCAGCTAGCTATAGAAAAAATAAACGATTAGAGGAAACTTCACTTCTGCCTGATGTGTCTGAAATATTGGGTCGGGATGGGGACAAAGAGGTATTACTGGGGAAGTTGTTGGAGGATGAAGGATCATGCATTCATAAAAATGTTATCAGTATTGTGTCAATAGTTGGTATGGGCGGGATTGGAAAAACAACTCTTGCAAGACTTTTATACAACGACCCAAAAGTGAAGGGTCACTTTGAACTCAGGGCATGGGTTTGTGTTTCTGATGACTTCGATGTATTCGATATCAGCAAACAAATTTATCAAGCCGTAGTTGGGGAGGACAAAATGTTTACTAATCTAGATCTGCTTCAAATGGCCCTTAAAGAAAAACTTTCAAAACAAAGGTTCCTACTCGTTCTAGATGACGTCTGGAATGAAGACCACAAGAAGTGGGAAGCCCTCAAACAGCCACTTGTAGGGGCACCGGGAAGTAAAGTTATTGTGACAACCCGGAACACCGTGGTTGCATCAGTGATGAACTCAGCTCAACCTCATAATCTGGGGGTTTTATCTAGTGATATAGCTTTATCTTTGTTTGCTCAATATGCACTTGAAGAACAAAACTTTGACAAACATCCATCGGTTTCTACAATTGCTCAAGGTATCGTTCAGAAGTGTGGTGGTTTACCTTTGGCTTTGGTAACAATTGGGAGGGTCTTAAAGACTAAAGGAATGGATGTTGTTGAATGGGAGGAGTTGTTGAAAAGTGAAATATGGAGTTCACAGGACGAAAGTGGTATTCTTCCGGCACTCAAGCTGAGCTACTATCATCTCCCTTCACATTTAAAGCAGATGTTTGCATATTGCTCCTTGTATCCAAAGGACCATCTGTTTGATAAGGACGAACTTGTCCTAAAGTGGATGGCACAAGGGTTTCTGTCCCAAACAAGAGGCGACACATCAATGGAGAATTTGGGTCATGGGTATTTTCAAGAGCTGCGTTTAAGGTGTTTTTTTCAGCCTTCAACAGATGTCAAATCAAGATACACAATGCATGACTTGATGCATGACTTGGCCATAAGTGTTGGAGGAAAATTTTTCTTTATGTTGGATGATAAGGTTGACAAAAATGGTCAGAACGAAGACTTTGAGAAGTTTGGTCACTTTTCATTCACAGGTGCGGAATATAGAATGTTCAAGGAAATTTTTTTTGAAACGGTCGTTTTTCAAGGGTGTTTTGTCAAACAAGTTTTCGAATATTTTTTTTTGTGGAAGTGGGTAAACCGGTATTTCAAATACCGGTTTCAAAATTTAGACCCGAAACCGGTATTTTCATTACCGGTTTCAGAATTAGGGTTTTGAAACCGGTATTTCAAATACCGGTTTCAGAGTGATGTGACGGCTCGTCAGTGGAATTTTGACTGTACAGTGCGACGTACAGGAAGCCTGAAACCGGTAATGGAAATACCGGTTTCGGCCTAGACAGGAGAGAGCTGCTAATCTTCCTAGTAAGAGGTACACAACTAGGACGTGGATAAATCAGTATAATTTTGCACTTGCTCCCCTTCGAGACGTGCATTACTGGGCGGAGGTAGATTGGAAGATCCAAGGAGACCCGGAAAAACTGGTCACGCATAGGGGTAGGAGACGCACCAGACGGTACAGGAACGAGATGGATGAGAGTTCTACCAGAAGATCTTCAACCTCAAGACAACAAGCTAGATGTGGCATTTGCAACGGATTGGGTCATAATAGGAAAACATGCCCTCAACTTTGAATATCTGTTTGCGTTTTTTTGTGTGTTGTTTTAATCCGTTTTTTCCTTAATTCCTAAGTGTTTTCATGTAACATGGCAATAATTTTATGTTTGTTTTTTTTATTAGGTATGTTTGTCATTTTATATTAAAAACGATTGAAAACAACTTACTTTATTGAAAACAGAAACGATTACATAAATAAGTCATAATCCGAATTAACAAAACGGGAATCAGTGGAGTCAAATGAACTATCACCATCATTACGGTGAATGTATTCACCGGGCTCATAGGCTGGGGTTGCAGCTTCAGGGTTTCTTGTTACGTATTCCTCTCCTGGGTCAGTCACGTAACCATCAGGGCGACTACCAACTGAGCGAAATTCACCACTAAAGGTATACGCGTGCTGAATCGTGCTCCTAATTGAGGACTCGGCAAAAGTAAGATGGTTAATGGTTAATTGCAACCATTGGACCTTCTGCTGCAGGTAGGCCTCGTACCTCCTGTCTATTTTGGTCGGTTGGACCACTGTTGCACGTTCTGCAATCTCAGCCTCATACTCCGACTTTTTCGCCTTCAAACGCTCAATTATAGATGTCACCGCATCTTTACGCTCGTTATCATCAAACATGTGACTCCAAACGCTGTTTGAGGCTCCAGATCGAGTAATATTTGGGAATGAATCACCACCTAAAGATGTTGACCTGCCATTTTTTTAAATATGTTTTGTTTGCAAGTTTTCGTTGCTGTAATTTTTTTTAATGCTCAGAATGACCTATGTTCGTATATATATATCAAAGTTTGTGGGAAACACTTAGATCATCAGATGCTCGACTGTTTTTTTTTTGTCTTTTACCTCGAACCCGGTAATGGAAAAACCGGGTTCGCAGGCATACATCACATCAACAGTACAATGCTCTGCACGTTTACTGTGTTCTGAAAAGTACTGTACATAGCCTGAAACCGGTATTTGAAATACCGGCTTCAAATCAGTTTGTGCGAACCCGGTAATTGAAAAACCGGGTTCGAGCTTAATATTTGAAACCGGTATTTCAAATACCGGTTTACCCGGTTCCACAAAAAAAAAATTCGAAAACTTGTTTGACAAAACACCCTTGAAAAACGACCGTTTCAAAAAAAAATTCAATGTTCAAGGAACTACATAGAGCTAGATGCCCGCGAACATTATTACATGTTGGTTATTGGGGAAGTAGATGGGACATTATTAATGCAGAATTACTTACTCAATTACGCTTTCTAAGAGTGTTGAGCTTAACTGATAATTCAATCACAGAGGTACCACAATCCATTGGTAATCTCAAGCATTTACGATACCTTAATTTATCCCAAACCAACATCAAAAATTTGCCAAAACAAGTCGGTAAACTTTATAATCTTCAAAGCTTGTTGGTTCGTGATCGTCTTCAGTTATCTAGCTTGCCAGACAGTTTTGCAGAGTTGATAAACTTGCGACATCTTGACATGGTCAATACTTCAATGTTGAAGAAGACACCCTTAGGGATCGGTGGATCAACAAGTCTACAAACTCTAACTAAGATTTATATCGAAGAAGGTAACGGGTTTAAAATATCCGAGCTTAAGAGCTTGTCAGATCTCCAAGGTGCTCTTTCCATTAAGGGGTTGCACAAAGTAATACATCCAACAGAAGCAAACGATGCAAACTTACAACATAAAAGAGGTCTTGATAATTTGCATATGGAATGGAGTGATGTCTTTGGTGCTTTTCGGAGTCCAACTATCGAGTATGACATACTTGAAAGGCTAAGGCCTCCCTCTAAGTTGAAACAACTGAGCATTTCTTTGTACGGGGGAATGAAA
Organism: Erigeron breviscapus; assembly: GCA_034093135.1. Classification (NCBI taxonomy): domain Eukaryota; kingdom Viridiplantae; phylum Streptophyta; class Magnoliopsida; order Asterales; family Asteraceae; genus Erigeron; species Erigeron breviscapus. The sequence goes on along the minus strand of CM067171.1, from coordinate 90,460,249 downwards.
TTTCCTAGTTGGCTTGGGGATCCAACATCATTTGATCGATTATCAGAACTTATGTTAAGCGGCTGTGAAAACTGCAAATATTTACCAACGCTTGGGCATCTAAGTTCACTTGGGGAGTTGCGTTTGAGGAGCCTGAAAGCGGTGCATACGGTGGGAGAATGTTGGAACCACGTTAGTGTGACCGTCACTGATCATATATCCTTCCTGATATGATAATTGACGATAACTGAAATCCCTATGTCTAGTAAATATTCGATGGACGTATTTACTCTTAAAGACGTATTATAGGGTTTCCCATTAGGTGATTGGACTTAAGAGGACTAATGAGGCACGAATTAAACACCAGAGGGACTAAATGTGAAAATACTCTCCTTATATAAATAGAGAGTAATTAACCTAATTTTAGGTTAATCACTGATAATTTCACAGCCTCCCTAAAACCAAATTCGTCCATCATCCTCTGATGAATTCCTTAATCATGAATTCATCAATCCATCCTAAATCAATCATCTTGTTATGGGAACCCGAAATCAATAGCAATCATGCTTTATGCTGTTACAGGTTTCACAGGACGATCTGGATTCCCCGGTACGTGTTTATTACGAATTGAATCATGTTATATTCCAACATGTGGTATCAGAGCCTCGTTACGAAGTTATCCCTTGATTTGATTCGTTTTCGTACCCTAAATCGCGAACTGAAGAATGCAGAAACTTAAATTCGTACGCTTCTTACGAACTTAAAGTTCGTTTGAACTCTAAATTCGTTTGAACTCTAAATTCGTTTGAACTCTAAGTTCGTTTGAACTCTAAATTCGTTTGAACTCTAAGTTCGTAAGGAATTTCTAAGTTCGTAAGGCTTAACTGTGTACGAAACTTCTGCTCATCTTCGCACTTACTTCCTCACGAACTTTATCTTCGTAAGCTATTTTCGTAAGCTATTTTCGTAAGCTATCTTCGTAAGCTATCTTCGTTGCTTATGTTCGTAAGCTATCTTCGTAAGTTACTTACGAAGATAGTTAACTACTTACGAATTTATTTTTATTACGAAGATAATTAACTTCTTACGAAGTTAATAACTTCTTACGAAGATAATCACTACTTACGAAGTTAATCACTACTTACGAAGTTAATCACTACTTACGAAGTTAATCCTTATTACGAACTTAACTATCTTCGTACCATGCTTATTTTTCATGGATTACTGATTAACTTAGTTGATTATCAAGTTCGTGCTTATGTTTTACCTTAAAGTTTAAATGGAAAAAATGACCCTTATTTTCGGAAAATAATTTTTTCTGAGGCGTTTTTACCACAGCACTTTAAGGGAAATAAAAAATTTCCAAGCTGACCTGGCAGCTCGACCCCAGCCAGGGGCTCTGCCCCTTGGACCCCGCCAGGGGCTGCCGCCCCTTGGACCCCGCTTTCCAGGGGCGCTGCCCCCCGGACCCCCGTAATGTGTGGGGGCTTCGCACTAATGTACATGGTTTCATCATTTGCGCCCAAAGGTCAAATGTGATTCTCATGTTGCGCTCTTTTCTCTTTGCATAATTAACACTTAGTATATTAATTCTGCCCAAAGGTGATTTAATATGTTTTGTGTAGCAAAGGGATTCTTTTCATGCCTAAAATACACGATTCTTAATTTTGTGCCCAAAGGTCAAAAGATAAGCGTTGTGTTGCATGACCTAATGCTCATGTTTGCTTAGATCTTAGTTACTTCTGCCCAAAGGTGATGTAACATCTAAGTAGAGCCTTACTTTAGCTTATTGTTTTGGTGTTTACAATAGGCTTACTTATCACTAGCTTCATTAGTATAATGGTCTTAGTCTCATTACTTTTTGAAATCTAATTATGTTGCTATAAGGAACATTATTATTAGCCCTTAGTTAGTTTTAGGCATTACTTTAGTTCCCTTACTTTTATAGACATTACTTAGTTTGCCTTATATAGCTAATCATGTCACTATAATTTCATTACTATTAAGCCTACTTATTTTAGGCACTTACTATTATAATCTTCTATTGCTTGTATCATAAATTAATATCCTCCTTATTTCCACTGAAGTACCTAACTTAGGCATTGAGCCACTTACTGATGCAAACTTTGCTTTATGAAAGGATTAATTACCTCTAATTCTGTAGATGATAGACCTTGACTATGTCATTCACCATAATGAACCCACTGCTTTACTGCTAACTCTTCCGCAGCTCAGAAAGCGAATTTTTTAATAAAGTGGGATAGGGCGAATCACTTGTCAATAATGATGGTCATAAACTTCATCAATCATAGTTTCCGAGGGAATGTATAAGGCGTTTGCAAGTAGCTTAAATACAAAGGAAATAGCAGTGCTTGTGAACACATAATGTAAATGACTAACATGACTCATAAGCTTAAGAGTCCAAAAAATGGAAGTCTATGACAATTTTCTTTTGCATTTTAATGACCTCATTGCTTGCTCATTTCGACTCCTTCAAAATTAATTTTAGCGCTATGAAGGATAAATGGTTGATGAGTGAACTAATAGCAATGTGTGTGCAAGAAAATGGTCGCCTTAAGTTGGGCCAACCTTAAGTTGTTCATCTTAGTACCACTGCTAATTCCATTAAGAGGAAAGATAAAAACAGTAATAAAAACTGCAAATAAAGTTCAAAGGCTAATCATGGTGCTACTACCTCTAGCATTAAGTCCTTGACAAGCAATCCTAACTGCAAATTATGATTGTGCCTAGATTGCCCTAAAATCAAGGAGTAGCTAGCTAAGAAAGGTAACTTAATTTTGTAATATTTGATTCTTTTATGTTTGATGTACTTATCAATACATGTGTGAGTGATTCTAGTTTTATACAAGGATTCCATGCAATCTAGAAACTATCAAATGACCAGAGAAAGCCTAGAGTTGGAAGGGTTGATCTCTTATATGTCGAAACCATGGAGACTTATGATTTACATATAAACAATGGAAAGTGTATTAGACTAGTAGATACCTTATGTGTATCGAGAATTTCTCGAAACCTTGTATCTGTTTTTTTTGGTCTAAGACCTTGAAGGTTATGTAATAATTCATGGTTATGACGAGATTGCCATTACTCATAATAATGCATTACGTGGTCCTAGTTTCTTGAATGGAATGTTGTATAAGTTAGAACTAGATCATAATTTCTCACAGTCTTTGTTGTCTCCTGATATTGATGACATAACTAAAACAAAGACAAAATCACCTAAATAATTAGAGAATTCCTCCATAATGTGGCATAAATATCTTAGCCACATATCACGAGTTCGCGTGATACGACTCATAAAGGATGAAATATTACATTCTCTTGACTTTAGTGATTTTGAAACATGTATTTACTGCCTCTAAGGTGAGATGGCTAAAGGAATAAGAAAGGAGCTACTAAAAGTTCCAACTTGTTGGAAATAATTCACTCTGACGTTAAGTGGCCCCTATCCCGCATTCATTTCAGGACATGCATCATTTATTACATTCATTAACGATTATTCACGTTATATGCACCTAAATCTGATCTGAACCCTTAGAGACTTTTATTGATCTTAAACCTTTGGTTTAAAACAAACTTGATCGTAAAAAAAATAAAAGTTGTGAGATCAGATAAAGAAGGTAAGTATTATGGTAGACATACTGATATTGGTGAAGCTCATGGTCTTTTTCCATAACTTTTTAAAGGAACAAGACATAAGTAACCAATACACCATGTCAGGTTCTCCTCAACAAAATGTTATGTTGCTAAAAGGAGAAATAGAACCTTAATGAACATGGTGAAGAGTATGCCTTTTCAACACTAACTTACCAACTTTCCTTTGGACTAAGGCCTTAAAACAGCTTTTCATATACTCAATATAAGTTCCATTAGAATCTGTCCCTAACAGTCCTGGACAGAAAGGAATCTGAGTCTAAAATATATGAAAGTATGAGGCTGTCATGCCGAAGCATAAGTCTGTAACCCTAACTTAAAGAAACTGGATCCTAAATCCCTTACATGTTTCTTTATCGGTTATTAGTTTTACTGTCTTTTCTACACTACTAGCATTATTGACACGCATCATGCCACGTTTCTCGAAGACTAAGAGATCAGTGGGAGCACGACAAATCATAACTTAAGATTTGCTATAAGTACAAGAAGCGGGGGGAACCACTCGTCGGTTCGGTTATTATTACTCCTCCGATAACTCCTCTTGTACTCAACGCTGCTCCTAAAATCACTGATCCACCTTCTCCAAATCAGAATCCTAATCCTCCTAATTATGATACTACTAATGATAAAGCATCTTATTAAATAATGCTAAAGCAAAGCATCTTACTATTAATGCTATTAATGCTAAAGCATCTTCCTTACTCAACCTGAAAATCAACTCAGGAGATCATCTAGGTCACGCAAGGCCATAACTTTTGATGATTTCATAACTTATTTAACTGAAGTTGAGGACATTGGAAAGCTTACTGATCCTACCTCTTATTAATAAGCCATTATTAGCGATCAGGCCACATAGTGGAATGAAGCTGTAATTTGAAAGCTCAATTCCATATAGCATAATGACGTTTGGGACTTGGTTGAATTTCTTGAAGAATCCAAACCTATAAGTTGTAAATGGATCTTCAAAACCAAATTAGACCCGAAAGGAAACGTCAAACGCTATAAGGCCATAACTAGTTGCGAAAGGGTTTTACTCAAAAGGAAGGAATCGATTATCAAGAGACCTTATCTCCTGTCTCATAAAGATTCCTTAAGGATTGTCATGACATTAGTAGCTCATTATGATTTAGAGTTACATCAGATGGATGTCAAAACCACTTTCCTGAATGGAAACTTGCAATAACGTATACATGTGAACCTATAATTCCAGAAGGTAAATGGCACATGGTCTGCAAGTTGAATAAGTCCATATACGGGTTGAAGCAAGCATCACTTAAAATGGTACTTAAGTTTAATAAAGTCATAAAAGGACAAGACTTCCTAAAGAATCAAGTGGATCTTTGCACCTATCTCAAGATCAGTGGGAGTAAATTTACAATCCTTGTTTTACACATGGATGATATTCTTGCAAGTAACAACTTGGATATGTTGCATGAGTCGAAGCGTTTACTTTTCGCAGAATGTCGACATAAAAGATCTCCGTGATGCCTCTTATGTTATAGGTATCGAAATACATCGAGATAGGCGTAATGATGTTCTGGTTCTTTCTCAAAAGACTTATATTGAACACATCTTAGAACGCCATAACATGCAGCACTACACGCCCACTATAACTCTAGTAGTAAAAGGAGACGTATGTGATTGTTTCCAAAGTCCAATCATTGAGATAAAATAGGAGCAAATGAGGATGATACCTTACTTATAAGTAGTTGGGAGCATTATGTACGCTCAGGTCTGTACTCATCTAGATATCGCTTATATCGCCGGTATGCTTGGGAGTTACTTATCTAATCCCGAATTAGCACACTGGAAAGCGGCTAAAAGGTTTTACGATATCTGCTAAAGACCAAAGACTACACATTAACTTATAGAAGAGGTGACAACTTAGAAGTAGTAGGATGTTTTAATTCCAATAAGAAATCTACTTCTGAATGTATATATTTATGGTTAGTTGGCAAACCTATCTTTTGACGGAGTCATAAGTAGAAACTGACTGCAACGTCTACCATGATGTCTGAACGTTCATAATTTCATGTCATGGGATGTTGTTAAAGAACTTAGTCAGTGGACTCGAAAATCGTCAACTTTATTTATAGACCATTGAAGCTTTACTGTGATAACTCAGCTACCGTAACTTGCTTGAACAGTAAACAGTTCAACTGGCGCTGAGATGTATCTTGATACAAAGTTTCTGTTTGTATGTAAACAGATTGAGGAAAATGTTCTTTGTATTGAGTACATAAGTACACATAAGATGCTACTGGATCCAATGACCGAAGGTCTTCCTCCTAAAAAATCTTCGTAGGATACGTATCGAAGATGAGGCTTACTAAAGGACCTATTATGATAGCATGTTGTACTTGTTGGTCATTATTATTATTATGTTAATGAAAATTTTCTTCCTTATTCAGATTTTGTTTGTCTATTAGTTACACTTCGAGCTCATAACAGTGTAAAGACATTATGCAACAAAATTTGTCTTAGTCAATTGATCATTGCTTATTAGTTTTAAATTTGAGTCATAGTTTGACTAGTGGGGGTCCTGAGTTGATGTTCTTCTCTACGACTGTACTTATTGGCTATGATTTCGGTTTAAAACAAAAATGAGTATTATCCCGGCCGGACTTATTAAATACTCATAGATAAATGATCGCTCGGTCAAGTGGGAGAATGTTGGAACCACGTTAGTGTGACCGTCACTAATCATCTATCCTTCCTGATATGATAATTGACGATAACTGAAATCCCTATGTCTAGTAATATTCGATGGACGTATTTACTCTTAAAGACGTATTATAGGGTTTCCCATTAGGTGATTGGACTTAAGAGGACTAATGAGGCACGAATTAAACACCAGAGGGACTAAATGTGAAAATACTCTCCTTATATAAATAGAGAGTAATTAACCTAATTTTAGGTTAATCACTGATAATTTCACAGCCTCCCTAAAACCAAATTCGTCCATCATCCTCTGATGAATTCCTTAATCATGAATTCATCAATCCATCCTAAATCAATCATCTTGTTATGGGAACCCGAAATCAATAGCAATCATGCTTTATGCTGTTACAGGTTCCACAGGACGATCTGGATTCCCTGGTACGTGTTTATTACGAATTGAATCATGTTTTATTCCAACATATCATCTACTAAACCTTTACATGGTAATGCATTTCCGTCACTTGAATCTTTGGAAGTTGAAAATATGGAAAGTCTTGAGATATGGTCGACCAGCACTGGTGATGATGTTGAGTCTCCTCAATTGTTTCCCAGTCTTCGTGCGATTTCATTTAGAAGGTGTCTGAAACTTGGTAAGGTATCATTTGGATTGATACCATCACTTAAGGATTTAACTGTTAAAGGATGTCCAGGGAAAGTGTTGAGAGACTTGGTTGGTGTGTCTTCATCAATCCGCAGATTGGAGTTGGGTGCAATTGAAGGGCTGACTCAACTGGACAAAGAAGTGTTAAAACATCTTGGAGCAGTTCAAGCTCTACAAATCCAGGGTTGTCATGAATTAAGATGCCCGTGGGAATTAGAATTGGAAGCATGCACATTTTTTCGGAGTTTACAAGAGTTGTATGTATATAACTGTCCAAAGCTGGAATCAATTAAAGGAGAGAAAGAAGGGGTAAATATCATGGGATCTCTTAGAAAAGTGATTCTTCATAGTTGTGATGCACTGGAGAGTTACTACTGTCCGTCTAGTGTGGAGACGTTGAGAAGGGGGTCGAAAGCTTTCAAGGACCTGGCAAAAGAAAGACTTGCTGTTTTGATCATTGACTTTCATTAATGGAAAGTGTTTGCCGTTGTCATTGTAGCATATCGTGATCTATATTGTTGTAAATTTTTTAATAAATTTTTTTCAATTGCATAGTTTAGTTGATGGTACATATTTGGTTTTACCATCCAGTATAATTGTGATTAGTATGACATAGACATATCACTTTCTCTTACACCAGCACCGGATATATGGCTAAAAATACCCTGAAACCATTTAAAATACTGTAAAACCACCAAGACTATTCACCAATATTGCCAGAGGTTTAGTGACAAAAAAGCATTCCTATGGTTCTACCTAATATAATGGCACAATAATATCAAGTACATTACTGGTTACCTTTTGCAGTTCCATAAATATTTTATTGTCCAATAACCATAAGTCCATAACCTATATGATAGCCATCAAATATATTTTGAACAGTTAGAAATTAAGACAAGAATGTCTAATAACAATTAACAAATGATCATATATCATAACATATATGATATCCATCAAATGATCAATATCAGTACAATCAAGAAATATCAATGTCAAAAGCATCAACTAAATAAAAAAAAAGAAGTTCCAAACTTCTCATATTCTCATATGTTAGAAGATTTCCTGAAATGAAAAAAGAAAAGAAAAGAAGCTTATATATGTATATTTTGAAACAAAGTTACCTCTTGCTTTAAAGATCATCCACAAAGCAAAAATGTTATATCCAAACCTTTACAAAGAGATACATACTCTCTCATACCACCCTTTCTTTCTTTCCTATTTCACAACAAAGAAGAAAAAAGAACTAAAAACATGATTGTGTAAGGGAGAGGAGTGGAGGTGGTGTGTTTTAACTTAAGATTGTTCTTTCCAGCCACTTTCAGCTTCAGCTCCTTCCTATCACCACCGGAGAAGAACAATGCTATATTCCTCGTTATGATCAACCCGTCTAGACTATCTCTAACTGTTTTGTGACTGTCACGAATACTCCTTGGAACCCCTTGCCATTTTAGTTTTCTGCCATTTGCACCAACCTCGAGACTGTAGCTGAAAACGATACGGCTCAAATGAGTTGAACTGGTTCAACTGGTCAAAAGTAGTGTATTTAAATGCTTAATATGTATTAAATCATTTTATGTAATAGTTCATATTATTATTATAACACCAATACACCATAGTTTTTGTCATCAATTATTTACAAAATAAAAGAACTTGAAAAAAAATGTGTATACCCTCAGACTCAACCAGACCTAACCCACACATATATATGACCTGTTACGACCCAAATCCATCATTCTGACCCCCACTACCTAACCCACACATATATATGACCCGTTACGACCCAAATCCATCATCCTGACCCCAAATACGCAACCCACATTTTGCTGCCTCTACTCACAGTTAAGCCAATTCCCGTTTTTTATTAACCGTGAAGGGGTGTTTGGATCATAGTCACAATTTGGTAGAGAAAAAACAGTGTGCCTAATCAAGTTTATGAATTGTTCCAAGCCTCTCTGGTACACGATTTGGGTTCCGTAAAATCAAGTTCCAAAGATGTTTGGTTCGACATTTTTTTTTTTTACAAGTGAATTTTACCTCAGACGTGTATGATGTGTGCTAATCGCACAACGAAAGGGTCCCGCACTAAGCGGATCTTAAATAGCCTTTCTCACCATACCACCTCCTTAATTGGAAAATACCGTCGAGGAGAACCTACCAAGGTTCGACATATTTATGTGAAGAAATCGGAGTTTAATTGTGGAAGTTTGACGGTCACCAAATACTACAAAAACTTTAAATATAAAGAGTATTTACCAGATTCTTTATATAAAAACTTTGCAATACTAACACCCTAATGACATTTAATGTAATAAGTAACTAATTCGATTCTTTGAACATGCACGTGAGTGTGAACAAACTAGATAATGTAGTTTGAAAAGTATAGAAAACTAACATAACTAATATTATCATTTATTAGTGTGAACAGACTAGATAATGTAGTTTGAAAATTGATTAAATATTGCATATTGTGTGTTCTAATGAGTTATGTTTTGGTAATATTTGTTGTGCTGGCGTGTCGTTGGAATTATTTGAAGTTGTCAATGCACTAATCTCATGCTAATATTTTTATTTTGTTTCTATTATAGCTTGGAAAGGTTTTAATCTCTTATGAGATATGGAGCAAGTATGCCCTTGTCCAGATTTCTCGAGAAGTGCTTGATAGCTGTCTTCTCGTTGGTGATTTCCATTCATTTTTCAACTTCATTTAGGAGCTGCACATAGTATTCATGAATTGTTAGTATATCCGTGCTTGAAATTGAGTTTGTATCAGGTTGTTTATGTGTAAAAGAGAATCTTATTGTTTCTCCATTTATAAATTTTTATTGCAGTTAAATGAAGTGTCTTAATTTTGTAATAAGTGTTTGAACTGAAATTCAATTGTTATTGATGGCATGTGCATGGAGGTAAATATCTTCACACTTTTCTAGTGTGAATAATTAAGTCAGTTATGTTCATACTTAAAAATGTGAATAATTATAAGATATCTCCACACTTTTAAGTGTGAAGTATTTTAACAAATATATTCACACTTTCAAGTGTGATGAATTTTAGTAAAATATTCGCATGTTTAAATGTGAAGAATTATGACAATAAATTCACATTTTCAAGTGTGAAGAATTGTAACAATATATTCACACTTTTAAGTGTGAGAGATTGGTTTCATTTTGTAATACCTCTTTTTTTCACATCCATTTCAAGACATCCATTTCAAGTGTGAACTATATATTTTTAAACATTTTTAAATGTGAAAAACTATATCGAAAAGACGTGAACAATCCATCATTTTGTTGTTGTGAAACAATTATCTATACTACTTTATAAAAATTATTACACTCTCTCTCTTAACATTTTCAACACTCTCTCTCATAAAAATGTCCTCATGCGAAATTACCATTCTACCCTTAATAAATTAATTAATTCACTCTATTTTTTCATTAATTTAAACATCTCCACTTAAGATACCTATAATTTTTTTAATAAAATAATTTACAACTCATCAACTCCTAAAATAACTACACTACTCTTTTTACATTAATTATTTTTACAATATTAACCATACCTCCACCCGTCACGCCACCACCACTACTAACCACCGCCGCCAACACCACACCGCCGCTAACACCGCCGCTGCATTGCGCGGGTAAAATGCTAGTAAGATTAATGTTTAGATGGGTTAGTCGAGATATACCCCCTAGATGAACACAGATTTCGTAACAAAACCGAAACGAACACGAAAGGGTCTCGCACGAATGACAATCAAACTCCTACTGTTATCTCCTTATCGATACGGACGATCACCATGCTACTCTTCTCCCCTTACTGATATATATATCTTTTCTATATATGTATTATTATTATTATTTAGTGAAGGCCACGAATGTGCAGAGGTTGAGGCAGAGAATTGTGAGAGTGAATAACAAATAATTCGGGAGAAAGTGGTTTATATAAAGTCACGCATGATATAGCTGAAAGTCGGCCGAGTTTTGCGAGGTGATTGTTGATCACGTTTAGTTTTAGATTTTGAATTCAATACTTTTCTTATCTTTATCTTAATTCTCTGTAGTTTATCTATAACTTAACTCATTTAAGGGTATTATTTTCATAGTCCATAGCAAAGAAAAAGTATACATAATTTTATTATCTACCATGTAAGGTTATTATTATTATCTAAAAACTTGGGGTATTATAGTATAATATCTGCTGTGCACATTGTATGTTGCAGTGGTCATAAATTTGTTATGTTACATAACATGAAATGGTGGCAAAATTGGCTGGTTAGGTTGCGAGCCAAGACACTGTCATAGCTAATGTAGAAACGATGGAATGCTAGTTATTATGTGGTATATATGCTCTGCATGTACCGAAACATTTGTAGTTAAGGAAGATAGTTTTTTAAAGTATAACGCATACTTATATGTTTCAGATTGTCTGAATTTAATCGGTATATAATCTGCTGTCACATACTTTAACATGTATGTGATTTCTTGTTTTAATCCCTTTGGTCTCATGAAGAATGTATTGGTCAAAGACTGGTGTTGGTACACGTGGATTAATTGCTGGTACTGAAAGTATGTGTATGGCCCAGTGTTAATACCGCCAAACCAATTTGATACAACACACATCAAAGCTCGTCGTTGGGAATGCCGGGTTGTCCACGTACACTGCATACACACATCTGTGCATGCAGGCAGATAATGTAACCACCGGCTTTTGGTGATTTGGCAAAGCCCAGTATTCCAAACTTTTGCTCGAGACTGCAACAGCACCAGATAATTTGAATTATGCTGAAAAACATTATTGCTAACAACTGGTTGAGATTCTCTCGAAGCCTAATCGAGTACAATTTATATGTAGCCTTGGGATCACGGACATGATGACCAGTTTCTTCTATAATGATGTCACTGATCATTCGTTTACTGTTGGATAATACACGTACATGACGGAAGTCACATTTTGCACCTGCAAGTTAACAAAAAAGAAATCACTTTAGTAGTTTTGTTCATACCTTATCTAAAAATTTGTTCAAAATACTTTTGTTGATGTTCACGTATAAATGGTCCCAACTGGTCCAAGTATAAAAAGTTTGTTCAAAATATTGTAAAAAAAAAAGGAAAAGAAATCAATCTAGTGCATACCCTCGGCCTCAGCTATAAGGTTTGTTCAAAACATTGTAAAACATATGCTTATTGAACTGTTTACGTATATAAATGATTCAAACTGGTCACAAATATTTGAGAAAACCATTTTTTGAATCGAAGACACAATTTTAACAACACTCTTTAATGTGTGCATCGATCACATAATGTAGTGCCTATTCATCTTAAACCAAAAACTTAAATAGTAAGATGATATAACGTCTTTATTATGATCGACATTCGCATCCTTTCTGGGAATTCCAGACATGTTGTAGAACAGATGGAGGGCTTTAGCATCTTGTATGACATCCCATCGAGGGTGGCTACAAGGTGCAATTCCAAATCTGGTAAAAGACTGGTGTTGGTACAGCCAGTCTTCTACATGTGGCTGGATGGTATTGAAAGTATGTGTAATTGTGTATTACCCGGTGTTAGTAACACCAGATTTATCCAAACAAATTTGATGAAACATACATTAAAGCTCGTCACTGGGAATGTCGGGTTATCCACGATTACACATACACACATTTGTAACATCTGTGCATGGTAGAGTGGCAGACCATGTAACCACCGGCTTTTTATGATTTGGCAAGGCCCGGCATTCCTGACATTTGCTCGAGACTAAAAGAGCACCACGTAATTTGAGTTATGCTGAAAAACATTATTGCTAACAACTGGTTGAGATTCTCTCGAGTTAAAACTTCTCAAGTTGGCCATGTTGAACCAAGAAAAAAGCTTCAAATATGATTGTTGTATGCGCAATCTAATTCCACGAGGATTGGATAGATTGTCCATGTAGGTGTTCCCAAACATATACTTTAAAAACAGGAGTCCTAATACACTGTAATTTCTTGAAAAATATGAACCCAAAATAATGTTTGTTAACATCCAAAAACAACCTTTATAAAATGAAATTAACCACTATGAATCCAGATAGTTTACGCGATATATATATTTTACAGTCTAATTATGATCTCATATGATTTGGATAAATCTAATTCTAAGGCAAATGAGCAACTTGAAGCGATGCTTAATTAGACTTATCAACTTAATTAATAAGTAACAGATAAAATTTAAACATATATGTGCTTTTAATATTGTGCATATGCTAATACTTGATGAGAGGAAACTTCATTTCAACTTCAAGAAACACTTACAGAAACAAATAATAACTAAACCCAAAAAAATTTAGGTTTCACTTTGATTGTATGAATCGACTTCTCTTCCTTCTTAGGAATAGTAATTTTCAAGACCTCACTCTCCATGTCCACTTTGATATCCGAGACAATACAATCTCGTAAATGAAGCCTAATCGAGTACATTTTACTTTTAGCCTTGGGATCAGGGCCAACTTTTTCTACAATGATCCGTGTGATCATTCGTTTATTGTTGGATAATACACGTACATGCCGGAAGATGTCACTTGTTGATCCTGCATGTTAATACAAAATAGAAACATGATTTTCATCAAAACTTGCCACAAATATTTGAAAAAACCATATTTTGAATAGAAACAAGCATTTTTATCAAAACTTTATGGTGTATGCATCGACCACATAAAACGAAGATGTAAAATAATAGATATAATACCTTGAACGTCTTTATGATCAAGATTCACATCCTTTCTGAGAGATCCAGACATGTTGTAGAGCAGATGGAAAGCTTTAGCATCTTGTATGACATCCCATCGAGGGTGTCTACAAGGTTCATATCCTAATGAAACCGACTCTGCAGCTTTGTGCCAGCGATCCATCAAGTTTAGGAGGCGGGCCAAATTCCTAGTTGCCGAAACTCTATGACACAACTCATCTGTAATATTCATCACATAAGAAAAAACCAACAATTCTCATGATCAATTAATAATTGAATAAAAGCTAACCAACAAATACATACGTATATATTCGATCTATTTTGGGGGGTTCCATTAGGAATCCGATCGTGTGGTCGATTTAATTGTCTACAGTTTACAATGTGATGTGTACTATCAAATAATTAATAAATGGAAAATGATTAATCAACCTAACTCATATGCCTAAAGATCAACCTAAAACCTTAAGAATTTGACATGTAGATTCCACTAATTTTCTTTCCTAATCTTGCCCCATGATTTTTCCACATGCCATCATCTTAATATTAGACATATCTTTAGGCACACCAATTAGGTTGATTTATCATTATCCTTAATAAATATCATAATCGATCTATGGACGTACTACACCCTAAAGACATGTTCAATTGCTCTTAAACTAAAACCTAATATGTATATATATATAGGCATATAGCCCACATACGGATATGGTTTTGGGTAGCCCCAGCAATCCATACCCGAACCTATTAAATTGGGTCTAATTGGGTAATTTATTTTGTTTATTGGGTATTATTGGTCTTTAACAAAAGGATACAAGCGGGTCTTGTTTTCAACCCCTAAAACTTACTAATGTATTTATGCGGGTCTTCGAAGATATGAGTGATCACTCATATTCCTGAGACTTCCTGTACACACTGCTGCTACAATGCAGTTCACCTACCCACCCTCCCTCAATTTGGATGAATGAAGCTGAACTTTAATGGATGTTCTATCAATTAATTAAGGTGAACTATAATATAACTCCATAATTAAATCTTCTCTTCCATTTAATTATTCTTTTCAATTTCGATCACATTCACTAAATTATTATTATTTTAGTGTATTTTATGATTTAAAACCATCAGTTTATTTAGTATTAATATTATTTATTTATTTTATTATTAGAGTGATCGACACGAATCGTCCTTGTGGTTTACCCAAAAAGTCTGATTTCGTCCTTTAAGTTTAAAACTGTCTGATATCATCCTTTATAGCTGGAAAATGATCACGTTTCATCCTTTACGAAAACGGACGTTAACTCGAATCCGTTAACCCCTCACGTGCATTCCACGTGAGGGTACTTAGGTCATTTCCTACCTTAAAGGACGAAATCAGACTTTTTTGGCAAACCACAAGGACGATTCTGTGTCGATCACTCCAAAATCAAACCTTTTTCAGATCAAACTAACACAATATAAAAACTCATCAACCCATATCTTTCTCCCCACTACCAATGTCAGATATCGAAGAAGTGAAAATGGGTGTGTTTTGTCGGTTTTTGAATCTGGCCGAATTCAAAAGAGGCACAAAAGAGACTCTCGGTTCTTCTTTCTCGATCTATGTAATTGTATAACAAAATCATTTGGTTTTTTTGAAAGTTTGCAAATGGATGCTTTTGGTGGGTATTGTGTTAAACCGAAAATAATGAAAGAAAAGAGAGATTTTAGGTTTTTGGTGATGGGATGGTGATGTTGGAGAGCAATGTCGTGGTGGTGCCCTAGTGCTGGCACATGAGCGGCAGCTTGGCGACTGTCCTTGGTTGGCCGGAAACCAGAAAATGAAGGATAGGGAGGTTAGGGTTTCTAGAGAAAGAGAGAGAGAGAGAGAGAGAGAGAGAGAGAGAGAGAGAGAGAGAGAGAGAGAAGAGAGAGAGAGAAAGAGAGAGAGAGAGAAAGAGAGTGTGTGAAAAGAGCGACGGTTGAAAGAGATGTGTGAAGGTAAGATGTTGCTGGTGATGTTTTCCGGTGAATGGGGGGCTGCCACGATGGCGGCAGTAGGTATTGGGCGGTGGTGCTTGTGTTGTTTAGTTGGTTTTTGAGATATACAAAGTGATGGGGGTGTTTGGGGTTTGAAATGGTGAAATGGATATGGTGGCCATGATTTCCCGATGAGTTTGTGGCCGGATTTGGAGGGAGAGAGAGAAAGAAAGTAGTTATATACTTATAGAGTGATCGACACAAATCGTCCTTGTGGTTTGCCCAAAAAGTCTGATTCTGTCCTTTAAGATAGTAAATGACCTAAGTACCCTCACGTGGAATGCACGTGAGGGGGTTAACGGATTCGAGTTAACGTCCGTTTTTTAAAAGGATGAAACGTGATCATTTTTCATCTATAAAGGATGATATCAGACAGTTTTAAACTTAAAGGACGAAATCAGACTTTTTGGGTAAACCACAAGTACGATTCGTGTCGATTACTCTATTAGTCTATTATATATATAATTGGAGTTACACAATTATATGGTTTGTTGAGATATGTAGCTCACATGTGTGTGAGACAAGTGTTGTAAAAATTCACGTGTTATAAAATTCCAACATGTATTTATGCTCCAAACTAGATAACACGTCTAATTCGAGTCATAAAAGTAATTCTTGTAGGATCACAATAACCAATAGGCACCATCAAACTTAGGTATAGAACATTTCTTAATGAAAAATGATATATTTTTTTAAAAATCTTTCTACTAATCCTCTTAATATATACCATATTCTTAGTCAGCAACATATTCATTAAAAGCACTATTGCAAAAGTAGTACTCAGTACTCGCAAAAGTGACCCGAGTCAATCGATTACTCCGAGTACTCCCCGTCTTGTCCGTTTTGACCCCCCGAGTACTCCATAGGCCCGAGTACTCCCAACTCCCTAGTCGACCAACCTAGCTAGGAGCGCCTAACGACTTCAATTGCACAAAAAGGTATCTAAGTTTGTTGATTCAAATATTCGGATATTAAAATCTATTATCAAAAAATTTAAAAATTCGACTTTATTGATTTTAAGTTTTATATTTCCAATTTTATTTTTCGGTGACGGATTATTTATTCATGTTGTGTTGGTGCTTAAAAAAAGCGGTAATTACCGATGATTTTTAAAGTCGAATATCTAATATTTCAGATTATGAATTTCAATAGTCGGATATCTTAAGTTTTCAATTAACTCCTAGTGGTTCCTCCGTGTATGAAAACTTAACGGAACCGCGGTTAGAAAATGTCAAAAAAAAGTTTATGTTTTGAAAAGTTGAATACCTTTTATTGATAAAAAAAAGTTGAATACTTTAAATTTAAAAATCAATAAACTTGGATACTTTTTTGTGCAATTTGCCCTTATAAAAAAAAATGACAAGTTTATTCTTAACATTCATTTATAACTTTGTCCTTTACCATTATGATTGATAAAAAAGTTATTGAATAAAAAGGTAAATTACCACTCAAAGATGCATGTAAAAAATAAATTTGTCAATTTTTTTAAAGAAGCAAGGTTGAATCAGTGGTAAATATCTTGGTCTCTGGAGACACAGGTCATGGGTTCGATACTCGATACGAAACTAAAATATATGGACGCTTGTGTTTTATTTTGTTGAAATCTTTGGCGGGTAATAACCGTAATATTTTGAACTTAGAAATTTGGAGAAAGCATTATTGTCTGAAATAGAAAAACAGGGTACCAGTGTTGGGTCTGAAGCAAAAACAAGAAACGAAACTAAAATATATGGACGGACGGCACAATCTTAATTTCCTAACAACACTGTTTCTAACTACCTGGTTATATACTAACTAGATAAATGCTTGCGCAATACGGCTGCGACTAGTGATGGTGACGGCGATGGCAGCGGCGGTAACGGCTAGTGGTGGCGGCGGTAACGGCGGTGACGTGAGGGTAGTGTGTGGTTATTAATGTAAAAGTGATCGATGTAAAAAGGAGTGCAGTAATTTTAAGAGTTAGGGAATGTATATTGTAAATAATTTTTAAGGGAACCTTAGATATTGCCACTCTCACATGCCGGGGATTAAGTGTGTGCATTCAATAAACTTCGGGAGACAAAATTGAAAAAATTTTCTTAACAAATCTGCATTAAGGATCAATATTTCTATAGATATATTAGGTCGAGATATTTTAATTAATGAATAATTGGGGTTATCAAGTTTTTTTTTTGACGATGAGGTAAATGGTTTATAAGGGACAAGCGTATAGTGCCCAAAAGCATTTTTTAGCAAATTTTGTCAAGATCTATCAACCAATAGGTGACGTGGCCTCCAAAACACAAACCAATTTTAGCAAATTTTGGCCAAATAGTAGGGTGTGGACGTGTGGTGCCAATTCGCAAAATTGGCAAATACACAAAAATCAAAAAACATAATGGTAACTTTACATGTTCTTAACGGTTATGTACATCGGCTGAATGGTTCTGATTTTGGCAAATTATGATGAAGCCAAAAGGTGCCAAACATTAGGGGGTAAGGAACCAATTGATCCAAAAAGTGCTAATGCTTTTTGTCGATGTAATTAACTGATTACACCCTTGCCCCTAAAGTACTTGCCCCTAAAGTAGTATAGATATAGATATAGATTAAACGACATAATGTTTCTTTTATTTACAATTTTAAACTAATGAGACATATCATTCGACTTTTGCTATCATGCAATAAACAGATGATTGGCTTAATTTAACAAGCAATAAAAATTTTGTTTTGCATATATTATTAGGATTTTATAGTTCTTACATATAATTAATTTTACATTTATATATAGTGTGTGTGTTACTAAGAGTTTGGACAAACCCCAAAAACTCAGTCATGCAGCAACACACAACTTACAACCAAACATACTACCAGATTCTCACAATTAGCATCCTGCATTTCACTCCACACTAGCCAGCAGTCTAACTATATATTCACCCATAAGCATCTACCCCAAACACTGCCACACCCTTACTCATTTACAATCCTTGGTACATTTGCAGTCCTTCGCACCCTAAGACGCATTATTTTTACTTATACTTTCACCCAATACTTCTTCAGTCCTGCATTCTTGACTAAACATCCTCTTAATTGTTTCTTTCTTGCCAAATAAAATAGACACTTGTTCCTAAAATCAACTTCAATTATTAGTGCAGTTTGAGACCATAGTAGTGATTACGTCTTTCCAATCATATATAGCTCACCCTTCTCGCATAACTGTTTTTGTGCATCATCTCCCAGACTTTCTTATGAGAGTCAATACTGTGACAACTCGTAATTAATTAACATCGGGTTAGTCTTAATCTCAATTAGACAGTCATTAGACGTGAAAATTATTAGACTTTTGGACTTTTGACTTAGTCAAGTTAGACGTATCTTGATGACGTAGACTATTAGCTATCTAACGAATGCCGAGTCTTAAATATAACTTTAAATAAATATTTAAAGGTTATGTCTTGTACAAAATAAATAGACTGTAGTTTGTCGAAGTTTTATTGACTTATCTTAACTAAAATGACACGAGGGAAAATACATTTACTTTAAATTATAACCTTTTAGTCATACGGTATTTAATCGTAAGCATTTTACCAAACTAAGGGTATTAATATACCAAGATAGCCACATGGGCCGCTCCTTTTTGTTTGTGGCAGGAAAATGACCACCAAAGCAGCCCCCCCTTTCTTCCTTTTTGCCTCGATCGAACACACCCACAAGACACACACATACAAAAACACTCTATTTTCTAAATTGATTTGGCAAGGAGGAATCAAAAGGGAGATTAAAAGAAAGGGGTTTTATAACTATAATAATTAGGGTTTATCATCATCATCTTCACCATCTTCATCATTTTCCTTCAAGAACATCAAAAAGTGGTAAGTAAACTTTTTCTATAAACTTTTGATTTGATTAAATTCCATTTCAAGTTTGATTTCAGTTTTGTTAATCGAATTAGATAGACTTGGAAGTGAAATGAGTTTTGGCTTATGAAGTGAGATTGATTGTTATAAAAACTAGTCTTTGAAATTTAAAAGAATTGGAATTGTGAAATGGTAAGCGTAAGGGATAGTTGTTCAGGTCTTTTGGACATGTTTATAGTCATTGAAATGAAAGGGTTTGAATAGGAAACGATTTGGTTACGGCAAATGGTCAAAAACTGCACTTTTTACTCGTACAGGCCCAGAATCGCGCCGCGATCCCTCCAGGTCGCGCCGCGATGTAGTTCAAATGTAGTCTCGCGCCGCGAAGTAGTGTAATTTGTCAATCGCGCCGCGATATTTTTGTCTGTTTGACATTTTCAGATTTTTGACGACTTAAATCTTGAACTTCGTTTATACGAATTGGTACTTTAGACTACCTTATAATGACAATGTCAATGACATTAGAAATTTAAGTCAAATATAATGGACGTTTAAATCACATTCTTGGTCGTGGCATTCTAGGGTTGATAGCTAAGTAGTTGTACGTAGGATACTTGTCGTCGTGAGATTTGATCCTCACCATTGGTACTCATATCCTAGGTTTTGGATAGACGTGGAGACTAGACTTGCTCATTCTCAAGTTTGCTCGCTCTTTTAGCTCTTTGATCGCTAAGGTGAGTTTATGGCGCCCTTTTTCCTTTTACTTTGGGCCTGAAAAGCATGTACTGTATACACGACTACTTTATAAATGATTTGTCTTTGTCTATGCCATGAGATTTAGTAAATTAAATCATTTGTCTTATGTCTTGCCATGTTGACGGCTGTCTGAAAATGTGTATACATGTGTTATGAAATATTGAACTAAATGACTTTGACTTGCCATGTTGTCGACTGACTAAATTGTTCTTTGTGTTTGACGAACTAAAATGTTGCCCCTATGTAGTTATTACCATTATGAGATCCTAATGGTTGTCTTGTCAGATTTAGTGCCTGACTGTCTTGGTTCTGGTCCGCACCCCATTATAGACGGGAGACCTGTGCGAGGGAAATTAGTCTTATTGTCGGACCTTGCTCCCGACTGTCTTGTCTTACTAACTACATGTCATTGTGTGCTCCCAATGACGACTGGTCTTTTAGTCAAACACACTGTAAACTCACCAACTATTTCGATAGTTGATCCTCTCAAATTTCATGCTTTTCAGGTAACCAACAGTAAGTCTTGGATCATCTATGGCATTATAGGGCCATTCTTTTGACATTGGACGTACAATTAGCATCAGACATTTGAGGACTCTCATGTTATTAGCTTTAATTGTATTAGACTGTCCAATTTATTGAACTCGTATTCAGTGGGCCCAGTTCCAAATGAGGATGACTTGTATCCGTATTTTGGGGTCCACATTTGAACGATTGTACTTGTATTGAACATGTATTATTCATGTTCAACCATCTCTGTCACCGGTAGCTCCATATCAGAGGAGGACTACCGAGGGAGCTCATTTGCCTTATGCTCCTCGAGACCCTAATGCTCCTGGTCCTTCTACACCGGTTCAGGACAACCATGTGTTTGGTCCCTCTTTTCTTCTGGGCGATCCGTATGTTGCGTACTGTCACATCCATTTGACTTGTACTGTCTCATCCATTAGACTTATATGGATTCTTTGACTATCCTTTCAGACTTGTCATGTCGGACGGAGCTAGCTCTTATGCTGTTGTTCCTGGTACTCCTCAAGTTCTAGTTGTAGCAAACTTCATTCCTCGTGTTCCCCACTCTTCTGAAGAGGAACAATTTGAGGCTTCGGGCAATGAGTCTCGCCCCATCAATCTGGTGTCAACATCCAGTGAATCTGGAAATGAACATGTATTTATTCATGTTCAACCATCTCTGTCACCGGTAGCTCCATATCAGAGGAGGACTACCGAGGGAGCTCATTTGCCTTATGCTCCTCGAGACCCTAATGCTCCTGGTCCTTCTACACCGGTTCAGGACAACCATGTGTTTGGTCCCTCTTTTCTTCTGGGCGATCCGTATGTTGCGTACTGTCACATCCATTTGACTTGTACTGTCTCATCCATTAGACTTATATGGATTCTTTGACTATCCTTTCAGACTTGTCATGTCGGACGGAGCTAGCTCTTATGCTGTTGTTCCTGGTACTCCTCAAGTTCTAGTTGTAGCAAACTTCATTCCTCGTGTTCCCCACTCTTCTGAAGAGGAACAATTTGAGGCTTCGGGCAATGAGTCTCGCCCCATCAATCTGGTGTCAACATCCAGTGAATCTGGAAATGAACATGTATTTATTCATGTTCAACCATCTCTGTCACCGGTAGCTCCATATCAGAGGAGGACTACCGAGGGAGCTCATTTGCCTTATGCTCCTCGAGACCCTAATGCTCCTGGTCCTTCTACACCGGTTCAGGACAACCATGTGTTTGGTCCCTCTTTTCTTCTGGGCGATCCGTATGTTGCGTACTGTCACATCCATTTGACTTGTACTGTCTCATCCATTAGACTTATATGGATTCTTTGACTATCCTTTCAGACTTGTCATGTCGGACGGAGCTAGCTCTTATGCTGTTGTTCCTGGTACTCCTCAAGTTCTAGTTGTAGCAAACTTCATTCCTCGTGTTCCCCACTCTTCTGAAGAGGAACAATTTGAGGCTTCGGGCAATGAGTCTCGCCCCATCAATCTGGTGTCAACATCCAGTGAATCTGGAAATGAACATGTATTTATTCATGTTCAACCATCTCTGTCACCGGTAGCTCCATATCAGAGGAGGACTACCGAGGGAGCTCATTTGCCTTATGCTCCTCGAGACCCTAATGCTCCTGGTCCTTCTACACCGGTTCAGGACAACCATGTGTTTGGTCCCTCTTTTCTTCTGGGCGATCCGTATGTTGCGGGTCCCTCCAGAGTGCCTGTTTACAATCCCAATGCTGCTGAAGTGATGCCAGTTGCTGATGCAACTGATAGGTCGGAATATTATCTCCGACAAATGTCAAGGATGAAAAACTCTCTCATCCGTACTAGGGAGGCTATTGAGAATCAAGCCCAAACGTTGACTGGAGCTTATCTTCATGCTTCTGATGCTATGACTGTTGCTAAGGAGGGGAAGGAGACTGTTAGAACGTTGGTCTGCATGCTGTTGGTTTTGGTGACCTTGGTTGTGGCTTTGCTAGTTGTTGTTCTTTTCAAGATGTAATCTTGTAGTAGTTATGTATTGTAAGCCTAGAACTTATAACAACTCGTACTTTTGTACTTTGAGTTGTAGTCTATCTGTTGTGGATGTAGTTCCCACATTTGTTTAAGTCGTAATACTCTGACTATGTAGTCTATCGTTGTGGATTTAGTTCCCACATGTTTTGAATCGTACCTGTTAGACTATGTAAATTTTGGACCTCAATGAAATACGATCGTCTTTTGGCTTACATACTTGTTCAAAACTATGTCAATTGCTTATTCTTAACGCTAGAAAATATGATGTTCCATATTTCTTGTCTTGTCTAGTACATGAATTCATACAATTTTATAATTTATTATTTGCATGGTACTGTCATCTGTCTCGCAAAGCTACTTTCCGATTTACCTTTTAGGGAAATCTCTAAATGACATTTCTGTTCATGTCATAGACTTATGGCTCCCAAGACGCGAAGCAAAATCCAGAAAAAGGCTCCAAGTAAGAAAACTGCTCAAAAGAGAGTTACTCGATCAACTCCTAAACCCAATGAAGCTGAACAGGAAGAACCTGTGATCCAGCAAGAACCAGAAACTGCTGCTGCAAATGTGAACACTGGTCCTGGATCTACCCCACATGCTGGCGGGGAAAATAATATGGCAGCATTTGTGACACAACAGTTGTTGGCCGCCATGCCTACTTTAGTTGCTCAGATCACGGCGAGCATGAACGCCAATAATAATCATCATGCTGACAATAGTAACAATGTCAAACCTACGGCTGAACAAGTTATTCCTCGAGTTCATCTGCACGGGGGTGACTTTAAGACCTTCACTTATTGTAAGCCAAAGGAGTTCCATGGCACCGAAGGTCCTGTCGGACTAATCAATTGGCTAGAAAGCATAGAGGCAGTGCTTCATATCAGCCGTTGTGCCGAAGAGCACAAAGTGGAATATGCTGCCTCTCAATTTCAAAAGCACGCCTTGTCATGGTGGAACGAGCAGATAAGGACTCGTGGTCGAGAGCCAGCTAATAGCATACCTTGGTTGAACTTTAAAAGGATGTTGATGGAAAAGTACTGTCCTCGTGAGGAAGTACAGAAAATGGAAGGTGAATTCTGGAATCATAGTATGATTGGACTAGACAACGAGAAATACACAACTCGTTTTCATGAGTTGGCAAGACTAGTCCCTCGTATGGTAGATACGGAGGAGAAATTGATCGAAAGATACTGTTATGGCTTGTCACCTGATGTCCGAAGGTTGGTAGCCGCTTTTAATCCTTTGACTCTTCAAGCGGCAGTTAGTGCAACCAACCGGATGGTGATAGACTTGAAAAGAACCACTGGTTCTTCTGTTGGAAATGAGGCTGTCAAGAGAAGGAATGATCATGCCTCTAGTAGTGGATTTGGTGGTTGCTCAAGACGTCAAGAGGTACACTGGCATAGACCCCAAGTGTAATAGGTGTAACCTCCATCATAGGGGAAATTGCCCTACTTGTCACCGTTGTAAAAAGACGGGACATTTGATAAAATATTGTAAGGAGAAGGCACCCAATCAATGCTACGAGTGTGGGAGCGAAACCCATATGCGACCCGCTTGTCCACGACTCAATTTAAACCCGAACAACAATGCTACAGTTCCCATGAGGAACAATGCGGGGAACACTCAAGCTAGAAATCAAGGAGGACAAGGCAAAGGTCGAGTTTTCGCTTTGGATGCTGCTGATGCACGACGTGATCCCAACGTTGTGATAGGTACATTCATACTCAATAATCATTATGTCTTTGTGTTATTCGACTCTGGTGTTGATAAAAGCTTTATATCCTTAGAATTTAAGTCTCGATTTAATATAGTAGCTATCCCCATGAAAGAAACTTATATCGTCGAATATGCAAACGGTCAAAAGTATGTTGCTAGAGATCATTTGGTAGATTGCAATTTAACGTTGTCTGGTAAAACCTTTAAGATAGATCTGATTCCCATAGAACTAGGAAGTTTCGATGTGATAGTTGGTATGGACTGGTTGTCTAGAGTTCACGCTGATATTGGCTGTTACGAGAAAGTTGTAAGAATACCTCTTCCAAATGACGAAACATTGATAGTGCAAGGAGACAGGTCAGGGAAGGAATTGATTTTAGTGTCGGCGATAAAAGAGAATAGATACTTACAAAAAGAATACCCTGCTTTCTTGGCACTAGTGGTTGAAAGGAAACCAGAGAGTAAAGGCATTCAAGATATTCCAGTAGTTAAAGATTTTCCGGAGGTATTTCCCGAAGATTTGACGGGACTTCCACCTCACAGACCAGTCGAGTTTGGAATAGACTTAGTCCCTGGAGCTGCACCCGTGGCCAAGGCACCCTATCGCCTTGCGCCGTCAGAAATGCAAGAATTGTCCGAACAACTTCAAGAGTTGTTAGCAAAAGGACTAATTCGTCCAAGTTCATCACCCTAGGGAGCTCCGATCTTATTTGTTAAGAAGAAAGACGGCTCTATGCGCATGTGTATTGACTATATAGAATTGAACAAGTTGACCGTCAAGAACAGGTACCCTTTACCTCGTATTGACGACTTGTTCGACCAACTGGAAGGTGCATCACACTTTTCCAAGATCGACCTCAGATCTGGGTATCATCAACTCAGAGTCCGAGAGACAGACATTCCTAAAACAGCCTTCAGAACTCGTTATGAACATTATGAGTTTTTGGTTATGCCATTTGGCTTAACCAATGCACCTGTTGTGTTCATGGACTTAATGAATAGAGTATGTCGACCATATCTAGACAAGTTTGTCATCATATTCATTGATGATATGCTGATTTACTCAAGAACTAAAGACGAACATGAAGGTCATCTAAGGACCATTCTGCAACTGCTCAAGGATCAAGAACTGTACGCAAAGTTCTCAAAATGTGATTCTGGATTAGGGAAGTACACTTCTTGGGTCATGTGGTGAATGCGGATGGAATCCATGTAGATCCATCTAAGGTCGAGGCAATAAAGAAATGGGAAGCCCCTAAGACTCCGACAGAAATCCGTCAAATTCTTGGACTGGCTGGCTATTACAGGAGATTCATTGAGAATTTCTCTAAGGTTGCTCAACCTTTGACTTTGTTAACTCAGAAGACTAAGGAATTTATTTGGCAGGATGCCCAAGAAAAGGCATTTCAGACGTTAAAAGACAGACTATGTAATGCTCCTATTCTAGCATTACCGAATGGCATTGAAAATTTCGTGGTATACTGTGACGCCTCACATCAGGGAATGGGATGTGTACTTATGCAAGAAGGTAAGGTCATTGCTTACGCTTCCAGACAACTCAAAATCCACGAAAAGAATTATACAACCCACGATCTCGAACTCGGAGCGGTTGTTTTTGCCTTAAAGATTTGGAGGTACTACTTGTATGGTACCAAGTGTACGGTATTCACAGATCACAAAAGTCTTCAGCATATCTTCGATCAGAAAATGCTGAATATGAGACAGAGACGATGGTAGAATTACTCAGTGATTATGAATGTGAACTCAAATATCATCCCGATAAAGCAAATGTTGTTGCTGACGCGCTAAGTCGAAAAGATAGAATTTCCCTATCTGTCATAAAAAGAGCAAGTTCTTATATTGGCTCATTATTAAGGGATAGAGTTCTGGACGATCAAAACGATGCCCTACAGCCAGGGCGTATCGAGAAAGAAGCATTGTGGAATGCTGAACGTTTATTTGAATTGGATGGCGATGGGTTCCGACATGTCAAGGGCAGAGTGTGGATTCCCAAGTACAATGGACTTAGAGAACTCTTAATGAACGAGAGTCATCGATCTAAGTATTCAATCCATCCTGGTGCTGACAAAATATACCATGGACTAAAGGACTTTTATTGGTGGCCTGGTATGAAAAGAGATATCGCCACTTATGTCTCAAAGTGTCTAAATTGTTCAATGGTCAAGGCGGAGCACCAAAAGCCTTCTGGGCTGCTCCAATAACCCCAAATTCCTGACTGGAAATGGGAACAGATTACTATGGACTTTATTACTAAACTGCCTCGAACCCTGAAAGGGTACGATACTATTTGGGTCATTGTCGATCGATTAACGAAGTCTGCACACTTCATTCCCATACGGGAGAATTGGAAGATAAAGAAATTGTCTCAATTATATATTGAGAAGATCGTGTCACTTCATGGTGTTCCTGTGTCTATTATCTCTGATCGTGATGGTCGTTTTACTTCACAATCATGGAGATATTTTCAAGACGCCTTAGGCACTCAGTTGAATTTGAGTACGGCTTACCATCCCCAGACGGACGGGCAAAGTGAGCGTACCATTCAGACTTTGGAAGACATGCTTCGGGCATGTATCATTGACTTCAAAGGTAGTTGGGATACCTTTTTGCCGTTAGCTGAATTTTCATATAATAACAGCTATCACACTAGCATCAAATGTGCTCCTTATGAGGCTTTGTATGGACGGAAATGTAGTTCTCCTGTCTGTTGGCTTGATGCTGGAGAACGTCGTTTGTACAAATATGGACTGGTTCAGAAGACTACTGATCAAATTGTTGAAATTAGGGCACGGCTGAAGGCGGCTCAAGATCGCCAAAAGAGCTATGCCGACCGTAGAAGGAAACCACTTGAGTTTCAAGTGGGAGACAAAGTCATGTTAAAAGTGTCGCCTTGGAAAGGCACTGCACGTTTTGGTGTGCGCGGGAAACTTAGTCCTCGTTATATCGGACCATTCGAGATTGTTCAAAGAATTGGTTCCGTGGCTTATAAGCTCGATTTGCCCCAAGAGCTAGAACACGTTCATCACACGTTTCATGTTTCGAATCTTAAGAAATGTCTGACTGATGAAACTTTAGTCGTACCAGTCGAAGAGCTGCAAGTGAACGACTCTCTTCAATTTGTCGAGGAACCTGTTGAAATTCTAGACCAACAGCTCAACAACTTAGACGTAGTCGTATCAAGTTGGTCAAAGTTCGTTGGAACTCAACACACGGACCCGACTTGACTTGGGAACGTGAAGACTATATGAGGGATAACTATCCTCATCTTTTTACTGAGCAAGACTTGATTTCGGGACGAAATCCTTAGAAGTCGGGGATGTTGTGACAACTCGTAATTAACTAACATCGGGTTAATCTTAATCTCAATTAGACAGTCATTAGACGTGAAGATTATTAGACTTTTGGACTTTTGACTTAGTCAAGTTAGACGTATCTTGATGACGTAGACTATTAGCTATCTACACGAATGCCGAGTCTTAAATATAACTTTAAATAAATATTTAAAGGTTATGTCTTGTACAAAATAAATAGACTGTCTAGACTTAATATTTTAAAGTTTAGTTTGTCGAAGTTTTATTGACTTGTCTTAACTAAAATGACACGAGGGAAAATACATTTACTTTAAATTATAAGCTTTTAGTCATACGGTATTTAATCGTAAGCATTTTACCAAACTAAGGGTATTAATATACCAAGATAGCCACATGGGCCGCTCCTTTTTGTTTGTGGCAGGAAAATGACCACCAAAGCAGCCCCCCCTTTCTTCCTTTTTGCCTAGATCGAACACACCCACAAGACACACACATACAAAAACACTCTATTTTCTAAATTGATTTGGCAAGGAGGAATCAAAAGGGAGATTAAAAGAAAGGGGTTTTATAACTATAACAATTAGGGTTTATCATCATCATCTTCACCATCTTCATCATTTTCCTTCAGAAACTACATCGCGCCGCGATGTAGTTCAAATGTGATTCGCGACGCGAAGTAGTGTAATTTGTCAATCGCGCCGCGATATTTTTGTCTGTTTGACATTTTCAGATTTTTGACGACTTAAATCTTGAACTTCGTTTATACGAATTGGTACTTTAGATTACCTTATAATGACAATGTCAATGACATTAGAAATTTAAGTCAAATATAATGGACGTTTAAATCACATTCTTGGTCGTGGCATTCTAGGGTTGATAGCTAAGTAGTTGTACGTAGGATACTTGTCGTCGTGAGATTTGATCCTCACCATTGGTACTCATATCCTAGGTTTTGGATAGACGTGGAGACTAGACTTGCTCATTCTCAAGTTTGCTCGCTCTTTTAGCTCTTTGATCGCTAAGGTGAGTTTATGGCGCCCTTTTTCCTTTTACTTTGGGCCTGAAAAGCATGTACTGTATACACGACTACTTTATAAACGATTTGTCTTTGTCTATGCCATGAGATTTAGTAAATTAAATCATTTGTCTTATGTCTTGCCATGTTGACGGCTGTCTGAAAATGTGTATACATGTGTTATGAAATATTGAACTAAATGACTTTGACTTGCCATGTTGTCGGCTGACTAAATTATTCTTTGTGTTTGACGAACTAAAATGTTGCCCCTATGTAGTTATTACCATTATGAGATCCTAATGGTTGTCTTGTCAGATTTAGTGCCTGACTGTCTTGGTTCTGGTCCGCACCCCATTATAGACGGGAGACCTGTGCGAGGGAAATTAGTCTTATTGTCGGACCTTGCTCCCGACTGTCTTATCTTAATAACTACATGTCATTGTGTGCTCCCAATGACGACTGGTCTTTTAGTCAAACACACTGTAAACTCACCAACTATTTCGATAGTTGATCCTCTCAAATTTCATGCTTTTCAGGTAACCAACAGTAAGTCTTGGATCATCTATGGCATTATAGGGCCATTCTTTTGACATTGGACGTACAATTAGCATCAGACATTTGAGAACTCTCATGTTATTAGCTTTAATTGTATTAGACTGTCCAATTTATTGAACTCGTATTCAGTGGGCCTAGTTCCAAATGAGGATGACTTGTATCCGTATTTTGGGGTCCACATTTGAACGATTGTACTTGTATTGAACATGTATTGGCATTAATGGATGTAATCTCTATTTACCTTCTGATTAGTACGCAATTATTTGTTAACCCTGTATTTCCGCTACAACGGGGTGTGACAAATACAACCTTTGCAGAGGGAACATTGCATGAATGTCTTTTGCTTGTTTTAATAATTAATGGAAGTATTATTATGTTTTTGATTTGTTTTACTTGTTATGGCACCAGTGAATGTTTTAGGTTGCCTACGTGTATGCTCCATGGTACAAGGGATTGAGCTTACCATAGGACGGGAGGGCCCTGATCCTGGAACTTCTGTTAATGGGGTTTATTATCAAGGGTACTCAGCTAGGATCGATTTACCTGAAATGTTGTACATGGTATCGTATGTCGATATGGATGTGAAGAATGAGGTCCTCAAGATAACTATTCCGAAGCAGGAAGGGAAGTGGATTCAAAATTTCAACTTGAGATTAATGTATCATACTTTCACTGGACGTTGGCAACGAAAGTTGTTTGATAGTGATTATTACTGATTGTGATGGAGAATTTTTAGCTTAGAATTGTTGGTTTAAGCTACTTATAAGTTAGTTTTTGGAATCTTGATCTATTATGGTACATTAAGTTTATTATTAGATGGAATGAGTATGGATATGAATTTTTATTGTATTTTATGGTTTGATGGATGAATGGATTTAGATATCTACAGTGATTGGTATAATAATTTACTTTCTTTTGGACATTACTACTACTGTCATACAATGTTGTATTGTCTTATAGATAGTTTGACATGGAGTTGATGACAATAGACTCAGACAGTCTTGAGTTCTGCTGATCAGAATCACATATATACTTGAGCTGCTGCTAAGGATGATGGTAACGTGCCTATTGAGAAATCATAATATCTACATGTTGCAATCATCTAAAAGGAACCAAAATGTTTCAAGAATCTGACGTTACTGGATTGTATAATCTTTGCTGTGCGCACATTGTATCTTGCAGTGGTCATGAAGTTGTAGCACAGGTGCGTCTATGTTACATAACTTTATTTCTGTGGTATGCTGAAACTTGCAGCTAATGTATATAGCTTTTAACGGTGGCAAAATCGGCTGGTTAGGTTACGAGGCAAAACATTGTCATTGATAGCTAATGTAGAACGATTGAATCTTGGGTATTTCTGTGGTATATATGCCCTGCCTGCATGTACTGAAACATCTGTAGTTAAGGAAGATAGTTCTTATATTATAACAGATGCTTATATGTTTCATATTGTATGAAACATCGATGTTTCTTTAAGGTTCTTTCTAAGTTGTCAATGTAAAATGAACCATTTAAATTACAATTTTTTTTTTATCTTTTATGTTTCTCTCTTCATCTCCTATAGGTGACACATAAATTTATAAGCATTTATATATAATTTATTTGTCACTCTAGCATTTCTCTTCTTTTAACAGTGTGAGAATTGGTTGGCCTTCGAATTAGCTTATGCTTTGGCCTTCCTACCATATTACCAATTTCAGTGTAACTAAATTTTGCTACAGGAAATTGTGTGTATTTGACACTCGCATCAAACATCATCGTGTTAATTTTTTTCAGAATTCACTCTATTTTCTATTCCGCGATTTACTGTAGGTTTATGTTTCATCAATTCGTTCATTATCAAAACCCTAGTTTTTAGGAATTTTGATAAAATGTCAAATAAAAAAAAATCCTTTTCCCGTAGAACCAAAATTCCGCTGAAATTTGTGGATACCGTGTGTGCGCTTAATAATAAGAATTTAAATAAGCAGAATGAAGAAAGGAATATAAACTCTAAGGGAATCCATATCTCGAATGATGACGTAAGCTCACTACAGGGGAATAGGGATAAGGAGGCTATAAATGGGAGAAATGATGATACAGTTGGTGAAAAGAATTGTAATATGGAGAAAAAGGAGGCTGATATCAGTAAGGAGAAAGAGAAATCATTGAATGGAATGGATTCTAGTCTTGATGAGAGTGCTAAGCTTGAGAACCTTGTAAGTATTCCTTGTATTGGTGAAAATTTTAGTAATACCAGTGCACAGATAGACACTGATGTTAATACAAATAGTACTGTGAATAAGATTTCATATGCTAAAGTAGTTAGTAAAAATGGAAAAGACTTTGATAAGAATTTGTTCTATGTTCCTACTGAGATGAATGAACATGGAGAAGAAGTTGTTATTTTTGAGGAAGATTTAGTCAAGGAAGGCTGTAAAAAGTGGCAGTTAACTGCTTGTGGGTTTTTTGTGGGATGTAGCATGTCACTGAATGAGATTAAGGTACAATTGAGAAGAATGTGGGGGAAATTTGGATTAAGATAAATCATAAAAGATAATAATGATATTTGTTAATTCAAGTTTAAGAATCTAGAAGGCATGAGTAGTGTGGTTGAACAGAGCCCTTGGATGGTTAACGGAAAGCCATTAGTTGTTCAAGAATGGAGTCCTGGCATTTGTGTTGAAAAAACTGAACCTTGTAAGATTCCTATCTGGATTAAACTTTTAAATGTGCCACTAGAAGCATGGAGTCTGGGAGGTATAAGCACATTAGCTAGCAGAATGGGAAAACCAATAATAATGGATAATATGACAGCTGTTATGTGTCATAATGGATTTGGAAGGGCTGGGTATGCAAGAGTTTTAATTGAAATAGAGGCTAGTAAAGGATTAGTAGAACAGATTGAAGTGGTGTACAAAGATGCTATGAAGAATACAAAAACAATTAAGTTTGTGAGAGTAGAATATGATTGGAGACCTGCAGTTTGTAAGCATTGCAATGTTTTTGGTCATAATGATGTAGTGTGCAAGAAACAAGATGTTGGACTGAAGGTTATTGACAATGAAACAGAAGTTATGGAGGGAATGCCGAAAATGCAGAATGTCAAACAACCAGAGTTTATTTGGGTTAAGAGCAAGAAGGGGCATAATAAGAAGCATAATGAGCAACAAAGGAAAGTAGATGCAAATAAGGGTAACACTCAAGTTGTATATAGGCAAATGGATAACCAAAGTGCAGGGCAGAATAAGTTGGATAAACAAGTTAATGGAAAATCACAGAAAGGAAAATCTAGTATAAAGAATTATGGTACAAATAATGTTGGTAACAAATTTTTAGTTTTGGCGGATGAGCAGAATGAGGAAGTAAACTATACTGATGAAATTGTTGGGGATGGGTTCATAATGAAAAGAAAACAACCTACTGAAGAGGAAACGCTTAATTCTAAGTATAGATGGAAGGATATAACTGATCAGAAGGGAAATTATGAAGAGGGAGAAGATATTATTGAGGAAGAAAATGAAGCTACTATGAATTTAGTTGCTGATGAGATTAGTGGGAGTGACACTCAGTTAATCAACTGAATTTCTTTTACTAGTGACCAATGGAGCTCAAAATAGCGGCATGGAATATTAGAGGTATGAACACTCGATTCAAGCAGAATGAAGCATTTAAGCTTCTTAAAGATGAAAAACTTCAGGTGTGTGCATTCCTAGAAACGCACATGAAGGAGAATAAGATAAATAAAGTAGGGAATAAAGTGTTTGGCAACTGGGATTGGACTTCTAATGTGCAACATAGTCCTTCTTGTTGTAAGATTATGATTGGATGGAATCCTAGTAGTATTAAGCTGATGGTGATTGATAAAACTAAACAGGCAATTCTTTGTGTCATAGAGACAATTCCAAATAAATATAAGTTATATTGTAGTTTTGTTTATGCTTGTAATAGTGGTATTGAAAGAAGAAGTTTATGGAAGGAGTTAGAGAAACAGAAGCATTTTGTGGGAAATAATTCATGGGTTATGATGGGTGATTTCAATGTAACATTGGATGTGACTGAGCATTCAGCTGGTGGTTCTTATAAAACTATAGAAATGCAAGAGTTTCAGGATGCTGTAAATTTGTTAGAAATTGAAGATATTTTGCAGCAGTGGGTTCAATTTTACTTGGACTAAGTCTCTCAAGAATAATAAATGTTCTGTTCTCAAGAAGCTGGACCGAATCATGATAAATGAAGAATTTGGTAGACAGTTCCAAAAAGCTCATGGTGTGTTTTTACCATATATCATATCTGATCACAGCCCTGCTGAGTTGATAATAAAGGATGGCTATCCTAAAAAGGTAAGATCCTTCAGATTCGCAAATTTCATTGCAGATAGAGCAGAATTCATAGATTTAGTTAAGAAGGAGTGGGATGTTGAAATACAAGGTTGCCATATGTATAAGTTGGTGCAAAAGCTGAAAAGGCTGAAAAAACCTTTGAATAGATTGAACTGGAGCAATGGAAATATCTTTGACAAAGTAAATAAGCTTAAAGAAAAATTGAGGTTGGATCAGGAAGCTATGGATAAATATCCTCATGATGAAAGCATTAGAAAGGAAGCTGCTAGGACTTTGAATGAGTATACTGAAGCTGCAAATGATGAAATCAAAATCTTGGAACATAAAGTCAAAATTCAGTGGCTGAAAGAAGGCGATAGAAATACAACATTTTTTCATGGAGTTCTGAAATCTAGGAGGAATAAAAGTAGAGTTGAGAATATCAGTGATGAGGATGGGAATAGGCATGTAGGAGAGGATGTTGCTAAACAATTTGTGAAATACTTTGAGCAGTTTCTTGGGAAGACTGATAATGTTCTTCCTGTTATAGATGGGATTTTTACAAGTGTTCTCAATGAAGAAGAGGCTAATAATATGATAAAACCAGTCTCTAATGAAGAAATAAAGGAAGCAATGTTTAGCATAGATAGTAATAGGGCTTCTGGTCCTGATGGGTACACCTCTGGATTTTTTAAGAAAGCTTGGGATGTAGTAGGAAAAGATGTATGTCTGGCAGTAAAGGAGTTCTTTATGAATGGCAAGCTATTAGGAGAAACAAATGCTACTTTCATTGCACTTATACCAAAGGTTAGTACACCCAACGAAGTTTCAGAGTTCAGACCTATTGTATGTTGTAATGTCATTTATAAATGCATTAGTAAGATCCTTACAAATAGGATTCAAGGAGGGTTGGATAAGATAGTGAACATAAATCAAAGTGCTTTCATTCCTGGAAGGCATATTCAAGATAATATTCTCATTGCACAAGAACTTTTGAGAGGATATAATAGGAAACATGGTCCTAAAAGATGTGCTATGCAAATCGATATTCAGAAAGCATATGATACAGTTAGTTGGTAGTTCTTGGAAGAAATTCTGATTAGATTTGGGTTCCATAAAGATATGGTAAACTGGATCATGACTTGTGTTTCTACTTCAAAATTTTCTATATGCTTAAATGGTGAAACTCATGGATATTTTAAAGGAGGAAGAGGATTAAGACAAGGAGACCCTATATCACCGTATTTGTTCACATTGGTAATGGAAGTCTTCAATTTAATCATGAGGAAGAATATACAGGAGTCTAGTGATTTTGGCTATCATTTTGGGTGTAAGGATTTGAAACTTTCTCACATGTGCTTCGCTGATGATTTATTAGTACTTTGCAAAGGTAATGTTGGGTCTCTTAAGATTGTGAAAAAGTCTCTGGAAGATTTCACCAACATATCTGGTTTGACTCCTAACTTGGGAAAGAGTACTGTATTCTTTGGAAGTATTTCAGAAAGGGAGATATCTGAATTGTTACAAGTAATGCCTTTCAAATGTGGAAAGCTCCCTGTACGATACTTAGGGTTACCTCTACTAGCCAAAAAGCTAGGGGTGGCAGGTTGTAAGATGCTACTAGATAAAGTAAGAACTAGAATAGATTGTTGGAGAAATGAGAGTTTGACTTATGCTAGCAGGATCCAATTAATAGCCTCTGTTTTAGCCTCAATCCAAGTCTACTGGGCTTCTGTCTATATGTTGCCTTCCTCTGTCATAAAAGACATTGAAAAGATCTTCAAAAGTTTTCTATGGAATGCTGGAGAGTCTGCAAAAGGTAAGGCAAGGGTTGCTTGGAAGATTGTTTGTAGACCTAAAGAACAAGGTGGTTTGGGAATAAAAGATATGAAAAGATGGAATGAAGTATTGTTAATTTTGGAAAATTCTGGAAAATAAAGACTCTTTATGGGCTAAATGGGTTAATGTAGTCAAATTAAAGCATAGGAGTATCTGGGATATAAGTGTGGACTATTCTGATAGTTGGGGATGGAAAACCATGTTGTGGATTAGAGATTTGATTAAAGATAATGTGATTTATGAGATAGGAGATGGAAAACAAATATCAATGTGGTAAGATAAGTGGTGCAATGAAGGTCCATTAAGCAAGATCGTTACAAAGAGAGCTGTTTATGAAGCTAGAATTGATGATAATATTAAGGTAGCTTCAATGATTAATAATGGAGTATGGGTTTGGCCTACTGGATGGGTCCTATTCTTAGAAATATTGAGGTGCCAAATATTCAAATGAACAAGAATGCTAAAGTCATGTGGTTAAATAAGATGAATCAAAAGATGGACTTCTCTACTAAACAGGCTGGGATGGACCTTAGAATAAATTGGCCAAATGTTGAATGGAACCATGTAGTGTGGTATAATCAGTTCATACCAAGACATGCTTTTATCACATGGTTAGCCATTCAGGGAAAATTAATGACTCAGGACAAGATTGCAAGATGGCTAAATAATGAAGGATTACAATGTGCTTTATGTAAAACAGTTGCCGATAGTCATGAACATCTTTTCTTCCAATGTAAGTATGCCAGACATGTTTGGAATGAGTTGGAGCCTTTAACTCACAGACTGGGTAAAGTGTTTAAACTGCAAGATTTGGTGAAAGTAATTGCTCTTCAAAAAGGGGAGAAAAACATAGAATTGGTTGTGAATAAACTTATTATGGCTGCTTCAATTTACCACATTTGGCAGGAACGAAATTTGAGACTTTTCAAGAATGAAGAACGGGATGAGAACACATTATGCAAGAACATAAAACATAATGTGAGAAACAAGTTGTTGTCTTTGAAAGTCAAGGAGACAGGGAAGGTGATAAATATTGCAAGTAAATGGAACCTGATGTGTTGCTAGCTGAATGTCTTTTGAGTGGAATTGAGTGAATCATAGCTGGTATGAGTAGTAATGTAGTTGTTGAGTTGTGCTTTTCGTTGTTTTTGAGGATGGCCAAGTTGTATGACTGGGTAAATATTTTTTGATTATTAATACAATTCACCTTATAATAAAAAAATAATAATTTGCTACAGGTGGCAAGAAGGGTGAATTGGATTACAAATCAAAACGGGTTTGGGTAGAAACAGGCAATTTGTAGTACTACTCTATGTACTAGTCCAATTTGGTAGGTTAACCTGCAAAAATGTGTTGTCCATTTTTAAAAATTTGGTTTGAATGGTGTTAATATGTTGCGATTCCAAACAATATTATTGCAAAACAATCAAAAAATTTCGAATATAGAAGGATTTAAGAGGTCCCTTCAAATATTAGGTAAATTACCTGACATGATTCTCTTAAGATAAAACACAATTCAAATCCAATCATTATTAAATCATTTAACCGAAGAACCACCAACAAAGGCAACTATTGAAAAATATGAAAAGTGGGAACAAGAAGACCTGATCGTGTTTTCTTGGCTCATTCAGAACATTGAACCCATATTGGCCGGAAATCTCACCGAGTTCTCCACGGCCAAAGAACTATGGGATGCATTAGCAATCACGTACAGTAGCGGAAAAGACAAGTTACAAACTTTTAATCTTCATGTTAGATCCAATGAACTGAAACAAGCCGATAAATCTCTTGAAGATTTCTGGATCGCCCTTCAAGGGATCTGGGGAGAAATCGATCGGATCGACCCTAACCCCATGAAGTGTCCAGATGATATCAAGACTTTTGCCAAAATCAGATCTGATCAAAAGCTATTCCAGTTTCTTAATGGTTTGGATCGAAAATTTGAACCCATCAAACGTGAGATCCTTCGAATCGATCCACTTCCTACCGTCGAAGCCGCATATGCCTCTGTTCGAAAAGATGCCGCTCACCAAAATATTTTGGGAGCAACAAGAAATGAACTAGAAGGTATAGCTTCTGGCTTTGTTGCCGGAAAGTTTAGCGGTGGTGGTTCAAAGGGATTCAGGCGAATCGACGGCAAGAAGAAAGAGGACAAATCACATCTTTTTTGTGATGAGTGCGGTATGTCTAAGCACACCAAGGAGCAATGTTTCGAGATTATTGGATATCCCGATTGGTGGGTTGGACCCAAGAAACCTACCAAGAAAAACACCAACTCAACCACCGCATATAATAAAGATGACCGGAAAGTGGAGAGAGGGGCTGGTGGAGTTGCGGCGGCTGCAATTGGAGAAGAAAGAGGTTTCTCGGTGGTTGAGGGTAAGAAGAGAGAAGATGATCTCTCAAAACCATACAATCAATCACAGAATCCCAAACTATCAGACAACTTGCAAATCAACCTCAAATTAAACAACCAAAATTACGCCTTATGGACTCGGATGATTCGAGTCGCCATAGGCGGAAAATCCAAATCATTATTAAATCATTTAACCGAAGAACCACCAACAAAGGCAACTATTGAAAAATATGAAAAGTGGGAACAAGAAGACCTGATCGTGTTTTCTTGGCTCATTCAGAACATTGAACCCATATTGGCCGGAAATCTCACCGAGTTCTCCACGGCCAAAGAACTATGGGATGCATTAGCAATCACGTACAGTAGCGGAAAAGACAAGTTACAAACTTTTAATCTTCATGTTAGATCCAATGAACTGAAACAAGCCGATAAATCTCTTGAAGATTTCTGGATCGCCCTTCAAGGGATCTGGGGAGAAATCGATCGGATCGACCCTAACCCCATGAAGTGTCCAGATGATATCAAGACTTTTGCCAAAATCAGATCTGATCAAAAGCTATTCCAGTTTCTTAATGGTTTGGATCGAAAATTTGAACCCATCAAACGTGAGATCCTTCGAATCGATCCACTTCCTACCGTCGAAGCCGCATATGCCTCTGTTCGAAAAGATGCCGCTCACCAAAATATTTTGGGAGCAACAAGAAATGAACTAGAAGGTATAGCTTCTGGCTTTGTTGCCGGAAAGTTTAGCGGTGGTGGTTCAAAGGGATTCAGGCGAATCGACGGCAAGAAGAAAGAGGACAAATCACATCTTTTTTGTGATGAGTGCGGTATGTCTAAGCACACCAAGGAGCAATGTTTCGAGATTATTGGATATCCCGATTGGTGGGTTGGACCCAAGAAACCTACCAAGAAAAACACCAACTCAACCACCGCATATAATAAAGATGACCGGAAAGTGGAGAGAGGGGCTGGTGGAGTTGCGGCGGCTGCAATTGGAGAAGAAAGAGGTTTCTCGGTGGTTGAGGGTAAGAAGAGAGAAGATGATCTCTCAAAACCATACCAACCACCTGCTTATGAATGTCGAGAACCACAAACAAATAACAAGTTTCCTAAAATATCTTTTAATAAAGATAATATGGCAAATGGGTCGGGCAGTAGACTCAATAATTTTGGGCTCAAAAATAATGGGCCGAGTCCAACTGCTAAAGGGTTTATAACCCGATCTAGCCAATCTAATTTGGATGGATCGTGGATTTTCGATTGTGGTGCTACTGACACTATGACTTATGATTTATCTGATTTTTCAGTTTTTTCAAAACCAAGGAGAACCCATATTCGGGCTGCAAATAAAGGGAAAATGGATGTTATGAATGGAGGAACTGTCACAATTACTCCAAACATAAATTTAACTAACTGCCTTTATGTTCCGTCTTTATCTCACAAACTTTTGTCAATCAGTCATGTGACGAAAGAACTCAATTGCTCAGTACTCATGCATCCAACCTTTTGTTTATTACAGGATATCAGGACGGGACGGATCATTGGGCGTGGCACTGAGAGAGAAGGACTGTATTATGTTGACGAAGTTACTGAAAGTGGGTCTGTCATGCTTGCTCATGGAACTAGTGAAAGAGAACAATGGCTATGGCATAGAAGATTGGGGCACCCTTCAGTTAGTTATTTACATATTTTATTTCCAAAACTTTTCCCGTTAAATAAAAAGATTGAATGTGAAACCTGCATTTTAGCAAAAAGTCATAGGCAATCTTTTAAACCTCGTAATGATAGAGTTGAGTTTCCTTTTTCTTTAGTTCATTCTGATGTATGGGGCCCTGCACCGGTTAGTGGGAGTCACAATTTTAAGTATTTTGTGATTTTTGTGGATGATTGCACCAGAATGACATGGATTTATTTTTTGAAAAATAAAGATGAAGTTTATGATAGATTTACTGTGTTCTACAACATGGTTCAAACACAGTTTCAGACATCTATCAAAATTATGAGAACAGATAATGGTGGGGAGTATGTGAATTCACAAATGAGTCTGTTTTTTCAATCAAAGGGAATAATCCATCAAACCACTTGTCCTCACACCCCCGAACAAAATGGTGTGGCTGAAAGGAAAAATAGGATCCTTTTAGAGATAACTAGGGCTCTTATTATTGAATCCTTAGTTCCTAAAAGTTTTTGGCCCGATGCCTTAGCAACTGCCACCTATTTAATCAATCGTCTTCCTACAAAGATTCTTGAGATGAAAACTCCTTTGAAAGTACTCTCTGAATTTCATAAGCCACCATCAGTTCTTACTTTACCTACTAGAGTTTTTGGGTGTACTGTTTTTGTTCATATTCCAAAATCATATCGTACCAAACTTGAACCATGTGCTGAAAAATGTGTCTTTGTGGGATATGGGGGTACTCAAAAGGGGTATAGATGCTACAATCCTCATACTCGTCGTATGTTTACTACGATGAATTGTGATTTTTTGGAAACCAAGTATTTCTACTCTCAAGAACTCAGTAGTCAGGGGGAGGAACAAAGTGACACACTGAGTTGGCTTCAATATTCATCCGAAGGTCAACCAAGTTCTCCTACAACTGATAAAGATTCTCCGGATAAAGATTTACAGTCCTCCTCTCAAAGTGACAACCCGGGTCCAGACCTGATATCCGAGGTAAGTAATTCTGACCTAAGTCATACTTTGGATATTCCTGCTAATGAAATACAGGAAAATGTAAATGGAGAGTCAGAAAATGTAGCAGAAGAAACCACAGAAAGTGTTCCAGAAAGATATGTTCTTCCACCACGTTCTACCAGAGGGATTCCTGCAAAGCGATACTCTCCAGAGAGATATTCTCGGTCTACTAAGTATCCGGTAGATAGCTTTGCTAATATTGTAGAAGGTTTTTTCTCCAAAGAAGCAAGAGCATTTGCAGCAAAATTATATTCTGAAGAGATTCCTTCAGGAGTAGAGCATGCTTTGAAACTTAAAAACTGGAAGGAGGCTATGGATAGTGAAATGGAGGCACTTATTAAGAATGATACGTGGGAAAAGTGTGTCCTTCCGACAGGGAAGGATCCGGTAGGATGCAGGTGGATATATACCATCAAATATAAACCAAATGGGGATGTAGAAAGATACAAAGCAAGACTGGTTGCCAAAGGATACACTCAGACCTATGGCATTGACTATTCAGAAACTTTTTCTCCAGTTGCAAAGCTGGATACAGTAAGGGTTCTTTTCTCAATAGCAGCAAATTTGGGTTGGCCCCTTCATCAATTTGATGTGAAGAATGCTTTCTTGCACGGGGAATTACAAGAAGAAGTGTACATGGAAGCTCCTCCAGGATTTGCTCACAGCTTTAAGAATGGAGAAGTTTGTAAGTTGAAGAAGGCCTTGTATGGGCTTAAACAATCACCCAGAGCATGGTTTGGAAGGTTCACTCTTGCTATGAAGAAATATGGATATCAACAAAGCAACTCAGATCACACGTTGTTTCTTCGTCATAGAGGGAATCTTGTAACATGTCTGATAATTTATGTTGATGACATGATTATAACAGGAAATGATGAAAAAGAGATTAATCAACTAAAATCAGCTTTGTTTGCAGAATTTGAAATGAAAGATCTGGGAGATTTGAAATATTTCCTTGGAATAGAAGTTTCAAGATCTAAAGGTGGAATTTTTATTTGTCAGAAGAAATATATTTTAGATCTTCTGGCAGAAACAGGAATGATTGGTTGTAAGCCAGCAGATACACCCATGGTCATAAATCAGAAGTTGTTTGTGAAGGCAGATGCTAAAGCCACTGATAAAGGAAGATATCAAAGGTTGGTGGGGAAACTTATCTATTTGGCTCACACTCGTCCAGACATTGCATATGCTGTTGGAGTAGTCAGTCAGTTTATGCATCAACCTCAGGAAGATCATATGGATGCAGTTCTGCGAATCATTAGGTATCTCAAAGGGACTTCAGATCATGGGGTGTTATTTAAGGCTAATGGTCACCTCAAAATTCAGTTGTATACAGACGCAGATTGGGCAGGAGATAAAGGTAATCGAAGGTCCACTTCAGGGTATTTCTCATTGGTAGGTGGTAACTTGGTTACATGGAAAAGTAAAAAACAGAAAGTTGTCTCCTTGTCTAGTGCTGAAGCTGAGTTTAGAGGTATAGCTAGAGGTCTAGCAGAAGCTTTGTGGTTGAAGAAGCTGGTGTCTGAAATAGGTTTTGCACCTAAAGAAAGTATTCGAATCATGAGTGATAATGAAGCTGCTATCCAGATCTCAGAAAATCCAGTCCAACATGATAGAACCAAGCATGTGGAGGTTGATCGTCACTTCATAAAAGAAAAGTTGGAAAATGGAATTATCAAGTTACCGTTTGTAAAGTCTGAAGACCAGCTGGCTGATATTCTAACAAAAGCAGTGGGAACCTCTATGTTTCATAAATGTCTAAGCAAGTTGAATTTCGGAAATCCTGATATCCAACTTGAGGGGGAGTGTTAGAATATGAGGGATCAGAACCATCGTCATCATTTCCCAAGTTTACATTGGGCCTCAGAATGTATCGTTGGGCCCAAGCCCATATAATTAGTGTCGGTCATTTAACCTAATTAGGGTTAATTTGTGTATAAATATGGGACGATTTGTGTTATTCTGTATTAAGCAAGAAATAAAACAAAACCTTTCGTCTATCACTGTTAACATGAGGGATATCTTGGTGTGAAGATTTTTTAAATTTTTTGTAAATTTCTTTTGTTTTGTAGATTGGTGGAAAGCATCTTAAAAGTAGGGATGACAACGGGTCGGGTATGAGACGGGTTTAGGTATCTCAAAGGGACTTCAGATCATGGGGTGTTATTTAAGGCTAATGGTCACCTCAAAATTCAGTTGTATACAGACGCAGATTGGGCAGGAGATAAAGGTAATCGAAGGTCCACTTCAGGGTATTTCTCATTGGTAGGTGGTAACTTGGTTACATGGAAAAGTAAAAAACAGAAAGTTGTCTCCTTGTCTAGTGCTGAAGCTGAGTTTAGAGGTATAGCTAGAGGTCTAGCAGAAGCTTTGTGGTTGAAGAAGCTGGTGTCTGAAATAGGTTTTGCACCTAAAGAAAGTATTCGAATCATGAGTGATAATGAAGCTGCTATCCAGATCTCAGAAAATCCAGTCCAACATGATAGAACCAAGCATGTGGAGGTTGATCGTCACTTCATAAAAGAAAAGTTGGAAAATGGAATTATCAAGTTACCGTTTGTAAAGTCTGAAGACCAGCTGGCTGATATTCTAACAAAAGCAGTGGGAACCTCTATGTTTCATAAATGTCTAAGCAAGTTGAATTTCGGAAATCCTGATATCCAACTTGAGGGGGAGTGTTAGAATATGAGGGATCAGAACCATCGTCATCATTTCCCAAGTTTACATTGGGCCTCAGAATGTATCGTTGGGCCCAAGCCCATATAATTAGTGTCGGTCATTTAACCTAATTAGGGTTAATTTGTGTATAAATATGGGACGATTTGTGTTATTCTGTATTAAGCAAGAAATAAAACAAAACCTTTCGTCTATCACTGTTAACAAGAGGGATATCTTGGTGTGAAGATTTTTTAAATTTTTTGTAAATTTCTTTTGTTTTGTAGATTGGTGGAAAGCATCTTAAAAGTAGGGATGACAACGGGTCGGGTATGAGACGGGTTTAGGTATCTCAAAGGGACTTCAGATCATGGGGTGTTATTTAAGGCTAATGGTCACCTCAAAATTCA
Source organism: Erigeron breviscapus (assembly GCA_034093135.1). Classification (NCBI taxonomy): domain Eukaryota; kingdom Viridiplantae; phylum Streptophyta; class Magnoliopsida; order Asterales; family Asteraceae; genus Erigeron; species Erigeron breviscapus. The sequence goes on along the minus strand of CM067171.1, from coordinate 90,416,541 downwards.
GTTGTATACAGACGCAGATTGGGCAGGAGATAAAGGTAATCGAAGGTCCACTTCAGGGTATTTCTCATTGGTAGGTGGTAACTTGGTTACATGGAAAAGTAAAAAACAGAAAGTTGTCTCCTTGTCTAGTGCTGAAGCTGAGTTTAGAGGTATAGCTAGAGGTCTAGCAGAAGCTTTGTGGTTGAAGAAGCTGGTGTCTGAAATAGGTTTTGCACCTAAAGAAAGTATTCGAATCATGAGTGATAATGAAGCTGCTATCCAGATCTCAGAAAATTCAACATGATAGACACCACTGTGGAAATCTGTATTATACATCACCAACAAAACACACGTTGAATCCACTAGCATATACTTATATTAGAGGAACCTTCATTTTCAATAATAATGTTACCAATAGGGCAACAGAGTTTATATTCACCCGTACTTATATTAGAAAAAATGATGACATTACTAAATTTCTAAAATTGAATAAATCATGGTCAACGAATAGGAATATGATTCATATGTAAATATTTCATTACTGTGTAATATATATATATATATATATATTATATATATATATATATAGGGACCTTATATATATATATATATATATATATATATATATATACATATATATATATATTATTATATATATATATATATATATATATATATATATATATATATATATATATATATATATATATATATATATATATATATATATATATATATATATATATATATATATATATATATATATATATATATATATATATATATATATATATATATATATATATATATATATATATATATATATATATATATATATATATATATATATATATATATATATATATATATATATATATATATATATATATATATATATATATATATATATATATATAT